>PVLD010001548.1:0-171053 GCA_004027595.1 Dinomys branickii | reverse complement strand
ATTGGTAGGTGTTCCGTCGCTCAATCAGAAGAACTGAGTTTTGATGGGCGTCCACTGGTCGAAGTAGTAATACAGATCACGAGCCGTCTTAGTCCCTTCTCCTTTGCTGGAATGGAACACCTACAACTTCCAGGACAAGGCATTTATTTTGGCCCATAGTTCGTAGCTGGCTGCCTCAAAGGCAGGGATTTCGTGGCGGGAGGGCCGCCAGAGGACAGCTGTGCATCTCCTGCCAGCCAGGAAGCAGCGGTGAGGGAGAGCTGGGAAAGGGGATACATCCTTCTGGGTCGTGCTCCCAGTGACCCGCCCCTTCCAATCTGCCCCTGCTTCCAAATAGCGCGGTCGTGCTGACCTCTTCTGTGACTCAACCCACAGATTAGTGTAGCACCCGCAGAGCCAGTCGATTTCCAAAAGCCCCACTTAGGACCGAATGAGCTTCCCTGAAGACCTTCTTGCTCTGAACCCTAAGTACAAACATTATTGTTTAAGGGAAAGAAGGCTATGAGTTTGTTCTGTACGATGGACTCTGAGAACAAAGTTCCATTGTCTTAACTGATTGTTCAGAAATTATTTTTAGTTATAATATAATAATTCCTGTTTTGGGGAATCCATTTGAACCTCAATATTAAGCTCTCCAAACAAAAACAAACCGCATCTCAAGGAATTGACTAGACCATGGCCTGACCTTTTTACATTCCCCATAAACCAGAGGATGCTTTCCGGGAAGATGTCTGAATGCTACGAAAGACAAGCAATGGGTGTGCAGCTGCTAAATTTACTTCATTAGAGGCAACTTAGATGTAGGAAGCATTTTCTTTGCTACTGTACTTGAGACAAACACACAGACGCACAGTCATTTATAGTATCACTAACAAGACCCACACTGTTGGATGATGGAAGTCTTCATATTACTTTTGATAGAGCAAGACTTATAAATAAGGGGTTGTTTATTCTTTCTCAAGTGGGAAAAGAAAAAAATCAGTGAAGTGGCTGTTTCATTAATAAAGTCTTTCTTATTCATATGCACTCTAAACTCTTAGTATGCAGCCAGAAGAGTGATGCTTGAGCAGCTGTCCAAAAGTTGCACATCATTAAAGAAATTTTCATTACATTTTGAGTAGCTGTTGTTTTACATGCTTTAAATTTCTTGGTGTATGTACTGCTATCAGCTTGGTATATAGATGAGATCATTTATTGACACTGAAACTGTGAACCCTGTGGTTGTTTTTTTGTTTGGTTTTTTGTTTTGAGACAGGGTCTTGTGTAGTTCAAGTAGGCATTGAGCTCACAAGGCCAGCTCAAGCTGGCCTCAAACATGCAGTAATCCTCCTGCCTCAGCCTCCCAAGTGCTGGTGTGCAACACAATACCCATTTGTCAACATGATCTTTAAAAGAAGTCTATGGCCCTTTAATCATTATCTAAACAAGACAAAGTGCTGGGTGTGGGTGTGCATTCCTGTAATCCTTGTATTTGGGAAACTGAGGCAGGAGGATCACTGTGAGTTTGAAGCCCACCCAGGCTACTAAGTGAGTTCAACGCCAGCACAAATTGCATAGTGAAACCTTGCCTAAATGTTATAAACACTCAAACAAACTAGACAAAGTTTAGATACATAGTAAGATACCACTTAGTCAAAATTTTATTATTATCTACAAGGTACTGAATGAGATACTCAGATTAAACTAATAGTATTTTGTTTTTAAGACAGAGACTTCCTATGTAACACAGCATGGCCTCAAACTGGAGATCCTTCTGCTTCAGCCTCCCAAGTGCATGAATTACATGTGTGTAATACATGTGTACGCATTAAATGTGTGGCTAAGTAAGTGGTTTTTGTCTTCTAGAAACTCCAGGTCTACCCAGAGAGATCCTTCCTCTTTTATCCATCTGGTTTCACCTTGTCATTCCTTACACACCCCCAAGCTTACATAGCTTTTCTACGGATTCTAATGATTGTTTAGTCAATTGGCTCTTTGCCACTGTTGTGTTTCCTCCAAAGAATATACAGCTCAGTGTCACTCTAGTCCCTACTTTTTCCCAAATAGTTGCACGTTCATTTAAGTTTGAGAAATGCTAAACGAATGTAAGTGAATTGTTTAATCTAAACTGAAGGATAGCACACATATTTTGTAAGACCCAGGGACATTTAGATAATCTAAAAGAATGTGATACTCGGGATTTCCCAATGTGTATACACATGTATGTATCTATCTTTTGAGACAGGGTCTCACTGTGCGGTTCAGGCTGGCCTTGAGCTCACATTGTAGCCCATGCTTGTCTGGAACTTGCAATGATCCTCCTGCCTCAGCCTCCCAGGTGCTGGGATTATAGGCATGCACCACCATGCCTGGCTCCAGATGTATTTTAATTGGGAGATTTTATTTTGATTTTTTTCACAAAAATCTTTTCTGGAATTTAAAATCCTCTTCATGTTTATTCCAGATGTGTGAAATCAAGTGGTTGATCCCACTTTAGGGGCATTTAAGACTAGAAATTCACAGACTTCCGGAGGGCTCTAGTTGTATCCAAAGGAGTTTTAATCCATAACCAGTATTTTGACAGTATTTTTCAGAGATTTTTTCTCTCTGTGAAAAACTGATATCCAAATTGCAAATTCTTCACCCACATCATCTTTCTCAGTCTCACTTCCCTTTACATTAATCCCTTATTTTCCTGATTTTGTGTTTTTGGTAGGAGTCTAAACTATATTTTTTTTATCTCTTTATGTTTGAGGTTGTCAGTCTCTGCTGAAAACTTTTCACATATACTTTTTTCTCTTTAAACTAGATCTTCTTTTCTTCCAATGACCATCCTTCTCCTTTAATTTTCTTTCTTTTTCCTAATGAAAGGTCTAGTTGCCTGTGAATTTTGACATCAGAAATAGTTGTCTTCAACTTGATTCTCACTCGTCCTTATGGACTGATGCCCATACCACGTCTCCTCTAGGGAAACCCAGTGTTATTACTCTTTTAAAACTTATATTTATGAGATTTTCATGTGATTGTGCTCCTTCTTGGAACAGGTCTTTTAGGGTTCCTTTCTACATTTGTGCCTTCAAAAGATTGTGGGTAATTTCCATATTTTCTGAATGCCAAAACCGTAGCTGAAAGTTTGCAATGGTCTTCATTTACATTTCAGCAATTAAATCATTTAAAAAGCTATACTTGACAATGGCTCTCTGAATAACATTTTTTAAAATTTTCATTTGAGTTCTTAATCTACACTGTATTCTTCAACCGGATGTATAATTATTTAACGGCCAGAAGAGGACGGCTTAGTTATTTCCAATACAGAAGTTAACTGCTCTTATTTTTAAAATGCCTTTGTTAAAGAGAGCATAGCAAATTTGTTACCAGAACAATTTCAGGGTGCTTGCCACACAGAGGCCAGTATAGGGGAGATGAAAGTGGCTGGGAGGAGGAAGGTTCATTCCAAGACCAACATCCAAGTGAATGGAGGAGCTTACTCCACCACAGTACTCCATCTTCAGGGGCACCAGGGATTCTAAGGGTTTGTTTATGAAGGGGAAGGCGAGCAGGGCCAGAAGGCTAGCGCTGAGGAAAGACCTCTTAGTCCAGGGCTTGCCTCTCATCGTTTCCTTTCTTCTTGAGTATTGCAATGGAGCTTGACCTCCTGGGGTCGTTTTTGTGTTTGTTTTAGACAGACATATTACTTTCTGCAAGTTAAGCCTCCTAGCAATTTGCATGCCTTGTGTTCCTTGATATATATATATATATATATATATATATATATATATATATACACACATATAGTGTGTGTGATAAAAAGTACACTCAATGCCAAACATTTCTTGCCATAAAAGACACATTGCTGTGAATCCTCCTCACAATGCTCCCCCTCGCTCTGAGCGTACTTAACCCATTGTCCTGGCTACTTTCCGAAGCACTTCCAGAAGTTAGTGACCCTGTTCTGACTTCCTCTATTGAATCGATTCAAAACATTTACTTTCTACAGTCATTTTAACTTGGAAAAGAGCTAGGAATGACAAATACCAGACCCACAAAGTGAATGAAGGCACATCATGAAGGTTGTATTTGACAGAATTTACCATACCAGAAGCAGGGTGTGATGAGGAGCATTGTCATGATGGCGGAGGAAGCCATTTGTCCATTTGTCAGGCTGTTTCCTGTGTATCTTATTCTTAAATATTCTAATAAGCCATTATGATATCAGAGTTCACCATGCTGTTCCTGGGTACAAGCACAATACCCACAGTTTTATCAATGTCAAAAAACCAATAAGCCTCACCTTGATATTGGTCATGATACACATGCTTTTTTCCTGTGAGAACAGGGTAATTCCCATTGAGAACTGAACCTTGATCTCAGGATCATACACATAAACCCGATTTTCATCCATGTAATGACTTTCTTAAAAACTGCAGTTTGTAGCAGAGGGATCACCAAAAAAATTGACAAAATTTTATTGTAATGTGTTGTTCATGATCCATTCTTAACAGAGTGCTTTAAAACACATTTACTTTCAATGGTAGTTTCCAGCTGGCAGGCTGCACTAAACAAATTGAAACTTGTCACGGACTTACTGACATTCAAGTCACCACTTCTAATACTGACAATCCGCGCCGCTTTATTCACTGGTACTCGGTAGCAGCCTCCACTGTGTTCTTCATCACCCCTTGTAGAACTAAAGACTTAGATGTTAAGGTCACCAGACATTCTGGCTTCAGTAATTCTAAAGACAGATTTTGCAGTTTCAAATTGTAACCATTTACATGGGGCTTTTCTCAAGAATGGAGAATGCAGGGCAAACAGTTGGAGGTGTGGAAGACCCAGGAACAAAGAGCAGCGTTTCTTAAGTGTGAACGGCGTTACTGGAAGAGCAGCTCCAAAGGAGGGGACATGTTCCAACGTGACTGAAAAATCACAAGGTGCCCCAGTTTTGGTTCTGCAGTAATTCCCATAGATTTCATTACGTTACACTTTATGAATTTCCAGAAAGTAGATCTAATGTGAAAACATTTGCAGCTTTGATCACAAAACATTTTCCTTCCATTACCTTCTCAGGATGAGTTTGCCACCTACCATGTTTTGTATCTTGGGTGATGTTACTTTAACTTCTGGTTATCTCTTTATGTCTAAGGCCTCTTCCTGATTTTACTTCCAATTTTGCTATTCATGGCTTGTAAATCAATGATTTCACCTACCCTCTTGGTAACTATTTTACCTATTTCCCCTCACTTCTTCCCCATGGGTGGTTCCCTCCAAATATCCACTTCTGGTCTCCATTTGTGCTCCTAGGCTGCTCAGTACAGACTGGAACACAGCACCCTAAAGAGCAGGAAGGTTATTCTCCACCTCTTCCCAACCTCCTCCCCTAAGGCAGGTCAGAAGATTCTTGTTGGAGAAAAGGTCCTCCCTATATTCGGAGACAAAGAATTTCCTTATCTCAGAAGACACACAGAGAAGAACCTGAACAAAAAATTTTTCTAATTCTGCCCCTGCCCTGTTAATTAGATCATACCCTCTTCAGCTATACATTCTTCCCCATAGCTATGCACTGCTTTGTAACATTTAACGTGATAAAAACATACAGGATTTCCTATTGCTTTATGCCATTTTTTTCTTTTTCTGTCTTTCTTTCTTTCTTTCTTTCTTTTATTCTCTCTCTCTCTCTCTCTCTCTCTCTCTCTCTCTCTCTCTCTCTCCTTAGACAGAGTCTTGCTATATATTTCAAACTGGTTTTGGCTCACTACATTGCCCAGGCTGGCTTTTAACTTGGTGTGATCTTTCCTGCTTCAGCCTGCCCAATTCTGTGATTATAGGCATGCACCAGCATGCCTAGTCTATGTCTTCATTTTGAAGGCTCCTCGCTCATGTAAATTTATATGCTTTTCTATTGTTAGTCTAGTTGGTTTGTTACTTTATTATAGATACCTCAGTCATCACTCTACCAATGGGGGAGGAAAGAAAGATTTCTCTTTCAAAGAAATTGAAGAAAAAAAACACTGAACAACATACATGTGGTCCATTAAAATTTGTGATTATCAGACTGAGTTTGGACTTTGAACATCACTTGATAAATTTGGTTGTTGTCATATTTCTCTCTTTGTCTATATTGTCTAGGGGCTACTCTTGAGAGTCTAATCTAATTTTATCTTCCTCAAATTTTGCTGAACTATAGCTTCTTATATTTTCAAGAAAACAAGTGAATTTAGACTTCAGTTCTGTATTTTCCTTTCACCTTAATCCCATTGTTTTCTAACTCCATTCTGACCTCTTTTCTATCTTTACAGGAGGACGTGGTCCTGTTTGTCAAGGCCAGGGCCATTTCTCTTGGGGTATTGGCACCATCTTTTCCCATTTCCCTTTTTTGCATTTGTGTTTGATTTTTGCCATCTCTTCCATCACCTTCTCTTCAATGTAAACCATTTTAAATATGCCTGGTTCATTTCCTTTCACATATTAATATATCTACATATGCAATTATATAGACGTGGTTATAGTGGTTTTTGTTATAAGACAAAAACATTTTCAGAGAAAAATTTGCAAAACAAATACCTCAAAAAAGGACAATTATGTCCCTTCATATTTCACTACTTGGGATAACAGTATTATCATTTTTGTATACCCAGATATAAGATTGATAGTATTTGTGTATTAAAGTTGAGCTTAGGCTGAAACTGGTAGTTCATCACACTCTCTTTTAGAAATTTGTTCAGTCTTCTACGTATTTCTTAAAGTACAGTGTGTTTCCATCACCTCTGCTCTTAGGTCTTCTCTTTATGGAAGCGATTCAGACTTTCATGCTCAAAGTAATTTTGCCACTGCTTGACAAAAACACAGAATGACCACCTACACATTGCTCTGCAAGGGGATCGATATGTTTATGGTATTGACAATGATGATGGTGTCATTTGCACTTATTTATTTTCAAACTCATCCATTTATTTAAATTACACATATCCGTATGTACGTCACCATGCACATACATACAACCCCCCCATACACACATATGTAACTTGGTTCACAAATTTAAATCTTTGCACCATTCTGTTCACAAACCAAATTGGGCACAAAGCAAAGCAAATTCAACAGTTAGGCTCAATACTGATCTTATGAGGAAATTTAATTTCGTTTGCAACCAGAATTGTGGAAAGAATTAAGCTTGTGAACTGAGCCACCACTGTGAGTGTGTGTACGTGTGTGTCTGTGTGTCTGTGTGTCTGTGTCTGTGTGTGTGTATTTGTATAACTCTTCATGAAAGTGGTTTAAAATTTTTTCTCAGTCCTCATTGTCTTTACATTCCTAAAGACTTTACAATTTTTTTTAACTTCCTTTGTGATTTAACTTTTAAATTCTATCTGCTGATACTATCTGCTGATACTGTGCCTATTTTTTAGAATGTTTTGCATCCATGGACATCTTTCAGGTCCCCTTCTTAGTCCTCATATTTAAAACTCTTTGGTATGTGTTCCCTGTATTTATATTATTAGACTGAAGGCCAAACTGCTCACCACATTCAGGCTATTACCAGGGAGACAAGTGCTGGTGGAAAAGAATCAGTTCCCTCATGGCCTGCTCTGAAGAAGAAAGAGGGGCTCTTGACCTCGGAGCTTCATCTAGTGGTCTCAGGGCTAAGTAGGGCTTTGGCAGGACAGGGAAAGAAGACCATGTGCTGAGTGGGGTCCTCATCATATAGAATATGAGTCTCTTTGCTCTTTCTGTCCAGAATATCACAGTAGAATCTGGCCTCCTGTACTGAGTTCCTGTATTTACTTGAAAGAGATGTGGTTACTTTTCTGCAACTTAAACTGCGCAGTATTTTACTTACTTGGTTTCAACTTAAGTGTGAAACCAAAGGCTGAGGAGAGGGCATAACAAAGGTCTTCAGATGTTCTGGGTTCTGTAAGCCCAAAAGAAAAATCATCTACCTCTACAGTGTTAGCCATTTAGGTGGAGCTTTCCTTCAGAACTTACAATTCTAGGCAAGCGTGTGTAATCCTTAGAAAAGATTAAAAAAGAGAAGTGAACTAGCTCTACCAAGTACAATTACCCAAAGGAGCTACCCTGTTGCAGTCTCTTCCATGTGCATGGTATCTGTCTGCATGTTTTTGTGTAGATTCATGGCTTGAACAACCACCAAATGCATGTTTTCCTCACACATAAGTGATTATTTTAAGTTGCTATTTGAATAGCCAGTGCTATCATTTCAATTTCCCCATATATATATATATATATATATATCCATAAGTTTCATCAATTCCCCAGGTGTTAATATGTAAAACAGAACTATCATCTATGTGAACTTAGAAGGCTTTACAGTGTTGTACTCAGAAATCCACACTCAATACCATAGAAATTTCCCTGAATCTCCATGCAGTTGGATTAAATAGTACCATATTAGCAAATTTATTTTATGAGCTGTCTGTGTCTTCCCCAGTCTTTTTATTACTGAGGTATGGATATTTTTTTAGAGCAATATTTGGTAATATCCTATGTTTGCTCTTTAAGAATAAAATTTCTACTTACAAGTGAAAATTAGAATGAGAAGCCACAAAATATTACATCTTTAAGAAGACTGGACGATACCTCAAATTTCAAAAAGTAACATTTACTTAACCCAGTTCATAATATTTCCTCGCCTTCCCCTCCCCTTTCACTTCTTTCCGGCTGTACAGTCACTGACTGCCTCTTCACATGATGCCAAACCTGCAAACACATTTTGCATCCAGGGAACAGAAAAGTAGCCACATTTCCTCTAGTATGGTTTGATCCTTTTGCTCTGTCCATGGCAGCCTTAGGCGCTGTTTCGTCTCCAGCCCCACCCGGTCAGGAAGAGATGTGTGGGATGTGCTCCAGCATCCCTGGGTAAAATAAGAGAGGTCAACCGTGCACCCCCATTCACAGGTGGATTTGTTATTGAACATCTGGTGGAGGTTTACATCAGACCACAAAGAAATACTGACTATATTTTATTTAGTCTTATTGAAGCATAAGAGAATAATGAAAGTCCTGTCTATAATTGTGTATATTCCATTAACTTCCATATTTTATTCCTTTTTGGCAATTTTTGACTAAGTATGAATGAGAACACACAAATTTAATTGCCTATAATTTATCTGTCCAATGATCTATCTTAATTATTTTTTCCACTAGTGAAGATTAAACCCTGGGTTTCATATATCTTAGGCAAACACGATACCACTGATGTATATCTTCAGCCATTTTTGTTCTTTGTTTTGAGACAGGTTATCACTAAGTTGCCCATGTTGGCCTCCTAGCAGTGATTCTTCTACTCCAGGCTCCCAAGTAGCTGGGATTGAGGCTGTGCCTAATGTCCTTGGCTTACCTGATGATCCAGGATTTTCCTCACACTGCATCTGACTCCTTACAACTCAAACCTTATTTTTCTTGCACTATCTGAAACCCTCCTTCCCTGGGTGCGGATGGATCTCTGTATTATATTCAGATTAGCAGTACTACAACATCATGTCTCAAGGCTGGATAAACTGACACCAGCTCATGTGTGGTGGGAGTATTCCTGATAAATTTTTCACAGTGAAATGATGGTTTGCCATGACTTGCTTTTCACAGGTAATTTTGCAAATTACATAAATTGATCATACTATTTCTTAACTAATTTCATCCCTCCCAATATCCCTAACCAGATCTACTTTTGACATCTCCAACATCATAGAACAGGAACAAAACTATAAGAGATTATAAAGCAGAGAAGAAACAGCCACAGACTTTTGTGATTAAAGTGATTACAAATTCTACAGAGAGGTATGACCCTGTGTTCCTTCAGTGGCCTTCCCAGGACCTTGGCAGGGGCTTATGTTAGAAGGTATATTGGCTACCTCTGCTGCTTCCTCTGTGTCCACTTAGACTTGTGACATTTCTACTTCAGTTTAAGATACCGTTCTCTTAACAGTTATCTTTACCTTTTAAACTCTCTTTCCTCTAGCTTATTCTCCTTTAGAACTGCCAGTATTTTTTTTAATATGAATATAATTAAGTTGACAGTTGAATAGCACAAGAAAGAGTGTATCCTCTAGCGAGACATTCAGGTTGAGACATATTACTTGTTTGATTCTAGACACACTCTATCTCTGTAAGCCTTAGTTTTATTATCTGTAAAATAGAGAACATACTTAAAGCTATTTTAAAAATCAGATTCAATTTCCTATGTAAAATAGTCATCCCATAAAGTAATTCGTTATCATTATTATTAAGTCAAGGCATAACCCTTCTTGAAAGCTTTTTAGTTCAACTTATTGTCTGATAATCTCAGAATTCAATATTCTTCACCTGTCTTTCTCTGTTTGTTGCTCTCGGTGTTCTTACAAGGCCTTCTCTGCTCCATGCACATTGATCTATTCACTGCCCCTGCTACTGGCATCTTTTCTCCAAATACATTACATTTTAGGCCTTCACGCCTTTATCTACCCTACATTTGCTTCTTCAATACCAACTCCTTTATTTAGCAAAAACCTAAGTGTCTTTTACAGTTGTGTCATTTCTTGCTAATACATTATGGTGGCATCATTCCTGGGCAATATCTTCCTTAATCAACAGAGCCACTGTAATGGCTCCCCACTCTGTACTTTTCAGAAAACCATATGCATAAAATTATTACATTATTTTAATAATTGCTTATGTAACTACCTTAAGAAACTAAACACTTTGACTTTGGGGAGTGTTGGGCACTGTTGTATTTTTTAACTTCACATGGTGGTTGGCATTGAGTAAGAGAACAATCCATATTGGTTGAATCAGATTCATTCCCGTATTTCTTATTCCTTTTCGTTATTCTCTAGCTCTTTATTTCCTTGCTTTTAAGAAAGAATTAGCTTCTGTTTTGTAAGTGATTTTCAATACCATACATTTAAGGTCCATTTTATTCTCAAAATTTCATAGTTATGGAAGCTTTTATATTAATATTACCACTCCATCTTTTTTGTATATTCTCTTAAAGTTTACTGAAGTTTTGGTGGAACCAAATGGAAACCTTACAAGGGCTACTAAGTAGGAGTAAGAACAAGGAAGTGCTTTTCCCAAGGCTCCCTGAATTGAATTTGAAACTTTTCAAGCACGAAACAAAATATTTTCTTCTTTGATTTAGGTATAAAAGGTATAACTTTATCAATGTAACTAGTTTTATGCTTTTTACTGATAGAGATAAGTTTTGAGAAATTACAAATGGTGCATTGAAGAGGTAGAATATCTCTATAGATATTTATCTGGCTTTCTGTCTACATATAGTGCGTGTGTGTGTGTGTGTGTGTGTGTGTGTGTGTGTGTGCCTATTTTAATACTTTTAATTTGGCTCCTTTGCTACTGATGAATACTGAGTTATAAGCTCAGTCAGGTACGAGTATTATTTATGTTTGTGGGAAAGACTGTTCACTATTAGAAAACATAGCAAAGAACAACAAATATAACTCAGAGAATAAATAGACTGAACAGCACATTTTTAAAGTAGAGTCACCTGTTGCTAGTGAAACTATGAGACAACAGGATACTCATTCAACTGACATTTGTCAATTTTTGATAACTTTTTTGTGAATGCAAGAGACTAACATTTATTTTTTCATAATAAAGGGTTTTAGTCTGTTCTCTATTCCTACAGCAAAGTATCTAAGGCAAGGCATTTCACAAAGTGCTTTCACTGGCTCAGTGTTCGAGTAGATGAAAGGTCCCAACAGCACGGTGCCAATACTTCGTTGAGGGCTCTCTGGCTGTGTCAGAAAACATGGCAGAGAAGCAGAAAAGAAGGGCTGCATTCAGAGGGGATCCATGGCCAGACAAAGCCAAGGATTTCAAGACGCGGCCTTGTTCATCCTCAATAGCTTATTTTTGAAGAAACTCATCAGGGTGCCACAAGAACTACAGTAATCCTTTCTGAAAGCAGCACCCTAAATGACACAGCCATTTCCACTCTGCCTCATTTCTGAAATGTTCCACCATCTCAACAGCACCGTACTTGGAACAAAGCTGTCTACACATGAAATGTGGGTGGACACACACAGGCTTTATTCAAACCATGGAATCAAATAATGACGGGAACATCAAGTCCATGTGGGTTAGTAAACAAATAGCTGTCAACCACATGGATATGGTAAAACACACACAGAGACACACATACCTGTACACACAATATCCAGCAGTTACAAGGTCATTGGTGTGCTTAAAATAAATGGGCCAATTTTGCCATTTACACTTGGCACATGCTTTCTGATATGTTGATTATTCAAAATACCTGCTTGCCTAAGTCTACTAAGCTTTAAAACTGTTTCAATGGCCCCTGATATATAAGCACTGTTTAATATGGCAAATGCTGCAGACCTACTTAGAAACACCATTAAATTTCATCACTAATTACTAATAACCTGAATGAAATTAGCACCTGTCTCAGCTGCTTTAGATTTTGGATTGCACTTAGTAAACAGTTGAGAGAATCCTTTGTTGCTAAACATTTAGGGGGGCATTTGCATTATGATTTTCAATGAGCTATTTTCATTTGTCCTTTTCCACAGCCATCTGGAAAAACATAAATCTTCAAGTCATTGAATGTACTACCTTCAGTTTGAGTCATGTATCTTAAAATTACCTATTCGTATATCAGGTTTGTTTAATATTAAGTGCTTCTGTCTTGTATCTCTCCATAGCTACTAGGATGAGAACTGTAGTGAAGTAAATGGGAGCTTTCACAAAATCATCGGTCCTTTTATTACACAAACACACCAAGAAACTGCTACTGGTCCTAAAGTTTCCACACCCTAAGCAGACCTTAAACCTGTGTCTACCACTGGATTTCTTCTGCCTTTCTTTGCGAGATTTTGTCCTATGCTGCTATTAAAGGTGCTGGCAGTTTTGAAAGGGGAAATAATAAGCTGGCGATTGGTTCACTGCTATAAGGAACAGAATTAAATAACATTAATATTGTGGATTTAGGAACATTTAACACACTTTGAGAAAACTATGGCTATCTTGCTGCTATGCTGTAAAGATATGAGGAAAATGGTATAAGGAGTAATACAGAAGAAAAATATTAGAGTGCCTTCCCAACTAGATACTGAGTTTATGTCAAGGAAACTAATTACCGTATAAAAGCTCTTCTGTCTTTGATGACCCAGGAAATTTTTATACTTAAAGGTATATGATAGCATTTACTTTAGGATTTAGGGGCAACTGAGCTCCAGAGATAAGTAATTGTCCTCAACAAATAGATACTTAAAATTATTAAAAAGCATAGAAAGTTGCATTTAAAAAATAAAGCTTAGGAGCATTACAAGTTCCTAAAGATAGCCAGAAGATGGCAGCATGGCAGCTATTTTGAAATTTTATGGCTTACAACTTCTATTAAGGAAAAAACAGTTTTAAGAATTTTGTAAATACTGAAATCATAAATTTTGTCAGGATAGGATACGATACATAATTAAAAGAAAAACTCTGTAGTGAGATCTAAATGCTAGCTTGACCAAAGCAGGATTACAAAAAAACAAAAACGGATTCTTCCTCAATTCAGCTAATGTAGGAGACAGGTGAAAGGGAGACGGTGGGCGGGGAATACCGAAGCTCTGAAAATGTGCTCTCAGAGCATTTTACATAAGCTTGCTAGAACCCATTATGGACTCTTTTAAAATTACAGACAAGATGAGCCTGATATTGAAATAACCAATTAATGACATATAAGCCATTAGGAAAGAATTAAAGGTCATTATTGTAATTGCACAGGTTCAAAACAAACCCCTTACATTTATCATCTTTAAAGTCCATTTCAGCTTTCAAAAGCCCACAAAATGAAGGATTCCATGATCTTATGAATCTCTTATGGAATAAATACGTGTAGTTTATGAAGAACTCAATGCAATCGTTTCATTTTTAAAGGTATAATCCCCATGATCAGTAGCATGGCTAACCATTTTTGTAACAGAAAGAAATGAATATCTTTCAACTCTCAGTTAAGACTCCACACACAGAAAACAATATGTAACATAATAAAATGAGAGTTGAAAGAAACATAATTTATTCACTCAAAACTTATTGAATGCTTAATGTAATACTCAGCATCAATCCAGGCCAGAAAGGCAACTACATGTTTTGACAGATCTCTTAAATAATTATAGCTTTAAACAGCAGAAAATTTAAGACATGAGTTGGATGGGACAAATATTTATGTGAATGTCTATCTAGTTATTGTAATTTATAGTAGAAATAACAATTAATATTTTGTCATCGTTTTTAGTTTTCTACTGTCTGAGATGGATGTAATGCTAATCAAAAGTCACATACTAAACCCATGTGGGTTTACAGGATGAAAATATGTATAAGTTAGTATCACCAAGTAACAAAAACATAAACAACAACATGTGAGGTAACAACAGTGAAACACTCAGCAAAGAGAGAGTTGATTTTTCCCCCTCTTCTCCTGCAGCTGGCAGCAAAGCCTCAGTTTGATTTTAAAATTTCTGTGAGAAACTAAACAATGACCAGCAGAGCAAACCCACTGCTGAAACGGAGGACAGATGGCCCTCTCTGTCAGGACTCTCGGGAAAAGGTAACTTTGTGGAAAAGAAACAAATCAGGTGATGATGATGGAAAGTATTAATACTTTAATTGTATTTTTCCTTCCTTTTTCTTTTAAAGAAAACAGTACAAAAAAAGGACCAATAGCAAAATACAACCAAAACCAAGCAAGGATATTAAAAATGATACAGGCTTCCAAACCAAATGGTAGGAATGAACAGTGGTTGTTATATTACATACTGTTACCTTCAGTGAAGTTGCTCAGATTACCAGATGTAGGAACAGAAGATTGATCAAATCATTAAAGGACATAAGAAAGTAATAATTTAAAAGAACATTAGAGACAATAGGTAGTGTCACTCGACAAGATTGTAGGAATTCACCAATGGTTGTTATACTGCGAATTATTGCCTTCACATAAATTGCTCAGATTACCAGATACAAACATGCAAAATTGGTCAAAATATTTTTAGAAAGCTTTTAACCATTAGCTTCTCCCCTCACTACACCATCGGACATGGGCAGTACAGTTACACCCCCAATCCATATATATAAAATTCCTCAGTATTTTCTTCTTCTTCTTTCCCTCATCCTAGTTGTGCCTTCCTTTGAGCAATTTCTTTCCCTTTCCTAAGAGCATCCAATTCAGTAAAACACACCATCATTTACTTGGCTAAGCAATTCGAGAACTGGGTAAAGAAAACCTAAAAACAGAGAGGTAATGAACAAACAGTACAGCCAAGATTTCCAGCTACGTTTGCTCACCTTTACACTGAAGCTGCAGTGGGAAAACCCTGGGGTCAGTTCAGAAAGAGGCTCTGGCCTACTAAGATGATCTTTGATCTTTTACAGTTCATAGAAAAAGTATTTGTGTTCCTTTAGCCGTTCCAGGGATAAAAATAAAATACTCAGGTGCTTAACCTCTCTTTGAAGGCAAAAATATAATGAAATTTCATTAAGGGAATTTATATTGTCAGAGAGGTTTCAGTAGCAAGAGTGGTTTGTTCATCTTAAATTTGATTCCCGGGGCTGGGGGTATAGCTCAGTGGCATAAGCACTTGCCTGGCAAGTGCAAGGTCCTGAGTTTGATCCCCGGTACCAGAAAAAAAAAATAAATAAATAAATAAAAAATTTGATTCCCATTTGTGAAAAATTCCAACTAAAACATCCTAATCCTTTGAGTAACTTACTATTTTTCTCTCAGTTAAGGATCTTGACCTTGTAAACAGTAAGAAAAAGGTTCAGGATGGTGTATTTTGAAGTAAAATTATTATTTGCATTTATTTACACTCTGTGAACTAATATGATGTCCAGGGCACTGCCCATGCTTGGTTACATACGTGCTGAAAGTCCTACTGAGGTGCCCTCTGCTGAGGAAACCTGTCCACGGGCTGAATCATTTTGCTTTAGGACTCTAACCTTGGTTTCATGCAAGCATCTTCTCAACCAGGGATGGGGCCTGGTTTTTGAAATGTTTTGGTATATAATTTCTTCTTTAGAAAAGATATATAGAACCATAAGTACAGACACACAAAGTAGCCTACAGTAAATGCTAAACGTATGTGAAGAAACCAGGTGGAGACCGTTCAGCGGCTATTTGCTGTTTGCCTCAGCTATTCCTTTGTATTGAGATACTGTTTTCTGTTCTGTCAGATTAACATTATATATTGTGTTCATGGGATTATAATACTATCTTTTACCATCTCTTAATGAAAGTGTTACGGTTTTGTTTTTAGTACTGGGCATTGAACTTAGGATTTCACGTTTGCCAGACAGGCACCGTGCTGCTGAGCTAAAGCCCCGGCAAGCGTTAGGGTTTTTAAGGCATGCTTTCATGATAGAAAACATGGCCAGGTTCTGTTTTTTTACGAATTCAGTATAGATTAGGGTTTAGCTGTAGAATGTTTCTCAACGTTGTCATGAGAGCTCTCTAGGTTACTTGCTGTTGGCAGGTGGGGCCTGGTAAGAAGACGCTGGTCAGCACGTGTGTGACCAGGAAGAGCGCATCTCCCTCCAGGTCCCTTCGTTCTGCCTCTTCACAGGGCCCAGGAGAGTGCTGGCAGCTTTCCTCTGGGAGCCCCACCCGCTTCCAGTCTTGGGGCTGACTATGAACTGGGCCCTCTAAAACAGTAAGCCAAAACTAACTTCTGCTTTTGTGAGCTGTTGGTATTGGGCATTGTCTTAGAGCACAGGACTGTGACCAGTTGGGACAGTGAGTATAAATCCTGACAGGACTCAAACATTTTTAGAAAATTACAATGTCATGTAATTTTACTTCTACTTTCTACTGTATATTTCTGCTAATTGCAAAAGTAATACCACTGGTTCAACTTCAAATTTCCTTTTATTTTTACACTACTAGGGTTTTTAACCCATGGCCTTCACACTGAGCTGTATCCTCAGTCTTTTTATTTAATTTTACTTTCATTTTGAGACATAGTTTACCTAAATTGGTAAGTTGACAGGCTAGTCTTGAAATTGTGGTGTTCCCACTTGAGTCTCCCAGATGCTGAATTCACAAATGTGCACCACAATGCCAAGCTAAATTTTCCTACTTTAAGAAAATCACCTTTGGGTCTTTGTTCTATTGCAGGTCTTTGACCTTTCATAATATCATGCTTTTATTCTGTTTTCCATGTTTTTAAATCTTATTTTAATTTTTTTTCCTTAAATCTTATCTAACACTCTCTTTTTGTAGTAGAGAAAATAACAAGGTAAACTGTGATAAAAGAAACACATTAATTACATTTCAGACAATAAAGAATTTGACCATTTTACATATAGCTGAAGTAAAGGACTCATGAACTTTAATTTATTTGTAAATGGTTGTCATCAACTTTAGTGTGTTACTCACAATAGAGAAGAGTCATAACATAGAAAGTTGTGTTTAAGTGCAAAGAAAGGAGTTATTATATATGGCCATGTCTATGTATCATAAGCATGTAGAACATTCACTTAGCAGCTATCAAAGAAGCATTCTGAGCTCAGTGAGGCGGCCTCTCTCATATAATTATGGAGCTGCTGACAGTATTCACAAACAATACATGTGTGTGTGTGTGTGTGTGTGTGTGCATTTGGAGACAAATGTCTTATAAAATAGTCCATTTTAAGGAAATGAGGAAAGTTATAACACATTTTTGCAATTAAAAGCATGAGGCGAATAAAATTAGGATGAAGATGGAAATCCCAGACTGCCACCCGACTGCAGGTGATCCAAAATATCCTTTCCACTGCTTCTACCGGTCCGGACTTCCTGCTGTGCATTCCTGCTGGGTCTGCACAGTCCCCTGAGCATCTCACGTGATTGTCCCAGGTTTCAAGTTTCTGTTAACAATACTGCTGTGATGTGACGTTGTTTTATCCCTTCTGCCTACATGATCTCATAACATTTTGTACACATCTATGGATGGCAACAGTCTTCAGGTCCTTTATCCTTTCTCAACATGCTAATGAAACTCTCAACCATGAATGCAACCATGAAATGCCTGCAAATGTACTAATGTCAATCAAATAGTTTTAATTGACAATAGGTTAGAGTAGACATGGAAGATACAAATTACTTAAGCGATTCTTCTAGATTTCATTTGTCTAAGTAGGTAGAGGCATTGCAATCACTATAATCATTATATGCTTCCTTAATTGCATCACATGTAATGGTAATCAATATGTACTAATTTATTTTGAATTTGATGAAAGCATAATACAAAAGACTTTAAGATATGTAAATATGATGTTGGTGGCAGAAGACACGTAAGCAAGCTGTATTGCCTCATACTGATGATGAAATATGGAGAGAAATATATTTTCATCCATTTCTTTGGAGCAAAGAGAACTAGGGTACTTGTAAGCATGAAGAACAATTGTAAAATTAGCAGAATGGTGAAATGTGAATAAATTGGTAACTGTGAAATGTTTTCAAGTGTTTTGTTTCACTTATTATCTACTTTAGGATGTGATGTGATAACTTTAAAATACTTAGAAGAATTATAACCTAACTGAAAAATGTTTTAAAAATGGCACAAATAGTTTGCACAAGTACACCTATTATTTAGCATTCCAGTGTTAACAAATGATCCAGAGATGCAAGCTTTTCTCAGTACAATTAAATAACACTGGTAACAGACTACTAAATAATCTCCAGTCATTATTGAAATTCTAATAGTATTTTTATGGATATTATTTTCTTTGCCCAGATCCAAATTTATATGCCAGATTACATTTAGTTTCTGAATTTTAGATTCTGCCCATTTGTAGCAATTGTTAAGTCTTATTATCTTTCATGACCTTGAAACATTTGATGAGCACGCATCTTATTTTGAAGAAGGCCTCTTGTTGTGGGTCATGTGATTTTCTTGCATTGCATGAAAGTTAACGCATTTTTAGCAACAATACCACAGAGATGATTTTGTGTCCTTTTCAGAGCATTGGGAGAACACAGAATTGACATGTTGTATTTCTGGCCAAGTACTTGGTGAGGATGGCACATACTATGTCCAATCTGTCTTTACTGTTCTTCCACTCTAAGAAATGAATTAGAAGAGATACTCTGACATTATGCAAACTTTGTTACACTGAATAATTTTAGCATTTGTTGGTGAATTTTACCTGTAACAAACAATTGTGACAGTGGTATTTCCTGGGTGGTGATTTGGTATTTCTTTTATACTTATATTTACTAATATACTTATATTTACTAATAAAATGAGGTTTTCATTACTTAAGAATATTATTTGCCATGAATATTGAGCAGAAATGATAAACTACCCTTCTTCATCTTTCTCTCTTTTAGGGGTCTGAGGATTGAATTTAGGGCATGTATATTTCACAGTTTCATCCCTACTTATTATGAGACTTTTAAATATTTTTTTCTAAAATCAATATATCCAAAATATATTTCTTACTAAATTACTATACTGATAGTAGTTATAGTCTCCAAACTCTGTTCTTACCAAATTTCCCAAACCACACACAAACACACAGACATACACACACATAAACACACACACACATACATCAGTAAAATTTAGGAAAGGAAAAAGATACATATTATTTATGATTTTTAAATGCTAATAATGTACATGGGCAGTGCATTTGATGCTGAATTTTTCTTTATATCTTCAGCTACCATAGCTTCATTAATGAACCAACACTTTGTGATTGCATTGAATGAGCTGGTATGATCTGTTAGGTTGTTGACCTCATACTTTAACAATCTTGACTTCAGATGTGTTATGATAGTTTAGTGAGTCTGATTTCAGATACCCTGCACCATAGCTTTGTAAGAACATTTGCCAAATAGGAACAGAGCAAGCAATGAAGCAATTCATAATTCTCAATGTAAGTTTATAAATAAAAGAATGATTTTCCAATAAGTATAATTATGGATAGTGTGGTTAAAAGTTTGTGGACACCAAAAACCATTTAAAAGGTTGCAAAATAAAAGTTATGTCATGAGGTTGTCCTCTGCACATAAACATTTTTCACACTCTGTTCTGTAAATTACAAATAGTTCTCTGATATATTAGTGCTTCAGATTTGAAAATATTTTCTAGATATGGGAACTTACAACACTGTACAGTAATTACTAAACTATGACCCTCAAACTAAATGCAAAATGTGTTGAGGACTAATAAATTTTATTTCTTGATGCATGGACAGCAAATATGCCCTTAGCCATCTGACATGAAGCATTTTGCACTGTTTTGGCCTTCTGTGAATCTGTCTCATTCTATATTAATGCAAATTACATTGTTTTATTTTGTGGCTTGTACAATTATTGTTCAGCTTAATCGCACCCTCGCCAGGAATTTTTCTCCCACTCTTTATAATCATTAATGGCTTTGCAGCAAACCCGTGGCTTTGGCCCTGGTCAGTTGTGTTTGGCATCTCCTGTGTATGCATTAAGCTGATAAGTACCGTGGTTCATTTTACTCTTGAGAAAACCAAGTATGAGAAAAGAAGAAGGAGGCAGAGGGGGAAAACAGATGAATAATTGCCTTAACTTGAGATGAAAATGGTGAAAAAATCACTTGACTACTTCCTAATTCTTGGCAAACTGTAACAAAGTAAGGATTTGGGTGCAAGGGCCCTGCTGCAGAAGGTAAGGCAGACCACGGCGAAATGAGACAGTTATGTTGTCCTCCTTATGAGTTTTCTTGGACCTCTCCAAACCATAATTTTATTCCATATTATCAGTTTGATAAAAATATAATTCAAATGTACATGTTGGTGTAATTATGGATTCCTTCCCACACCAGTAGCAATTCTTAATACTTCCAGTGTCATTGTTTTATATTACATTTTAATTTGTTAGTTCATCAGGAAGAACAGTGTTCCCGAGCTGAGAAGGGATTACTCGTCACAACCCAGTAGGCTAACAAAGCTTTTGTTGAAAGGGGAACACTAATGAAGAGAGGAGAGAGTCTTTATTCCTTCGCATTAAATTATTAGCGCAGATATTTCATGCAAGAGAGACACTGGCTTTTTTCCTCACTGTGGTGTACAACATGCTTAATGTAAAAACTACCAAAAAAAGAAGTATCCAAAATATAAATCCGCTACAATAGGAAAAAAATCATCATTTAAGAACATAACATATACAGAGGCTAAATCTCAACTGTATTGTTAGAAATAACATTTAGGAATTACTGTTACATGAGAGAATATGTTTAATATTGCTCTGTTATTTTATTAAAAAACAAAATCATCTCTGGTAAACTAGGCAGAAGTGAAGTAAAATGATTAAATATAAATGTGTAAAAATAGTTCTATGATGACTTGGTTACTTATCTTTATGTATTTAATTATTTGACTTGATATTTCAGGTTTGTATATCTAAATATCTGGAACAGACACAGTATAATTCTGTCAATAGGTGTTTTTAAATTATCTGTCAGTAAAATAGCAATAAACTAGGGAAGTTACAAGGAAGCAGATACATTGAACCCAAACAATAAAATCTTATATTTTAAGAATCTCCTGATTATTCAAACTAGCATCTTGATTTCAAAATATGAATTGATTTTGATATAATAAACTTTTATGATAATAACTCTGAGGACTTGGTGGCATATATTTGGTGAGTTGAAACTCCTGAGTCAAACTTTTGTGTCTTTCTTTGATCTACCTGAGTAATTCAGGGTTATTTGTGTTCATTGTACAAGATCTTACCCAATGGACAACAGTTTTGAGTGGAAATATTACTAGACAGTGAGTTCACAGCAGAAAGACATATTTTGAAGTCTTCCACTAATTACCTGGGAATGGTCCGAAGCTTTTTTCAACCTAAATATCTTATATGATAAATTAGAGATTTAGAAAACATTCTTTCCACTTCACCCAAATAATAAATTTATAATATAACTCAAATTTAAAAACTCTAGTTTCTAAACAATCTTTTGAAGATGAAAATGTATTCCTTCTATCAGTAGGCTATCAATCTTTGAGTGGTCTAAAGGTTTTAGGAATTCTGGAAAAAAATATGTAAACTGTCATTGGAATTACTGTGCAACTTTACTGAAAAACATTGTTGAGATAAATGAAAGATGATATCAAAAGAAAGCTATATCATGAAAAATAAATTACACATTTCAAGACTTAAGACATATATAGGGTGGTCTTATGTCATCCAGGAAGCCTTCCCTGACTGAGATACCTACAGTCGTCTCACACATATGTGCACATACTTGTATGCGTGGACGTGTGCTGTGATGGTAGGATGTTATGAATATTCTCTGAAAAATAACCATGGAGAGTCCAAAAATACTTCTAGGGGCAAGTATCTAAGTTAAGATGAAAGAAATCAGAAGTTAGTCAAAACCATTGGGGGTAACAAGTGTTTTAGAACAATACTGTGATAAAAACCTACTAGACATGGCAGTTCAGATCTGTCATACAGAGCTAACGATGTTTATTTTAAGTGGAGTCCTAGTTAGTATAAACAAGTTAAAGGAGGAAAGGATTCCTTTGGCTCACAGTTTGTAGAGGTCAGCCCACAGTCGGGTGGTTCCAAGGCAGGGTGGCATGGCAGAGGGACACTGCAGAGGAAAAACTGCATAGCATGGCAGGCAGAAAGCGGTTATTGCTCAAGGGAGAAAGAAGGACATACTGTATACATCACCGAGCAAGACCCACGGTGACCCACCTCTTCTTCCCAGGCTTTGTCTCCCTACATTCCACCCAGCTATAAACCCATCAATGGACTAATCTTGCATCGCACACCCACGACCCAGTAGCACACAACCACAGTCCAGTTCCCTCCCAAAAGCCCCACCTTTGGGCAGACCTTGAGATACAAGCATAAAAAGTAGTTATATTTGTTCTTTGATAATTAGCTCTTTGGAACCTCTATCTCTATGCCCCCTCCATATGTGTATGAGTGTTTATGTGTTTGTGTTTGTGTATGTGTGTGTGTGTGTGTTCGGATATATTAGAGGAAAATGATACCAGATATCTGTGAGAGAATACCTTTCTTTTTCTAAAAATATGTATTCCCACCTTAAGAAAGTTTATCCTTTCTCAACCTGTTAGCTGAGAACATATGTAGACTTAAGAAAGTTTAAATATATTATTTTCATCATCAAATTTTATAGCAGCAGATCTGAAGTACAGATATAAAAGTATTTGTAGTTTTCTATTTCAATCCCAGTTGTTTCATTTTAATATAGGGTATGGTAGTGCATGCTTATAATCTATGCTACTGGGGACCCTAGGGCAGAAGTGTTGTCAGCTCAAAGCTAGACTGGGAAGTTTAATGAGACCTTGTCTCAAAATAAAATTTAACCGAAGGACTAGAGGTGTAGCCTAATGTTAAATGCTTAAATATGTGAGACCCTGAGTCAAATACTCACTATGGCTAATAACAATAATAATAATAATAATAATATTATCTATGATAGTGTATTTGTTTGTTTCAAACGTGACCTTGTACTTGAGCAAACTAAATATTTATAACACTGCTCTACAGTGTTACCCAGGCTGTCCTCACATGGATGTTCAATTTTAGAAGTATTTTTAGAGAATCACTAGAAAATTGATTCCCAGAATTTATGCCTTTCAGCTCAGAGGATACACAAAAGTATATACTGACTATGTGGAAAGTGTGTGCATAAAATAAGCGGGCTATTATCCAGTTAAGGAGTGAGAGTTGCTGTCTGGGGTGCTGCGAAGTGGAAGCGAGCAGTTGTTGGAAGAGGATGGAAATGGTGCTTTATTTTGCTCTGCTGATCTTCATTTTGTCTTCAGTCTGAGGTTTTGAAGAAAAGTAATGTTAAAGGAAAGGAGAAGTCCAATGAAAGTCACCGTCTTCATCCTGACATGTTATGGTTAATTAAGTTATCAAATTAGTGTATGCATTTTACCTTTCCAAGGTAGGAGGGACAAGGCATTTCGGATTCAGTCCATGTACAAAGAGGTTACTACTAGGTTTTACTCTGAAGCATATTGTTCATTATAGCATTTGTTCACTCAGCAGATATCTTCTGAGTGCCTCTTTGTGCCTGGCACTGTAGGTGACAGATCGGAGAAATCAGAAAGTCCCTTCTGTGTGGGAGCTCAGAAGCCAGGGAAGAGACAGAGGAGTGAAAGGACAGTTGCAGCCCAAGGCTGTCGCACAGGAATGTGTAACGCTCTGGGGCTGTGCAGCCCGCAGCATTCCGCTGGCTGAAGGGTGGAACTGGGGGGCTCCTAGCTAAGTGGTGAAAGTGTCAGTCTGAAGTAGGGTTTAGGGCAGCAAGTGAAACAAGAGAAGTATGTGATAAACATAGGTGGGAAAGGGAATGTAGGACATGAACCAAGAGGTTTGGTTTTCGTGGTCCAGAAGGCTAATATGATTCAACAAGGGCCAGTGAGACTTCATGAAAGCCTATACTGAGAAATGAATATATTATTCTAAATGATGAGAAGCTCCTCATAGGAGAATGACAGAAATAGGATTCTCATTTTGAGTGATTTTATAAGTTGGAAGATAGTGTGGATGAGAATAAAATTGTGATTAGTAAGAAACTTCTAATCTCTACATATTGCAAGAACCTTCCCCCTAACAAGTCTAATAGTGTCATAGAGTTTTGAAGTGAGTCAACCCTTATACTGCAATTCTGATAATTTTATCCTATCATGAAAGAAATAAAGTTAAACAGGTTAAATGACTTCCCCAAAGCCAGAGAGTTCCTGACAAAACTGGAATTTATAGGACTGTGATCTTACTTCTCTTCAAAAACATGGATTAAAGTTCACAAGAACACAGCACTTTAGCTTCAGAGAAACATTTTAGCTAAAGTGTTAATGGTAATGTGTCTGGGTTAGCCATACCAGAGAGCAAGTGACCTTCATGGGTAAAACTCTCTTGGTTAAAATTAAAGAGATAAAGCAAAACGGAATCTGATTGTTAATGTACTTAGTTGATGAACTTGTAGGTGACAGATACATAAATGCCTACTATTGACTGACAATAGTGGAACATTCAAACGTCTAAACTAGTACAGAAGCCCAGCTCTCAGAAACCAGGAGGGATCTGCTTCCTCCTTCCTGCCTCCTTGCGAGGTGCTAATGCTGTGTCTCAAATAATGATGTGCAAACCCAGCATAATGTCCATGCTGCTGTTCTACACATTAACTCCACGATTTTATTTTCTGTTGCTTGATGTTCCATTTTCTTTTAAATGAGGCATTTATGAGGAACTATCTTGAGTGGGACAGAAAAAGAATATCATGATTAACCCTTGCTCAATACTATTAGGTTCACAATATGTTCACAAACCTGGTCCAGAGAAGTAGGTTAAACATACTTCAGCATTTAACATTTGCTGAGAAACTATTTAGACAATGCCCCCTTGAAGGCTTTGCCTGAATGCTTATGTTTTACATATAAGAATGATGGCTTCTTCAAACTAAGGAAGTGTACCTGGTAAATCGAACTAGTTCTCCCATGTAGAAAAAATAA
This sequence comes from Dinomys branickii, assembly GCA_004027595.1. Classification (NCBI taxonomy): domain Eukaryota; kingdom Metazoa; phylum Chordata; class Mammalia; order Rodentia; family Dinomyidae; genus Dinomys; species Dinomys branickii. The sequence goes on along the minus strand of PVLD010001548.1, from coordinate 145,601 downwards.
CTTTACAGGTACAATATTTATTCAGTGAGTGGCCCTAAGTAGCTATCGAACATGACAATAATCACTGTGAGACTATTTAGATGATTGCAAGGCCCTCTGAGGAAGAGGATCTACCCAAAGCACAAGTTATACATGACAAAGATGGACCATGGTCCCAATTCATCACCATGTGTTCTGTGCTAAAATTAATTTGTATCTCCATGAGGGTGCTATTATTTAGGGAGGAAAGTAAATTCTTAAAGGGGCTAAGTTTCACAAAGTGGCTTCTAAACTCAGGAAAACTGGATTTTAGAGCAAAAGTTCTCCAGGGAGGTGAAATGGAAGTGGATCTTCAAGTGTTAATGATCTTGGAAACCTAAGTGGCATGGGTTAATTCAAGACTGCCAGCGGTGTGGCACACCATGATCTGGTTCTCTTAACTCCGGGTGCCCGTGACATTCCCTACGTAGCTCATTCTGAGCACTGGGGCCTGGGGGAGGCAGGCCTTAGTGCATACACAGAATGGTTTCCCCACTTATCTAGGTGAGTATGCTCACTTCTCATTTATAGGAAGTTAGTATTTTTTCTTCTGCAATGAAATATTAACAGTATTTTTAAAGGAAATATAATATAGTTAAAAATAGAAAATACTGAATAAAAGAATTCACCAGAGGTAATCGCCAAATGCATTTTCATGTATTTTCCTCCAAAATCTTCTGTTCACCATACCAAAGAGGTTTTTGCACATCTCTGCCTACAGTTTATAAAGAATCAGGTGGTAGAATGGTCCAGGCACCAGAGGATCAGTCTGTCCTCAGTAGCATAAGTTAGCACTTGCAACTGTGAATCATTTACAGTACTGTATTCATTTCTGAAAATAGGAGTTTGCTAAACGCTAAACTCTTACTTGCCGATCATAGTGCAATAAGCTTTAGATGGCTCCATTCCAAGGAAACAATGTATACACAACAAGAAAATCGAGCAGAGCACGTAACATCCCCTAATGTTATACCATGAGACATACTTCTTGATACTTGCATTATGGGATAAGAGAAGATTACTCTTTTATCCTCTACCCGAGGAAGGACAAATGAAAACAACTTCAAATTGGAGGTCATTAGAGTCAATCGGTGGCCATAAGAGAGAAAGAAGCAGATCCTTTTAGGAGCGAAGCAGTTACCAAGTTGTATTCATAAAATTTACATAGAAAACTTTACTCTTAATTCTTGAGATGATGAAGCATGCTGAAAACGCTAGTGACTCATGTCTAACTTCTCAGAATCCTGTTTAACTGTGTGTCTTTGAAAAAGCAACTTGGGGAGGCAGAAGGAAAGCAATTGATAGGGCAAAAGGAATTCCTGTTCTGGGGTTAATTTAGTTTGATATAATGGAATCCTTTGAATTCTTTATACAGCGGAAGTTATAGAATTCACTTAATACAGTACTATTATGACATTAGAATAATTTTAGAAACACAGTGCACAAATAGAAACTCAGCATTTCCTGTGTGCTCTGGGAGCACCACAGGTTATCCAGCGTAGGGCATTCAGCTTATCTTCTTTTCCGAGGTAGTGTGACAAGTATAAATATTACTGAAATGGATTATCAGAATACATAAAGTTTGTCAGCAGCTGTGAAAATGTCCTTTGGTGAGATTCCCAGAAGCGAAATAACTGGGAAAAAGAAAGCAGATATTTTTAAACTTTGATAGATGCTGGCAAATTGCTTCCCGATTTATACTGCCACCAGCAATGAGTGAAGATGACAATCTTACCACACCTGCTCATTACTATCAAAACAGATCAAAACAACATAAAAGACTTGCTACATAAAACAGGCATTGTTTACTTTTTGTAGACAAATATCCTCAAAGATAGATACATACCAAGCTGCTCTCAGTAATTAGTCTTTGTGATATGTGTTTCTCTTTGGGTTAGGATAGATTGCTTTAGAATACTGTTGGAAAAACAGGAGAGGAGATTATGTTCCCTGGTGGACCTCGCTCTGAAACCCCAGGCTATTAAAAGTGTTTCATTTCTATAAGAAGCTCATGCAAAAGAAAGACAAATACTAAATGCAAAATGGGAGAAAAGAGAGGAAAAATTTTATCTCTATCAACTTTTTTGGTAGATATGTACTTTAACTGAAAATTATCTATTGTATGAGTTTGCCAGGGCTGCTATAACAAAATACCACATACTGCATGATTTAAACAAGAAGAATACAACATCTATTGAAATTGATCATATATCAATAGGAAAATAAAAGTGGAGTGAAAACTTCCTCCAAGACAAGTTGAAAAAACAAATTACTTTAAGACAATATATAAGAAAGGTGTTGTAGAGTGATTCTGCTTCCTCTTTTTATAGTGTTTTGACAGGTTTTACAAGGAAAGTGGTGTAACCTGGAGAAGGACCATTGTGATAAGTTTAATAGCTTACACTTACAAACTTGATCAGTGTCATATGGTCAATTGTTTTACAGTTAAGGCATCTGATTCTGCCTCTAAATGAAAAAAAATGTTCTATATTTTATCATATGATGAATATGTGGGAAATAATTTTAATGCAATTTCTACATACCTACACTTACTCATGAATGCTTTAATGATCATTGGGTACTAGTAAATATACTGCTGAAAATGATATAAAATATTGATGCTATGTATCTCTTTGGAAATTATGTAAATTCATAATCAAACTTATTGGATAAAATAGTTAAGAAAGATGGCAGAAATATCAGATTTTTCACCAACCCTAAAACATACATGTTGAACATAATGTGCTTCTGTCATTGTGATGATCATTTAGTTTATGCTGTGGTGAAGGAATTGTTGATGTAAATCTATATATTGTCACAACACCTCTCATTATGGTCAAAATGTATGGTCAAATCCTGAAGGGTCTGCAGTTTCCCTGACATAGCTGTGCATACTTGATCATCTCCAACTTTGCCCTAATTATAAACCTCTTTTTTCAATTACAAGGACAACAGAAAAGCCTTGACTCACTTCCCTGTGTCTCTGTGCCCTAACTCTTTTAAAAGTAATATTAGTCATAATAGATTAAGGTTCACCCCAGTCGCATCATTTAAATTAGTTACTGTTTTAGAGACTTTTCCTCCGTGTAGCCCCAGCATCCTTTCCCCACTTCTCCAATACACTGTTTTTTTACCCTGTCAAAATTTATCTGTAATTAATGAATTTTTTAAAGGAGTTATTGTATCTTTTAGATACTTGGACTTTGCAGAGATCCTTAGAGGACTTCAGCAAACTGCTATGTTTTTTAGGTTATAAATCCAACTAAATCGATACTAAGAAAATGTTAATATTTCACAGGTTAACTGTTCTGAGCATTATGATAGTAGCAAGACATTCTCAAATGAGCAGAATGAGAAAAGTATGAGAGAAATATGAAATTATGCTGGATTATTAAATATTTAAGGATCAGTTTATTTCAACTCACTGGATATATTATACCTTTGTATAAATCCCAATAGAAATACATCTTGGTTTTGCTTGCAGTATACTTGTTATTCTGGTACAAACTAAAATGAGTAAGATTTAAGCACTTTATTTTCTACAAACATGATTTGGCTATTACCTACTGAATATTAATATATTTTTAAAAAATTTATTATAAAAGAAGGAAAAATATTGACAGACATCCATTTACAAAGTAGCTTAATAACAATAAAAACAATACAGAGTTACAGACAAAGTCGTAGGAAATTAACAATGGTTGTTGTATTATATATTGCTATCTTCAAAGTGGTTTCTCAGGAAAACAAATAGAAATGCAAGATTGATCAAATAATCATGAACTGTTCCTTTCAATAAAGTTATATATATATATATATATATATATATTCTAAAAATTGTTTATTTGCACATTTTAGGTATACACAAAGAATCACATTCATCATAGGGAATTTGTAACTGAACATGATATATTTTCATTCTTTCCATTTTCCCCTTCCCCACCCTACCTCCAAACCTTCTTCTTACTTACAGAAGCTTTGTTTCCATTTTTCCTCCCTTTTTCATGATTTTCTTTCTCCTTCCTTTCTCCCCTCTCCCCCTCCCCACTTCCCCTTCCCGCTTGAACATTTCTTTTAATTTTACAATATTTGTTACACATTTTGGTCCTTATTTACACTTTTGGTTTTTCACAACAGAGAAACAGTGCAGTATTTACACAGTGTTCAATCTATTTCACATAAGAATATGGTCTCATAGTGCATCTATTTACCTAGAAATGTCTCAAATTCATCCTTCTTTATGGATAAGTAGTACTGCATTGTATAAAAAGAACCACATCAGGATGCAGCAAACTATCAAGTAGATTATACACTATGACTAAATAGGATTTATCTCAGGAATGCATGGATGGTTCAACATATGCAAAACAATAAATGTAATACAACATGCTAACAGAGGCAAGGGAAAAATAAACATATGATCATTTGAATAAATGCAGAAAAGGTATTTGACAAAACCCAACACCATTTCATGATAAAAACCCCACAGAAAATTGGAATAGATGGTCTTTGTCTCAGTCTGCCATGACAAACCAATAGGTAACATCATACTAAATGGTCAAACATTGAAAGCTTTCACTGTAAAATTAGGAACAAGAGAAGGATGTCCACTGTCATCACTCATATTCAATATAGTTCTGGAAACAGTCACCAAAGCAATTAGATAAGAGAAAGAAATAAAAGGATAGGAAAATAAGTTAAATTATCATTATTTGCAGAAGACAAGTTATTCTACATAACATGACATGATATTTGGGGTCTAGAAGACCAAAAAATCAACACTTTGTGTCAACACTGGGTTCAAAATCAATACTTAAAAATCAATATCCTTCCTATACATGAGTAACAGAGTAACTGAGAGAGAAATTAGGAAAACAACACCTTTCCCAATAGTATCCATGAAAAATGAAATACCTAGGAACCAAACTCATGAAGAAAGTAAAAGACCTTTAAATTTAAAACTATAGTACTTTTTTTTTTTAACTATAGTACTCTAAAAAAGGATGTCAGGAAAAGGAAAGATATTCCTTGCTGTTGGCTAGACAGAACCAACATAGTGAAAATGGCCATAATTCCCAAATCATTATATAGATTTAATGCAATCCTGGTCAAAATTTCAACAGCACAACTCATGGAATTAGAGAAAACCATCCTAAAATTCATTTGGAACCTAAAATAGAAAAATTTCCATCAAATAACTTGTAATTAAAATTATTTCAAATAGAATAATGCCAGTCACTGATTGTACCTTTTTTAAATAATAAAACTAAAAGCATATCCAGAAAGATGTTTTTTGACATTATATTGCATTCGAGAAAAGGAGCACAAATAAAATTACCTACTGAGTGCAGATTGGAGTAGTGTAAAAAACTTGGTATCTACTGACTGGTCAACTTGTGTTTAATTTACAACTATAGTAAATGCTAGATAGTTACTGTTTAAGCAGCTTACTAGAAACTAAAATATCTGTGTTCAGAATTCTTACCCCAGGTTAGCTTCCCTTTTCCTAGGATATCCACTCTAAGGAAATGATACAATCTCATGGCTTTGGAGGACTTATGAAGAGCTAAGAAAGAGGCTCTCACCTGTCCTTCCAAATCAGACAGGTCTCACACAATTGATGCTCTAGGTTAGAGAATTCTTCCTGAGAGGGGCTGTGCTGTGAATTACAAGATTCTTTGCTGAATGCATAGTATATTCTCACTGGGTACCAGTAACATCTCCTTCTAGTGATGACCAAAAATGCTTTCAGAAATTGAAGTATGTAGGATGACACAGTGATTGGCATCCCCTGGGAGACAATCACTGACTAAGATTGTTGTATAATGTGGACAATTTATCCTCTCTACCATAAGATTAAATGTTTAAACAGGGTATGATGAAAACACAGTTTACAAAATATACTGTCTATTTTCTAGGTTTGACATTTGGCACTTTGCTTAGTGAGGTTATACTTATTATATTCTTTACTTTCTTTCTTTTTTATTTTACTTTTAATCTCAAACTCTTTCCTCCAAACTTTAACCCCTATTCATTTCTACTGTACTAAACATCAAAAAGTAAATGTCCTCTTTTATTTCGCACTGTAAAATATTTCCATCATGAGACATATGTATTATGAGGAAAAAATCAGATGAAGTTTAATCCAATTTGTAATCCCCTGACTATTCTTAATGGCCAGAGGGTTGTAAATTTCAGAAACTGGTTTGCTATTTCTTCTCTAAGCATCACTCTGGCTTTGTGAAGCCATATGTTTCTGGGATGAATTCATTATAATCTGTGAGTAATGTGGCCGTATGCAGTTCTGCACAGTCCTTTCACCTCCCACTTTGACTCTTATGGCTATTAGGCCATAAAATTCCTCTTTGGACTGCAAAATATTAAGTGTTTTCTTCTCATTTAAGGAGATTTGCTGTTTCTCTAGTTATGCCAGACCAGAAGTAAACACAAAATATAGAGTTACTGCTATTAAGTACTGTTTCAAATGCACCATTCAGAAGTTCTAGTATATACTACATTTTATTTTCTTTTAAAGAATAAATAAACAGTGAAATAGTTTCAAAACAGGTTATTAGGAGAGTTAGAATAATTAATATATTATTCATTGTTGTCTTCATTATCCAGAGTTACAAGATATAGGCAAAAAATATTAGCACAGACTTCTTTTCAGTGAACTAAGAGAAACTAACTGTACAACTGTCTTAAGTATCTTATGTATATATATATTTTTACCTAGAGTTCACTGATGAACAACATTCCTGAGTGAAGTACATCACTTTTGCTTGTGTATTTTTCACTTTCCCACCTGACCTGTGCATATAAGGCAGAAAGACACATTTTGGCTTGTAGAGGGTACAGTCCATGGTCAGCCACTCCAGGGTACAGATATCAGAGTGAAAGGGCTTGGCATATGCAAACATTTCCACTACAGCAACCAGGAAATAGAGATGGGATTGGAAGAAAGAGGAGAGGGGGGTCAAGGACTACAGTCCACCTTTCCAGGCCACATATTCAGGAATCTACCTCATATAACCAGGTTCTACGTCCTGAAGGCATATTCAACGGCAATGGGTGGGCTAATCTGCTTGGGAGTATAGCATCCCAATGATTCAACACCATTTAAGAGCCTCGCCTTTGACCACATGAGGCTTTTGGGGGACATTTAGGTCTAAACTGTAACAATTTGTATCTACCAATGATTTTGCATATAATTATGTGTTTAGAGAAGAAACGAAGACTTTCACCCAGATAGATGAACAGTAAAAGCATTGTCACAAATAAGATACATTAAGAAAATTAAATTATATAATAATTCCTCTGAATTATTTTACTTAAAAATTTTTAATCTACCCTTTTATTAATGTGTATTTGTAGAACATAATGTTTACATCTTTGTGGGGAGCTGGTACGTGGACATAATACACCTTCGTTTCCTTTATTGCCACTTTTGTCTTCCCACACTCGCCCTTCCACCATCCCCTGATATTTTGTAGTTTTAAATAAATTTTCAGGAGCACTTACTATGCCCCAGAAACTCCTCTAAGCAATTTATTGATATTACATCATTTAATCTTTATAAGAATTTCATTTTAAAGGAAAAACTGAGTCTAAGAGTGGGTTGTATAAATTACCTTAGGCCTAAGTTGGCTGGCTCTCCAGGGAATCAAGATTTAAATGTGGGATGTATGAATATTTAGTTTTGAACACAAAAGAAAGGAGCTGGTCAAGCACAGTTTTATATGCGCACATATATTAGTGTGTTTTTACTTTCAAGTAAGAACAACCTGCAGTTTAAGATTATATGACAGGGAATCCCTAAATGAGGGCATGTATGTGTTCACTTGTTCACCTGTACGCATGCATTTCTTGGTTTGACCACATTTTAGGGCACCTAGTGTCTTTGTTTCCTGCTGTTACCCAAAAGTGCTTCACAGTGAAAACCTTTAAATCAAGTTTGAAATCAGTTTATTTGGTTATCCACTCAGACCTTTTTTTTTTTAAAGAGGGTCTCACTGTGTAGCTCAGGCTGGCCTCAAACTGATGGCAATCCTCCTAGCTCAGCCTGCCAGTTGCAGGATCGTAGGCCTGCACCTCCACACCTGCCTCAGATACTTTCTGGGACTCAACTGTTTTGCTTTTGTTATTTTTGCCATATAGATGTAATTTATCATTTATGGTAAACTTTTAACTCCAAAATATTGGTAGAGATCACAAGGAAAGGTGATTTCTTTTGTTTCTTTTTCTCCACATCTGGATATTTTAGGTAAGTAGGATGCCAAAATTTGAGTGATTTTTTTCACTGTAAATATAATTGAATTTCCAGTAATTAGTAAGATCAAATTCACAACATGAATCCTCAAATTTGGATGTGTGCTCTTAAGGGTATGGATTTTTGAACATCTTTGGAAATTAGGAATCTAATAGGATAATAAAATAGAAAATTATGGAAATACTAGGCTGTACTTCAACATTATGTGATTCTATTTCACCTTTGGCTTTCTAAAGTGCCTAGGTTAGTTTGAACATATTTAAATTTATTATCTTCACATCCATTTTAGAGTCATTGCTTGAAAGTTTGAAACATTATTACTATGAAAATAATTCTAAAAGATCATTGTTAACTTGAATTGGTGTTCTATTGCCACTTTTTGATAAGCAAATATTATAAAGCTTTTACTGTCATAAAATCTAATTAATCTGTTTCTTCATCTTTCTGTTTTGAAGCTAATTCATGTAGCACTTTTGAAAAATGATAAGTCTGAATTTTTTTGCATGAAATTGACATTTGTGTATCAGGAGCTGAAACTATACTTCTTTCTGGGGGTGAATGCTTGAGAATTAATAGACCTTAGAAATTCAAATAAAGAAGTGTTGTATTCTACTCATGTACTGTCCTATAGTTTTAATGACTGTCAATAAAAAAAGATGAAAAGTAAAATATTGTTTATTGTTTTGAAGTTGCTAGGTAGACACATGATCAAAGCTTGATGTTTGAATTGTGTTTTATGTACTAATACTCTAAAACCTGTTTATTATACTAAATATATTAATAAGTGTATGTTTTTTATATTAGGTTCCTATCCTGAGACCATAGCAGGATGTGCCTTGGACAAAGGTATGTACGTTAAAATATATTGAAATGTTCTATTTCAATAAACTGTAAAATTTTATATTATTGTTGTATACTTAGAAACATAGAATTACATTCCATGTTCCTGTATGGCATATAATAATGCACTTTAATTCCTGAGAAAGTATAATAGGAAGAAAATACCAGAATCAAAAATTTAATTATTAAATATTCATTATAGCCAAAGTAGACAAAAATCTTAATCCATAGAAACTATATTCAAAAAACTGTTATTATTAATGGCCTGTCAAGTCAAATAATGAAATTCTTCAAATTTTGATAGATGTTTAATTTATATTAATGACACTGATGATAAAATTATTGAAATAGGATATACATGTGTTGTACGAAAAATATTTTTGGAAGTGTCCAGGTTTTTGCTGAACAGAGAAACAAGTTAGAATCACAACATTTTGATAAGAGGAAACAATCAGGAAAAATAAACAGACTGAGAGTTCAATTATATAGATGTACTGTGTGAGAAAATAGAAATGTAAATAACGAACAAAATGTAAAATAGATATGGTGAGATATTGTAAGGGATGGCAACGTTTAGCATATCATTTTAAGATACAATAATTCTAGTCTTAGTATAAGCCTCAAAATGTGTCTTCAGAAACATCCTGAAGGGGTTGTAAAGAGTTAACTCTGCAGTCCTGACATTGCCCTGGAATTCTTTTCCTTAACTGAGTTGTTTCACCCCCTCCTCTGACCCTGAGTAAACATTGTATCTAAAGGGGGACATATAGAACAGAGAACAGAAAGTATATATCATTGTGGCCAGAGCCTGACCTGGTCACATGATACAAGGAAAACAATTGTGGCCAGGCCTAAACATTCCAATCTATTACCATAGAAACCAAAAATGTGTATAAGCTGGGAACAAAGGCAGTTAGAGGCCACATCTCTGATCAGCAAATCAGAGATGGGGAGTGAGAACTGGTCCAATTCTTTAATTAAAGTTAACTAAAACTCCATTTATTCTGAATGAGTTCTTTGATATCCTGTGGAGTTCAACCTGATTTTTTATTTTTGCCATAACAATATGAAGTAAATATTCAGATAGAAAGAGGAACTGGGGTGAGGAAGAAAAAAGAAATGAGAAAAGAAGGAAAAAATGAAAACAAAGCTTTTTGTAAATGAGGAGAGGAAGAAGAATGGAAGGGAGGGTAAGAAATGGGAAAAAAGCATCAAGATATGTCATGTGCAAGTACAAGTTCCTTATGCTGAATGCGATCACTATGTATATATAAAATGTATGGATAAATTTAATTTTAAAAGAAATAATGGGAATCATTCAGGTTAATACGTGATGCTTACTATTTCAAAGTGGACAACTGCTGCCAAAAAAAGGCTAAGATTAAAAATAATGAAAAAGATTGTTAAGTATAGCAGCCAAACCCTATGAGCATTTGAAAAAGGGTCAGTCTATAGAATGAATAAAAGTTACCAAGAGGAACCTGCAGGTACACAGCAAGGAAACTCAGATTCATAAGGACAGCAAAGGACGAGGGCAAAAGAGAAAACAAATCGTGCACACAGGAGCAATTAATTTCCAGTGGTTCTTCATGGGGAGGAAGTGGCAAGAGAATATTGCTTAAACCGGAGCATAAAAGATTTAAATGAGTTCTAAGATAAGATAGGAAAAGTTTTGATATGAGCTATCTGGAGACAGTTAAGTTTTGAATAGTTTCAGAGCATCTGATTGCAATTTCCCTAAAGCTGCTCTGGGTCAGCTACCTCACTTTGAGCCCTTCCAACACCACAAAGTTGGTGAAACTATGTTCTTTATTTTTTTCTGTGCTGAAGTAATTTTATATTTGAAGAAATTTTGGGCATTAGTTTGTGGTTATGGGAAAATAATGGGTACATGTACGTATGTGTATTTAAAAACTTTTATTAGTACATGTTCACAGTACATAGTGTTTACATTCCTTGTGGGGAGTTGGTCCATGTACACAACACATTTTCATTGCACTGTCATCCCTTGTCACCTCCTTGTTGGTAAAAACTGGTGTTGATTCTGTTTTACACATGTGCTGTATTTGGAGACATATAACTAAACAGACATCTTTGTAATTTCATTTGACTTGAAACATGCTGTACCTATTCTGCCATGGTATACTTCTTTGAAAAAATAAAGCACTCTGTAAATGCATGTTGATAATTTTCTGAGACTACAAATTTGAAACACATGCCTCAATTTTTCTTCTAATTTTTTGCATGTAATTTTTTTTCTTAGTGATTTTCACTTCTTGTTCTAAGACTGATGTGACTTGAGAATATCATCAAAAATATGGCAGCTCATGTATGCTGCCAGAGGGGAAGGGAAAAGCCCCAGGCAAAAGTTTCTCTTATGTCAGGCTTTGGCATGACATCTGACAGGGAGCTACAACACAATGCAAATAATCTGGTTTTCCCATGGATGTGCAGCCTCCACCTTTAGCCTGTTGGTGGTTTTTACTACTCTCTTTGCCTGATGTTCCACAGCACAAAAATGATGTTGATGAATAGAAATGCGTATTTTCTAGCCATTGTTTTTATTAAATTTTATTTTAAAGACAAAAGAATTGAGACATATAAACCAGAACAACACAAAAACAATACAGAAAATACAAAGCTGTGGAGAAGATAATAGGGAATTACCACTGGATGTTATATTACATGATGTTATCTTTGCATTTGTTAACACAAAAACAATAAAGGAAATACCAAATTATAGAAAAGAGAGTGGGGAATTAACAATGGTACTGTGTTCCATAATGCTATCTTTGTCTTTGTTACTTAGTTATACAGATGGTGGCTGGTTCGATTAATCAATTTTCTCCACCCTCATCTCCATTGTTCTATCACCCTATCAGTCCTCTTCCTTCTGGTAACAACTGTACTTTTTGGTTTATTTACTCCCTGAGGCTCTCACATTGGGAAGAGACATTGCTGCTTCAAATTATGCTGTAAAAACATGGGTGTACACAAAGTGCTACAGCACGAGGTGGAAAGGCACACATTCTCAAAGATGATATATAAGCAGGGAACCCCGTTCACTATGGTCAAGACTCCATTGACAAGCCCTCAGGGCCATTGGGGGTCCAATCAAGTAGGTGGGGTCACACAGCCAACTGCCAGGCTCTGCCCCAATAAAGTGCATCTAGAGGCCCATAGGAGCCCTCAGGGATGCCCTGGCAGAACTCTGGGCTCTGTCCCATTGAGGTGTTTCCAGTGGCCCAGTTGAGTCCACAGAGTCACCCCCACAGACTGTTTGGCTCCGCCCTGGAGGGGTGATCTGGGGGCCCAGTCGAGTCCATGGGGCCATCCCCACAGATGACCGGGCTCCACGCCAACACCATGCTGCCAGAAGCGCAGTCCAGGTCTTCAGGATTCTCATGTAGCCTGTAGGGAGGCCCCTCCCGCCTCAGGCTGCTGAGCTCCCCGTCGAGGCCCCTGAGGTCCCCTCATAGGCCACTGGTGTCTCCTTGCAGGCCACCTATGACTCTTTGGAGGCTATCCCCACCCAGATAGAGAACCAAGTCTGCACCCTAGTTCCAGGTCTTCGCCTCCTCCCACCTCTTGATCTCCAGTGTTGCTGCTCCCCGCCCCTTGCTGCTGGGCATTGGGCACACTTATGATGCTGGGCACAAGTGGTGTGAGGTCTCCCTCATCCATGATCACTGTGGTAGTCCGGGGTGTGTACTAAGTTTAGTTATTAGTTCCAGGAGAGAATTGGAGGATTTTTTGGGTCTGCTGTGTAGAGTATGTTGTTGTCTCTCAGCCTCCAGGGCTGCTGCTTTTTGTGTAGTTTGATGCTATGGGTTCGCACAAGGTTCATATATGCAAGCAGTGTGAAGACCCTCTTGATGCTCATATTAGTAGTTTAAGGTGAGTCCTGAAGCCTGTGGACTCAGCCTGTTGCTTTCAGGAACACAGGTTGAGTGCTCAGTCCACTAAGACTCAAGGTGCTCAGAGAGGGAGTTCAGGGTGGGAGCTGAAGCCCGGTAACTCAGCTCGTCCTTCCTGCTTGGTGTTGGAGTGACAAGGGCTTGGGGCCATGCAGTCCACCTCCATCTGCAGCTCTCTCTTACTGTTGTGCTCCAGTTCCCATTTGTTCTTTGGCTGGATCCCTGGGAATTGCTGTGGCCCTGGGGTCACTGTTGCTGCTTTCTGCTGCTCTCTGCTGGTAGTTGCTCACACAGTGGAGAAGTAGGAGGCCATAGCCTTGGGGCAGGCATAGAGCTGGGTGTGGTGGGCTGTGTACTGGTTGCTTTGACTCTGCCTTGGCTCCAGGCACTGATTAAAAAGGTTGCTGCAGAGAGGAGATTCTGTTGTAGTGGCTGTTGTAACTTATCCTCGCACTGGATTTGACCACATCTCCGAGCTGCCGCTGCTTCTTTTCTGGGCTGCACTTTCTCTGTTCTGGTTTTGGACCAGCTCTCGGAATTCCACTCTCCCCTGTCCATGTTGGGAGGCTTCTGCAAGCATGGGCCTCCAAAGCTGGAGCCTCAAGTGCCAGAATGAGGGAGCAGGCCAAGGGTGTGGATAGAGCAGTGACTTCCTCCTTCTCTGCCTCCTCTTCCTCTAACTGTGCCATGGCGGCCCTCTGAGCCTTTCCTCCAGGAGAGGTCTTGTATGCTCTTTCTGGGGGCTTCAATTCTCATTTCAGATCTTTCCTGGGTCCAGGAGACCCATTTATCTCCTTCTTTTCTTTCTCATGTTGCTATATTCCAGTGTCTGGGTGGTGATCCTCTGGGAGGATCTTGCTCTGCTGCTTACCCGGTCGCCATGTTTTCTAGGTATTGTCACAGTATGAGGAAGTGAGAGGGGCACACTTCTGAAACTGGACCTTCTGGGCTTGAAATGTAACTGGGACTTACTAGTTCTATAATCCTGGGCAAGTTACCACAGGGGTTGTACAGGTGCTAAATGACATGAGTGTCCTAGAGCAGTTCTTATTTTACATAACACACATTTAATAGATGTCACTTCATTGCTTCTCACTTCTATAGTGAGTAGAATATTGTTTTAAACTTCATAATAATCATCTCAAGTATTCTTTAAATAGAAGAGTAATAATTCTAATATATACTTGTGATTAAATGATATAAGCATGTGCAATAATATTTGTGTATCTTTAAGTGGGCACCATTGTTAGGGAGAAAGAGTTGCAAGTGTCTTGATTTTGTTTTTTAATTCACTTTTTCAAGAGTACATGTGATACAAAAGGTATTTATGCTGCACAGGTGCTTTTTTTGAATATCTTTGATTTAATTTAAGTGGTGTTAATGGGATTAAGTGTAGGAATCACTTTTAAACTGTAGATGGCTTAGAAAAATTGTACTTCCATACCATGTTAATAATAGTTTGTTTCAGCAGTTTGGTTGAACTCCTTTGTAATAAATCAGAATGTGTCATATAGTGTGATAGGTACTCAGGATGATCTGAGCCTTCCAGAGAGTTACACTACTACATGGGAAAGAGACATATAAACACAGCATTTCAGCATAATGTGATAATACCTAGGATAGAGAGGTGTTAATACAGCAGGAAACATATACTATATATATATATATACATATATATATATACATTTATTTTTATAGTAATTATTTTTAATATTTTTATTTGAAAGAAAAAATAAAAATATCAATAAAATAGTTTCAAATTAGGCTAGTAGGACAGTAATAATAATTAATATATTGCATATTGTTATCTTAGTACTAGTTATTGAGAGTATACGATATAGGCATGAAATATTGTCCAAACAATATTAGCACAAACCTTTCTTTTCAATGAACTGAAAGAAACTATTTTAACTATCCTAACTATCTTGTGTGTGTGTGTACATGTATGTGTGTATATATCTATATCTATATCTATATCTATATCTATATCTATATATGTTTATTTTTTCCTTTGCCCTTCCTTCCTTTTCCCTTTACTCCATTACAGTGTCACTTTTGTTTTGAACAGCTTCTTGCCTATTTCCAATAACTATTGCACATTTGGAATACCATTTACTTGTTCAGTTTCTCAGACTAGTGAGACAATATGATGTTTACATGTGGGTCTGATATATTTTACATATGAATATGGCCTCCAGTTGCATCCATTTAGCTATAGAATTCCTAAATTTATCCTTCTTTATGGCTGAGTAGCACTCCATTATATTAAAAAATACATACTTTTTATCCATTCCTTTGTTGATGGGCATTTGAGTTGTTTCCAAGATTTAGCTATTACAAGTTGTGCTGCTATAAATATGGGTACACAGATATCACTGGTATGATGTTTTTAATTCTTCTTGGAAGATACCAAGAAGAGGAACACCTGGGTAAAATTACGTGTGTAGTGGATTGATAACTGGTGGTCAACTTATAACCTCCAGCTGAAATGAGTAAGTGTGGTGCTGGGTATGGGAGGACCACCTGAGGATTATTGCCAGCAGCATAGGAGGAAGAACTGGAGAAGGAAAAGTTAAGCCTGTTGGGAGTGTAGAAAGGCTGTGGGAGCTGGTGGGAGCTATTTGTTACTTTGGAGAAGCTCATCATGCTGGCTTTCCTGATGAAATTGGCTGTTTCCATCCTCTGAGGAGCTCACAGCCTCGTCGTCACTCAGAATGCCTTTGGTTCACTTTGGGGAGCTCTGGTCCTCACTTTGAGCATCACTTCCTGGCTCTGAAGGGGAAGATGATGCATTGCTGGTCTCCAGGAGAAGCTTGCTGTGTTCGCTTCCCTGATGGGAACTTGGCCATCTGGATCATCAGAGGAGCTTGGGACTTCACTGGTGCTGAGCACGGCTGTGGTACCTTTTAGGGGAGCTCTGGTTCTTCCAAGTGTCACATTCTGCCTCCAGTGTAGATCCCTTAGCCTGTTAGCACAGATCCTTCATCCTGCTGGCATAGACTTTAGATTCCACCACTGACCTTTGGGCCTTCTCAGCAGATCCATAAAACAGGCTGCATGAGATACTGTTGTGGGATCTGGGCCTCTAGTTGTATTTGTGGGAGGCATTGTTATGAGCCCTAGGTATTCAGCTGGGCTCATAGGATATTATCGTGGGGTCCAGGCCCTCAGATGGATTCTTGGTCTATATTGTGTGAACAGATTTCCTGCACTCTTTTGTGTATCATTCTTTGGGTGACTATTATAAATAATCATATAAAGTTTTTGTCCTATATTATATTGTTTCACCTTGCAAAATAACCCCCAAAACCAATACAATGGGCAACAAATCAAGTCAGGAGGCATCACTATCCCTGACTTGAAATTACCCTACAAAACTACTGTGATAAAATTAACATGGTATTAACATGGCAACAACAACAACAAGAAGATCTGAGGATCAGTGGAACAGAATAAGGATGCAGACACAGCTCCAAATGCAGTAAGCCACTTTATCTTTGACAAAGGAACCAAACATGCTCACTGGAAGGAAGATAGTCTCTAAAAAGTGGTGCTGGGAAAACTGGCTTTCCACATGCCAAAGACTAAAACTAGACCCAAGTCTATTACCGTACACTAAAGTGAAAATAGATCAAAGATCTAAATATTAAAAATAGAAATACTAGAAGAGAAAATAGAAATTTGAAGACATAGGTGTAGGCAGAGACTTCATGAACAACATCCAGACTACACTGGAAACACTACAAAGAATCAACAACTGGGATCTCGCCTTATTTAAAAGGTTTTGCACAAAAAAGGAAACCACCAAAGTGAAAAGAGAACATGCAGAGTTGGAAAAAGTTGTAGCCAGTTGTCCCTCAGACAAAGGACTTATATCTTAAACATATAAAGAATTGAAAACTTTAACCCTCCAAAGTTTAAAGACCCAATCCAAAAATGGGCATCTGAGATGAATACAAACTTCTTAGATGAAGATATACAAACAAAATAAACATATGAAAAAATATTCAACATCACTTGTCATTCAAGAGATGCAAATTAAGACAATACAGATTTCATCTCACTCCAGAAAGAATGGTTGTCATCAAGAAATCAATAACAAATCTTGGTGGGGCTGTGGGGATAAAGGAACCCTTCTCCACTGCTGGTGGGAGTACCACTGTGGAAATCAGCGTGGAGATTTCTTAAAAACTAAAATGTATATTTTAATCTATCCAGCTTTCTGGAGATACCCTAAAATTTGTTGTTGAGTTAGCCAAATATAAGGAATGTATAAGACATGATGAGACACTATTAAGAGTAAAGGCAGTAAAAAATTATGACTCTATTATATGAACTAAAATAATGGTGGTACTATTAGGGCTCTGCAATTGGGAAGCTAAGTACTCACAGTTTATTATGTAAGTTACAGAGTTACAATACAATTAGAAGGTAGTTTGTACAGGTCTAAGATTTATATGTAAGAGTGTTTATCATAGTCTTGTTTATAACACAATGAGAAACATCATGAGTGTTAAACAATATGGAAATTATTTCATACATTATGATATGTCTGATAAGTGAATAAACTTTACAGTTAAGAAATTCATTGTTTTAAGGTTAAAGAAGCATGTTCTTAAAAATAGACTAAACTTTGAAATAGTATATTATATTACCCTACCTCTTTTATATATGTGCTTTTATATACATTCAAATTCATTATACACATATAAATCACAGATACACGGAGAGATAAAAACACATAGTGCTTCTGTTAGGGAATGTGGTTCTAGCAGAATACCTGGAAAAAGCCTGAAAGGAAACAGCATTATTAACAGTGTTGTGGTCTGAATTTACAAGGAAAAAATACAGGAAACATAATTTATAAGATTATTTTATAGCAGTCACCCAAAGAGGCATGTAAAAAGAGTACAGGACATCTGTCCACACACTAAAAACCAAAAAAACTCAGAAAAGGGCCTGGATCCCACAGCAATGTCTTGCATGCGTCTCCTGAAGACCTAGAGCCCATAGCAATGCCTCCCGCGGGTCCAGCTGGAGGCCTAGAGCCCATAACAATGTCTCATGCTGGCCTCTTTCAAGGATCTGCACTGGGAAAGCCCAAAGGTCAAAGGTAGAAGCTAGAAAGTCTGTTATGTGCCGGCGGGATGAAGGATCTGTGCTAGTAGGCTGAGGGATCTGCACTGGAGCCAGCAAGTGATGTGCAAAGTAAGAAACAGAGCTTCCCTGAAAAGTTCCACAGCCACCCTCAGCAACAGTGAGCTCCTCCAACAGAGAACAGCCGAGCTCCCATCAGAAAAGTCAGCACAACAAGCTTCTTGAGGAGACTGAACAGTATATCATCTTTCCCTCTGGAGCCAGGAAACGATGCTCAAGATAAGGACCAGAGCTCCCGCAAAGTGAACTATAGTGATATCCCAAGCTTCTCTTCGGACAAGAACAGCCCAGTTCATCAGGATAGCCAGCAAGACAAAATCCTCCAGCAAAACCAACAGTTCCCTACAGCTTCCCTAACAGCTTCTCCGCTTCCTCTCCAGTTCTGCCTCCTATGCTGCTTGCAAAATCCTCCAGAGGGCCGCCCATACCCAGCACTGTGATGGTTTGGTTCAGCTGAGTGTTACACATTGATTAGCAATTGTCAACCCACCACAGACAGTGATTATCTCTATGTGATTGGCATATGTATGAGTTCTAGTTGTTTCTTGAGACTTCAGCACATGCCTGTGTGTGATGGACTCTCATGCAGCTCCTGTGATTCCCTGCTTCCTAATGTACGTATGCTCATCACTTTCCCTCTAGTGTAGGCAGAGTCTCTGGTGTACTTCTTATGAATAGATGATGACCTAAGTGACAACATGCACTCTTGTGACATTATAGTAGGTGATCAGGATGATGGAATGAGTTTGTCACATGATATAAAACTACGTCTCATTAGCAAACTCATTCTTGTTCTCTTCTTGGCCGTGGAGAAGCAAGCTGCTCTGCTGTGAGAAGGTCTACAGACAGTGCCCCATCGCAAGGCACCAAGGCATGCTCTAGGGGCTCAGCAGAGTTTTAAATGCAGAGAATAGCCTCTGGCCAATATCCATCAAGAAATCAAGGTCCGCAATCCTACCATCATAAGAAAATGAATTCTGTAAATAATTGGAGTGAATTTGAAGTGAATATATTCCTAGGTAATCTTCTAGGTACAGACCCAACCTAGTTGATCTCCTGACTTTAGCCTAGGAAAAGACCCAACAGAGCCATCCTGGACCTGTCCATGAAAGCTATGAGATGATAAATGTATGTTTTCAGATGCTACATTTGTGGCAACCTGTTATCAGCAGATAAAGCTAAATGCTCTGAGTTGAACTGTAAAATTTACATGTGCAAGGTCTAATACCTTGTATGAATAAATTTAAAGATAGGGCTCTTAGGAGGCAATTAGTGTGAGTTAAGGTCATAAAGGTGGGATCCAAATCTCATAAGATTCAAATATGAGGAAGAAAGGAGAGAGAAAGCTCTCTAACTCTCTTGGTTTGAATATACAGAAAATGCAGAGAGCACAGGTACGCACAGCAGGTGCTTATAAACCAAGAGAAGAATTCTAAGTGAAGTCTATCTTGTTGGCATCTCAATCATGGGCTTCCAATCTCACAACTGTTAGAAATTTGTGCTGCGTAAGCCACATAGCCCATTGTATTTCCTTCTGGCAATCCAAATTAATAAAAACAAATTTTGATGTAAAAATACAATTTATTTTTATTAAGTTAAAAAACTGATAAAACAACAATGAAAATGAACTCAAAACAATAAAAGTGGTACATGACCTCAAGACAAAATTGTAGACATTTACAATGGTTACTATATTATGTACTGGTATCTTCAACAAAGTTCCTCCATTCATTAGACATAAAAATATAAGATTCATCAAACAATCAAAGACAGTAACAAGTGAAAAACAATAAAAATAATTTAAAAACAACATCGGAAATGATGCAGAGCTTGACCATACAAAATGATAGGAGTCTAACGGTGGTTCTTAGACTGCATATTGTTTTCAGATCAGTCATTCTGTATTGTGAAAGGGAAAAGAAACTGCTCAAATAGGAAGGAGCAACTGGGATGAAGGAGGGGAGAGGAAAAAGAAAGAAGCAAGAGGGAAAGTACATATACACACACACATAGGATAACTAGGATAATTGTTCTACTAATATTTGTTGGTTTATTGAAAGGAAATGTTAAAAATACTATTTAAAATATGGAGGCAGCTTTGAGCTTGGTGGTAGATACAGCTGAGAGAATTTTGAGGTACGTGCTAGAAATGTTGGCAACTCTGACAGAGTCATAGAAGGAAACAAGGAGCAAGTCTTTCAGAAACAGCATGGGAGGGCATGTTTATTACATAGCGACGGTGAGCGTGACTGAGTTGTGTTCTAGTGCTCTGAGGAAGGTAGTGCTTGTGAGCAATCAAAGGGGAGCCTGAGCTGAGGGGATTTCCCAGGAAAATGTGGAGTGAGTTAGTTTCTCCTATTTCTCATAAAATAGTAGAAGAGTAAGATGAATTGAAGAAGGAATTTCCAAGCAAAACATTGACTAGAACTTAAATCTTTGAGAAAGTGCCATTCATTTTATAAAAATACGAAAGTACATTCTGAAGAGAACACCAAAAAGTTTGCTGAACTGTCATTTCCTAAAGAGCTTGTGGAATTCTATGAGCAGAAGCACCGCCAGTTTGAACTTAAGGGGTTAAAATGGGACACAATGAAGGAAGGCTGTAGAATATTTTGGATTTAATCGGATGGGATAATAGTTACTCATTTACAAATGCACTGCCCTTCCAAAAAGGGGAAATGACATCAAAGCTTAGTGAGAAGGTTCCAGGCCACTATCTCAGTGTGAACAGGTCAGATGATCTCTGCCCAGAGTCTTGAGGGTGGCGCTGCCCTGGGGAGCAGTGAGGAGGGCCTCTGGGGGTTCTGGGACCCAGCGGACACCCATAAGGGCAGTGCTGCCACCTTCATCTTAGGCCTCCCAGCATCCAGCCCTGTAAGAAAATACTTTTTTATGTATTTAGCATGTGTCATTTTTGGAGGCTAACACACCAATGCAATGAATATAAGATATTATATTTAACCAGGGTAAGTATATAGACAGAAGCAGGGGCAAGAGTTTGAAACAAATCCCAGTTTTTTGTTAGGCAATTGGAAGAAATTCAATTTAGTTTGTGTAAAACTACAAGTTAAAAATAGAAGCAGTTTGGGGGAGTGGTAATGAACAGTTTTATATTTTAATGTAATTTGAATTTTTATTGAGGAATCGCACATGCATGTGCAGTTGTAAAATGTAAAATCAGAAGAGTTCTTGTATTCTTTGACCAGTGTTCCCCAGTGTAACACTTTATAAAACTATGCTGTATTATCACTGTCAGGGTATAGAAACTCATACAAACCACTAATATTGTTCAAATTTCCCCATTCCTATTTGTCATTATTTCTAAATTCTTTATACAATTTAATAACCTGGGTAGGTCTATTATGTGTCTACCACTGAGGCGCTGTGTAGTTCTGACGCTACAAGAATCCCTCACAATGTCATTTTATAACCGCACCTACCTTCCTTTTATTCCCCTGTTTGTAAAATTTTGCTACTTTAAAAATAATAGTCCTATAGTGGTACAGGCACACCTATATTTATTTATTGCGGCATACAATTCACAACAGCTAAGCTCTGGCAATAATCTAGATCCTCACTGCCAAATTAAATGATAAAGAAATGCAGTATATTTACACATTAGGCTATTGCTTGGCCATAAATAGATGAAATCATTTCATTTGGAGGAAGAGAGATGGACCCTGAGATGACAAAGTTAAGCAAAATAAGTCTGACAAAGAAATATAAATATCTTGTGAGAATAATATAGAGCAAGTTTATCATCACTGTCTGAAACTAAATTAGCCAAACAGAAGTTCCTTTAATGAAAAAGGGTCTACGAGTTTTCCAAGCTTACAGGGATCCAACTGGGCAATATCTGTATTATGGGGCTCCTGGAAGAGAGATTAAAAAGACAAGGAGCAGTTGTCAGTCACTACCCACTTATCAGCTGCAGGTCAGTGTGTTAGTGGCAATAAATATGCAGCTGATATGGGTAAAGTGGGCCTGAACACCGCCCTGGACTGTATGCATATTACTGTAGAGGCTCACAGGGTCTGACTAGGAAAAGAATGACTAAGACAAAGGACTAAGATTTTTTTTGTTCAAAGATAGAAAAAAAAGTATTGTTTACTTTGTAGTGTTTTTACAGTGAAGATCCTCCAACGAGTCTTGATAAAAGGTCAGAAAATGAAGGAATAAAACCATGTATAATGAGACACTGTGCCCTTCCCAGCTCCCTGACGGACAGGGTAGTATGACTGCTACTTTAATTATATTAGGGGCTCCATAGTGTTGATCTTCTATTACTGAAATATTTTAATTTCATTGCTAAGAACAATTCTCATGCTTCCACACTATGGCACAGTACGTGAGGTAAACAGCGTCAAAGCACGAACACTGTATTCTGCTCACCTCTGTGGAGGTTTCCGGCCACTACCCACTGACTCAGTTGCTCTCCAGCCTGGGGCACAGCAGAACCTGGCAGGGAGCACACAATGGAGCAAAGCTGCTCACCTCATGGCAGTGAAGAAATGGAGAGAAGGGCCCAGTGCTTCAGGGTCCTTTCCAAGGACATAACCTCCAGGCTCCTACGTGTTCAACCAGCTTCCACCTGCTAAGGACGCCCCACCTTCCCACGGCACCAGTAGCTGGGAACCAGCTCTTTTACACATAAGCCTTTGGAGGACACTTCAGGTTCAAACCATATAAGTTCTGATTATTTCAAAACTTCAGCCCACGTTTGACTGCATGGCCTCCTTTTGCCAAGGCATAGGGTAACTTGCCATCCTAGGTGCTCCGAGATTGTCGGTGATGACAGCACTAGGGTGCAGTTTGGGGTGGATACAGATGAGGAAATGTAGGGGGGGTGCCAGGATTCTCCGCTTTGCCATATTTCTTCCTTCCTCCCTGACGTTGTCAGGATTTGAGTGCAAAAGGAAGGCTATCATATTTTCAAGTGTTATTCTTTTTTTTTTTTCTTCAGATACCAGGGATCAAACTCAGGACTTTGAGCTTGCCAGTCAGGCGCTTATTCCGCTGAGCTATATCCCCAGCCCTCATGTGTTATTATTTATGGCAAGCTGTTGGTTGTCATTTCTGCTGGATGTCTATGCTCACTACAGCCATCCTGGAGCCCAGCGTTGCACGTGACCTCTCTGCTCGTGCCTGGTGGCTCCTTAGATCACCCCAATGGCTGATTGCTGCGGCTGTCTCATCTGGCTACGCTACCCGAGTTCGGGCTTCTTTCTCACCATCCAGTCCCCCACCAGCCCCCATCTGGAGCTCGCAGACAGACTTTACACATGAGGAGATAGGAGGTTCCCTGCTGCTTACATTCAGAGAAGAACTGCCTGAAACCTCAAGGAAGCATTAATGATGATACAGAAATCAACTGAATGGAGTAAGAGACCCTTTAGTGAATAATGTCTTTCTTCATGTGCAAAGAACGGGTGTTTTTGATCGGTAAGGAGCATTAAGTCTGATGATGTTGGTGTATGTGACTTTTTTTTTGCTACTTTACTCTTGAGGGAAGGGTTGTGTTGTTAAAACATACACTAAGGGCATTAGCTTGTGTTTGCAATGTGTCCACCTTGGGTGATGTGGGCACCTTTCCCCAGCACAGACAGAAGTTCGGCAGCCTGAGTGGCAGCAGGGGCAGTCTGGCCGTCAGCTCTGCCAAGATGGTGGGATCAAGTCAGAGCATCCAGGAAATGACTCCAAGTGGGCTCCCGAAGGTGCAGAAAGGGAAGTGGAACCCAATAATGACAACAGGGTGAAGGGGAACATGGGAAGCAGAATTCTTGGTTAGGACAAGCAGAAGAGTTAGACGGAAGCATGCTTGGAAGGATGCTTAACATGTTTCTCATGAAACATGTTTCTTGCATGTTTCTCATGAAAATTCTGATAAGTATACTCATACTTAAATGGGGAAACTTCATAAAGCATATAAGTAAATATATGACAGGCAAATTCAGTTTTAATTCATTTCAATACCACCTTCTATGAAATTATAATGGCTAACAAGCAGAAAAGGGAATAGGATTGTGTTATAGGCTGGTTTTGATCAAAGGGGAGATAGTTATTTATAACAAATTCTTGCTCTAATGTCAAACTAGCTGACTTTTCTGACAGTATCTATCTCTTCTTTTGAAAAATAACAAACCAGAATTAAGCCACAAAATGAACATAAAACAACAATTGGCTTTCAAATTTAGAAATTTAATGTTCCCAGTTTTTTTATGAGACTGAAGTCCAGAACCTGCTGTGCTAAAATCTGCTGATGTCAAAAGTATACTCTCCTACCTCTTTATGTGTTATCTTGCAATTTGAGTGGTTTTATATATACAGAGAATTTACATGAAACTTAAATAAGAGTAAATATTAAGTTTCTTAAAGTGTAGGTAAAAGACAAAATTGTTATTTTCCTTATTCTAATATGAACAACTGATTAGGAAATAAATATAAAAAGTCCTAGTAAACTGCCCAGTCTTTATTTTAGTGCTTATTCCTATGGAGTTTTGAGGTGGCCTAAGTAGATCATCCAAGTTAAAATTATTTATAATAAACATTTTTTACATTGCTTTAAAGAAAAAAGTGGTGCCTCAAAGAAATTTCATAAAACGTATTTTCCAGGTCTGTGTGTAACATGTGTCCTTAAGAAAAGTTACTTGAGAAACTATACTTAGTATGCCCCTATACACTATATCATTGAAGATTTAGTACGCTATGTTTATAGGCAGGACAAGGACAGCCAACACTTTTGCAGTAAGAATGTCTTAGTGTTGTGTAATCTGGAAAAAATGTGAAGTCAGTGGGGCCACGCGAGGAGCACTGCATTGTAATGGCTGAGAGCGCGCTCTGTGGAATTCGGTAGGATTTGATTCCCTCCTCAGTTATCTTTTTAACTGAGGTAAAATTCACTTTCCATAAAAGTAGCATCTTAAAGTAATAAGGGGAACTTAAGGATTAAAAATGTTCTCACAGCCACTACCTACTTCCAAAATATTTTAATCTCCTTAACAAGAACTCTACATACATTAAAAATAATACCCTTCCCTTTTCTCACTCCAACTTGCTCCTCCATGAATAAATTGCGTGGGCATTCTGTTGCCTTCCTTGAGACTCTAAGTCCCTCAATAGTTCTGCATACACAGAACTTTATGTAGTTAATATAGTTATCATAAGAATTCAATTAAGTAAACCATGTGATAATCTTAGAACATTATAAGCATTAAATAACTATTGGGTGAGACAATAAACTTAATTGACTCTTTTGCACACGAAGGGACTTGTGTTGTAGAAATGATTCTCCAGGAAATTCAGATAGACGTGAAAAGTACAGACCAAGACTGGAGAGACATCTTAGGTGCTGAGGAATCTCCTGTGACTCTTCAGTGCACCAGATGACTGGCAATTAGAACTCATACTTCTCTGTGTTTCTCCATAATGTTTTTGGCTGAAGTGATTTGAGACAGAATTTAGGGTAGAGGCATGGTAAAGAAGGAAGGAGCTCTTGAGGGATCCGTGACCTGAAAACAAGAGGGTTAGGGAGACTGTTTCTGTGTGTGTGTGTGTGTGTGTGTGTGTGTGTGTGTGTGTGTGGAGGGGGCGGGAGTGGTCCATTTCTTCCAGTCAAAATGAATGATACACAGTTAACAGCATCTTTAATCTGGACCTGATTAGTTTTTAATTGATCTGATGAATATCCACCACAGTTATGGGATGTTTAAGAGTATCATAGACATGGAGAAACAAATAATAAAACTTGTACAATATAATGTAAAATTGTATATAAGTATATTTTATATTTATTTATGCAAATACATGTACATTTAATTATAGGTATAATCATATCTAAATGGAGTCACATTCTACATTAAGTGCAGAGCTCTAGAAGAATTTTCTTTTACCAAAATGTGAACAGTAATTGCTAGGCTGTATCAGAACCTCAGGTGTTTTTCATTTGCCTCTGTATTCTTTTTATAATTGTGGAATTCCCACATGACTATGTGCTGAGTTGCTAACAGAAACAAATCAACAAAGCTGTGCCCATGAACGGTAGAGGAGCATTAAAAGAGGACTTTGCTATTTTACTCAGTTTTTCTCAATATCTGCAGGAACGTCAAACCATTAGAAAAATGTCCAAATGATTGTGAACTTGAAACAGATTGCTTTGCCTTCAAGAAAACACAGAAGAATTAATGAAGGTGCCCCACTTCCCTCATAGATCCAAATTACCCATAAATGCTGGTAAAACACAGCAAGCTGGAGTTATCTGTTCTAGACTGGGGAACTTTTACTCCAATATACCCCAGTTTTCCACAAATTTCTATTTTTCCCTAAAATAAGATTAATTTCTACTTCTTTGAGGAAGAGTACAAAATAATAGTCAGTGAGTTTGCAAGGAAAAGATGGTTAATCACCTCCTGCTAAACAGCAGTTCAGGTTCTTGCTCTTGATTTTCTGTAGTTTCTATGTACTCTGAGTTCTAAACCAAAGGAGGCATGCTTATGCTTCTCAGACCTGAGTATCATATCAGGAATCATCTGAAGATCTTGCTGAACATGAAACATTCCTTACTTCTTTTTTTCTTTTCCCTACCGGAGATCGAACTCAGGACCTTGCGCGTTCCAAAGCAGGAGCTTATTCCATTGAGCTATATCCCCAGCCCCCATTCCTTATTTCTTAAGACATCTCTCAGCGTTTCTTGTTCATGCCCAGAATACGATCTGTGACTCTGAATGTATAATGTTGTAGGTTATGCAGAAGCAGGTTATTCATAGATTATCCTTTGAAAAACACTGTAAGTTTTAAGTCTTCAACATCTGACCTGCTAAGCAAACCTGTTATTATGAAAAAGAATTACTTCAATCATTTTCTTGTAAAAGCCTCTGTAATTCTTTTTAGTACCTTTCCTTGAAAATGTGTTTGGAAATTCAGTTAGAACATGACTGCTTCTCCATCACGCTAATCACATGGGTCTTTTCCAAATGCAGAAAGAAGTACATAACTTTTCATTTCCTTCCATTATAACATTCATGATAAGTAGAAGAATTAAATCTTCCATTTATATTTTGTGAGAAGTTTAATGTTATTCCCACAAAATAGTCTTCTTAGCAATAAATTACAATTTAGTAGACAGCATGTAAGAGAAATATATTTAATTATGTAGAGTATATGTAGTCTAGATTTTTCTCTTTAAAATGTCTGAAACATGCTAACACTTTCCACCAAATATCTCTGCGAAGCAGACAAGAGCTGCTATTATTTGTCACCATTTGCAGTGAGATTGAATCACTGAGCTATTAAGTAACTTGAAAAGGGTCACAGAGTCCATAACTAAGTCAGAACACACACTCCATCTCCTGGCTCTTTGATCAGTAATTCTCTCAATTCTTTCAAGAGAAACATGCTCTTGCATGTATCTTTTCCTATGATTTTACAAGGAATACAATTTTGTGGGAGATTCTTCACTATGGGGCATGTAAAAATGTGTACCATTTGGTAGGTTGTAAGCTAGAAGGGAGCAATCATATTTAAAGGCATTGTTTATTTTTCAGAAATGATTTCTTTATGTTCCTCAAAATTACACAGATCTTCTATTCCATGCAATTTATTCATCCATGAAGCTGACAGTTACTCAGCTATATACTACAGCATTTTGTTAACAAGCAGGACATAGTCTTTGCCCTCAGTTTATGCACAACAGTAAAGGACACAAATATTATTTAAGAATTGCTATAGTAGAGGAAGGCAGTAGATATAAAATGAACTGAAGGGAAGAATCCTTTGATCTGCTTGTAGGAGCCCAGGAAGTCTTGTCAGAAAGTGGGAACTTTAGCTAGGTTTTGCAGAAAGGGAAGAAACTGTCATGGATTCCAAGTCAGCATGGAGAATGTGAAGTGGAAGACAAAATGAAAGCATAAATACAATGCAGCCATATTCCACCTAAGATATAAATAAACACATCTGGATTTAAAATTCAGAAGTAGAATAATTGCAGGCATAATTTTGGAGGGAACCTGCATCCCCCTTTGGAATTTTGATGCTGAAGATTAGTTAAGCTCCAAAGTGAACAATTTGGATCCCACAGACACGTGTGACCTTTAGTGCCATGAGTCTACCTCATTAAAAGCATCATAATTTTGGTAGCTCGGTGACTTAGAAACTCAAATCTTTGTCTTTAATTGTGTGCAAGCACACACAAAAGAGAACTAGAGTTGTTAAATCATAAAGCTAAAGAAAGAGGACAGGTCCATCCTAGATTGGCTGTATTTGCTTCAGCCTGAAGGATGTTCTTGCAACCAAGCAAAAAGCCCTCAAAATATAATGGAAACACTGACAGACACTTAACTATATCAGCTCGGGTGGGTACAGTCACAATCCGCTTCATAATACAAATTGATATGCTGTCCAGAGGGATGTCAGCATTGGTGTTATTAAGTGTCTTTTGAAAAGTTCTGTTTCTGGGCTATGAGCTGCAAAATGAACCCGAATGATTCTTTCTGGAATAGATTTTAACTGGGCCCTTCAATAACAATGGTGGTGTCCTTAGGGCTGGCAACATGAAAATGTCCTATAAATACTGCAAATATAAAATAATAAACCAAAGTGAAAAAAGTAAATGCAGTGAAACAAAGTTTGTTGTATCAAGAGTCTTATATTTCTTCTCACAAAACGTACTTAAAAGCTGGCCAGATCAGAGGTGAAGGGGCAGGGGCACCTGCTTTAATTTAAGTGGGGTTAGTCATTAAGCAGGGAAAAGTACATTCTGTATTTGCAAAATCATGCAGGGAGCCAAAGTTCAGCCATCCCAGTGATCTGGTTGGCCAGAGAGACCTATGTTTTCTTTATAATGTGATGCAAATCACTTCATCTGAGGTAGCTGTATTGCCAAACACCATTTAAAGCTTTGATGACTTTTTCTGGAAGGGTCCTCCCAGGTCACATTTAATGGATCTTATAAACAATGTAAAAAGATTTCTCTTAAATGTGTTATACAGCTAATAATTTGAGTGTAAAAATAGTTTTTCTTTATCTCCACTGCTGTAGCCCCCCTCCAATGTAACTGTTCAGGCTCCTTCACTGAAAATGTTGAACGTCTTTTCTACTTTGTGGATCTGGATCTTCCCAGCCTTGATCTTAAGCTTCTAGGTGGAGAATCAGGGTTTTGATAATAGCAAAAGCTCCACAGAACTCTGAAAATAACACAGAATTTTGAAAAACATAGTCAATTTTTGACCAAAAATTAGAGAGCAAGGATACTAGGGTCAGTTTTTCCATGATAAAATACATAACCTTGAGTTTATTTTTAACCTCTATGGGTCTCAATTTTCTCATCTCTAAAATGAAGGTCATAAAAAAAATGCCTTTGGGCTGGGGATATAGCTCAGTGGAATAAGCGCTTGCCTAGCAAGTGCAGGGTCCTGAGTTCGATCCCCAGTACCGCAAAAATAAATAAATAAATAAATAAAATAAAATAAAATGAAGGTCATGACTATCTCCTATGTCCTTTAAAGTTGTGCCATGGTACCTTTTAAGTCTGCTAATGAATTACTTAAATACTGAAGTCTACATTTAGCCTTATGGAAAAGCATAACTGGCAAGATTTTCCTCTCAATTACGTGTGCTAATAGGGGCCGAAGTGGCATGGATACTTTAAATTCATAGATAATTCCCAAACTTCAATTTAGCTAAGTGTTCCAACCTCCTCTCCTGCCAAATCATTTACAGGAGATTCAAACAATTAATACACATTGACTGGACTGAGATTTATCTCCTTTACAATTCCTGCCCTGCACACTGCCTCAGCACCAGAATATTTTAATAACTGAATTTCCCAAAAAGAAGAGAAATAAATCAAGTGTAACTGTTGCATGATCCAACAGGTTATGTGACAAAATATTTGACCACTGTTTTTAATAATTATTTAGTACTTATCCTAAGTCAGGTGCTTTACAAATTGCATTATTTAACCATACAACCTCTTGTTTGGTAGGTACAGGTATTAGTTCCCTAGAGCTGCCATGGTAAAGTGTCATAAATGAAAAGGCTTAAACAAGAGAAATATGTTGCCCCACAATGTGGAGGTGAGATGCCCGAAGTCACACTGTCAGCAGCAGTGGCGCTTCCTGCAGGCTATGGGGAGGCAGGCATTCCATGCTTCTCTCCCAAGTGGTGGTATTTTTGTTTGTTTGTTTGTTTGTTTTTTTGGTACTTTTCAGCACGCCTTGGCCTGTGGATACATCTTTGCGACAACTGCCTTCATCTTCATGTGGCATTTTGCCCATGTCTCTGCTCTTCCCATGCTGTTCCTTTTATAAGGACTCCAATTGTATTGGAGAAAAGCCCTACCCTGCTTTGATGTGATCATATTTTAACCTGAGAACCTCTGTGAAAGTTTCCACTTCCAAATCAGGTCATTTTCTGTGGTGCTGATGGTTAGAACTTCAAACATAACTTTTTTCATCTGATACAATACAATCTGTAAGAGCTGGTAATTGTTTCCTCATTACAGATGAGGCAACCAAGATTCTGATGTTGAATTAATTCACCTGAGGTCAACAAGCCAGTCAATAATGCAGTTGGGACTCTGTCCACATTCAATGACTTCACTTGCTGTTTAGCAAATAATCTTGGTATTCAGAAAGAAAAGAACTCACATCGGGCTTCCAGGGCCAGGAATATTGAATGCAATCATTTTGGTAACTTCCTTATGTAATGGGTCTGGCAGCACTGACAAGCATCCAAGTTTCTGAAGGCATCAGGGCTCAACCTGCACCAGAATTAATTCTTTAACTCTCCAATCATTGGCATAGATTGCAAAATAAATTAGAAAAAGCCTGGACTTCAAGTCCTCTTACAAGGAACTCTAAGAAGAGAGTGTTCCTTGGAAGTCCAATAATAGGATATTTCTCAAAACAGATTTTTAAATGTTCAATATTTACTTTAAGAAGATTTTAAAAACATCTTGGATCATTTTTCCCTTTGTTTTATTGAGTATGTATGAGTGTGTATGTTTTATTCCAGGGCCAGGTTCCTGGGGCAGGAGAGGGTCCACAACCCTTCTAAACTTGTATAGAATTGCACTAGAAGATCAAATTTAATTAGCACCATATTTCTGAATTGTTTTCTTAGTGATTGCTTCAGTGTCTTTTAACATCCTGTAATGATTCCTGCATGTGAAGCTAACTGGATATTCATTAATCAGGCTCCACCCCAAGTATCTCCATTTAATATCTTACATGGAAATTTAATAAAGCAGAACCTTGAATCGGAGGAGGCATATGGGCTTCAGGAACGAAGGGAGAGAAGGCACAATTTTAGGAATGGGTAAACAGGAAAGTTTCAGTATATTTCTGAGTTCCTGGAATTCTCACATTGGCCCAACAAATAATCCCCACTTTCTTCCTAACTTACTTTGAGGTTTCTTGTCAGCAGTAGAAAATGTTTCCTATATTAGAGACTCCTGGCATTTTGTTAAACTGCCACTTATAATAGTAGGATTTATTAACTTTTTAATGCAAACTTTTGTGGAAAGTGAAGTACACAGTTGGATGTGAACCTCTTTCATTCACCATTTGCCTCAAAGAGCGCTCACGGACTTTACTGTGCATGAGAAACGTAGAGGGCTTGATAAAAGGTGGAACAGAAGGGAAAGAAAAGTAGTTGAAGACCATATTTTCATAGGAATTTCATGGTAGAGACATCTTGGCTTATGTTTTACCTGGGAGAGTCTATTAATTTTCTTTTAATGAAGTTCTAGAATGAAAGTTCAATCTATTTATTTGTGGCTATATTTTTGGTTTGCTTAATCATTGAATAGCAAAAACTCATTTTTTTCTGTAATTTTAGTTCCATTATTTTATGTTTGAGCATCTCAATAATAGATGGATAAAATACCAAATTGTTAGAATAAATTCAAACATCTAAAAAATATGTCTGAGTGAATTTAGGGTGTACACTGAGGACAGGACTACAGGAGTTGAGATGTTGGTAAAATACGGGCAATTTGTGTTAGTAATGGTTGATAAAGCAGCATTAATGTTAAGTAGAACAGATTTACAGCTAATAATATGGAACTAAATTGTTCATTGTTATTATCAGTTAAAATCTTTGTCTTCAAAATCCCAAAGTGATTTCTTATGACATGTATAGGTTTTTCATTGTTTCCCGGACATTACTTAACACATAATCACCATTTATTATTTTATATAGGCAGAGACCATATTTTGGTGGCTATTGGAATTTACCTTAGCTGAGTCTACAGTTCAGTGGATTTTCTTCTCCAATTTTTTGGTTTGCTTTAATGGATCAAGGGGAATAAAAGGAGGAAGAGTGACTAAACTGAGGGCTGTTCAAATGACTACGCTTTTAACATTTGTTTTATGAAGTTTCCAAATCAGTTTGCATAATAATATCAATACAGGGCCCTTCCTGACGCCTTCCAATTTAGGACACACAGGAGTGACTTATTATTAAGAAGTGCCTTCCCCACTGACCCGGGCTGGGTACAGTGTGGGCTCTCTGCACACCTCCACTACTGCAGACTCAGGAAAGGAATGAAGGCAGTGAAGCCGTGGTTCCCCTCATAAGACGTACCTCGACGTCATCCAGTATTATCTCTGATCTTAGAGTTCAGGGAATGAATGTGTGGAACCAATTCCTCCCCTCTCGAGTTTCAAATCAATTCGCAGTTGAGACCCTGGAGACAGAACAGTGGAGATCAAACAGCCAGTTTTATTAGAAAGATGTTTGGAAAATGTGATTTTAAAGGGCCAGAAACCTTAATACCTCACCACTGAGTTAAGCACAGTTTTCTTTAAGTATCGTGGCATAATGGGGTGTAGTCCAAAACAACATCAGAGATGCGCACAGACGGGGACTGGAAGGCGTTGGGGGAGTTAGAAGGCAGAAGGGTTCTGAGCTGGGTGTGTTGGGGGTGTTTTCCAAACTTGGGGGTCAGAGGAGCAGGGAAAAGGACTAGGCCAGTTGTGGTGAACCTATGGCACGCATGCCATAGTGCATTACTTGTTACCATTGAACGCTCTAAGAGGTTCGCTGTCATTGCTCTAGACTGTTGTTCTAGTGGAGATTTCCATGTGAATGAAAGGGAAAGTGAAGGGGGAAAATTATTCTCAACACCCTCCAACTGATGATTGTCTCATAGGTCTCATTGAACTACTGATGTCCCCCTTCTCAAGTTATCACTGGCCACGTTCTTGGATTGGGACTAAAATATTGCACCATAAATGAATATCAGTGTACAGCTGATAATATAACTCTGGTATTCAAAGTGGAGACTATAGTCTTTCCATTATCCAACTTCTAGAAATTGATAAAAATTAAATCATTGCTATGTAAAAGTCTATGCAAATCAAAATCCAAAATTTGTAAGTTCAAGTGCAAAGAAAGTCAAGTCCGAAGTCAAACTCCCTGGCTCAGCCAGCCAGTCATGACTTCTTTCTTTTCTGAATACTGCAGGTGATGTGAGCAGCTGTCATTTGCAGCTGTCATTTACTAACACTGATAGCTGGTAGGTTTTTTTTAGCATCAATAAAGTGCTCCTCCATACAGATGGAACCACCACCCTGGTTCTTCTTGCTGTTTTTATTACATAAGTACCTCTTACAATACATTGTACAGGTTTGCCTCTGTCAGATCAACTCAGAAATAATGGACATGATATTTTGTTCTCCTTTCTTATATTCCCTTCTGCTGCTGCCCTTGTTTTGATACACTTGTTTCTAAAGAAACTTTAGCTCACAGATAAAACATGTGCAAATTTGTTGAACATGATCCATCATTGTTAATTTTTAATTGTTATTTATAGTAAGAAAAATGGTGGTGTGGGCACTTATGCTAATATGCAATCATACCCCTCATGTGAAGCTCTCAATTCTTTAGAAGCCCAGAGAGTTTACAGGACAGGCAAACTTACTCCAACACTAAGTTCATGTGCACCAAATGTATAAAGCAGCATGCCCAAATCATATAGCAGTGAACTAAGTTTTAGTGGTGACACACAGAAAGAAGGTATCCTGGGAAAATTTTACTTGGATCAGCCTTGCTAAGATGCCAGTCAGTCTGGACTGTCAAAGCTGTGAACTTCTGAAATATCTCTTTCATCGAAACCTTAACCATGTTAATAAGTTGACCATATTTCAGAGGAAATCCACTTACGCCCACACTCCTTTCTCAAAGAGTGGGTTTTGAATGTTCTGGCCATCTTGCTTCATTTGGAAGCTTGTGAATTGGCAGACACAGTTACCAGGTGCCTTTATTTCTAAAGTAGCATATTCAAAGCATTATAATTGCCTGTCCCCATGCTGTGATAAATGTAGATGCTGTTTTATGACATAGCTCACACATTCTCTCACGAGCATGCATAGGGAGTTCTGCATTGCACAAACTTCTGTCACTAACTCTAGCTGTGAAATGCTTAAACCATTGAAACCTGTTTCCTTCTGAGTGACCCTGCTTGAAGTTTTCATTTATTTCATATAACACATCATGGACTTAGACATTCCTGAGCAACTGCCTTCAGGTAGTCCATTTGTAGTGGATTGATAATTGGTGGTCAACTTATAATCCCCAGCTGAATTTAGTAAGCATGGTGCTGGGTGTGGCAGGCCCACCTGGTGACTGTTGCTAGCAGCATAAGAGGCAGAACTGGAGAAGGAAAAGTTAGAGCTGTTCAGAGTGGAGAAAGGCTGTTGGACCTGATGGAAGCTGTTGGAGGAGTTCATCATGCTGGCTTTCCTGATGACCTTGTATGTATCCATCCTCTGAGGAGCCGGGACCTTGTTGGCACTGAGAATGGCTTCAGTTCACTTTGGGGGAGCCCTGCTCCTCACTTTGAGCATCGCTTCTTGGCTCTGGAGGGAAAGATGGTGCAATGCTGGTCTCCAGGAGAAGCTTACTGAGTTGCCTTCCCTGATGGGAACTGGGCCATCTTGATCACTGGAGGAGCTTGTGTCCACACTGTTGCTGAGGATGGCTGTGGTATCTTTCAGGGGAGCTCTGGTTCTTCTGAGCATTGCTTCCTGGCTCCAGTGCAGACCCCTCAGCCTGCTAGCACAGCTCCTTCATCCCACTGGCACAGACTTCCTAGATTCCACCACTGATCTTTGGGCCTTTTCATCACTGACCCATGAAATAGGCCTGCATGAAATATTGTTGTGGGCTCTGGGCCTCCCGTTGGATTCATGGCAGGCACTGTTATGGGCTCTAGGTCTTTGGCTGGACTCATGTAGACATTGTCACAGGACCCAGGCCCTCAGCTGGATTCCTTGGTCTTAGTGCAGATTTCCTGCACTCTTGGTACATCATTCTTTGGGTGACTATTATAAATAATCATATAAAGTATGTGTCCTGTATCATATTGTTCCCCTTGCAAAAGAACCCCCAAACCAAAACACTGTTGAAGCTTGTTAACTGTCAGGAATTATTCCCCAGAATGCCCGGGCCTTTTTTAAAAAATTAAGTTTATTGGTACATTTTAGACACCAATAAAGGAGTAATGATCATATTCATCCTGTGGAATTTGTACCTGTACACAATATATTTTGAGTCCTCTTTTTCCCCCCAAACCCCTCTCCTTCCTTTAATTCCTTTTCTCCTCATTCCCAGGAAGGGAAAACCTCATACAACATTAGAGATGTCAGCAGTGTATTTATTTCTATAGTGTGTTTCCATGGCCATGGACATAATTCTCGTGGTTCATTTCTGTAACTTATTCCTAGCTGCATGTGCAACATACCAACCATTCTAGCACACTCAGGATTAGAACTGTTTGCAGATTTCAATGCTTCTGTTTTCTTTGTACTCCAGGCATTCGCTTTGGCAACACACTTCTGGAGATTGTATCTTATGATGCTGAGGAAATAAATGAGCGCTACATCTGTCTAAAAAGTACTTTCAAAAGCATCAAGTCTATGTTCACATTCTGGTGTTGAAGAGTCCTACCCATGAGGTAGCTCCCTGTAGAGCGTGTAACAGCCTGCACTTGATACATGGCGGCCTGCGGGACTCCTTCACTCTGCTGCATTTCTGTGCCCCTTTATGCTTCCTTATACTGCTTCCCAAAGAGATTTCCCAGTGCAGAAGCAACACTCAGAGCTCAGCCTAGTACAAATTATACCAATGTTGTGAATACCAATGTATAATATTAATTTTATGCAACACTTAAGAATACCGACCTGTCTTCATAGTGTTTCTTTTTCAATTCTGTACACATTTTCAGATACAATGTGGTCTGATTATCTGTCTTGAAGAAGCATTTCCCCAGTTACTTCAATTGCTCTGCCTGCTGGTTTTGCCTGCCATGATAGGGTAGATCTGGATTTGTGTTTTCTCCAAAAGTCAAGTCCTAGCCACCCTGATGTCTTCCTCTGTTCCATGTATTCAGAGAAAAATAATCTCTAGATCAAGCTACAAGGAAAGTTTCTTATCCTGTTGTCCTACAAACCCAAGAATTTGACCTGGGGGTGCCTGTCGTTAATTTCATCCATACTTGTTTTACACCTTGATACCACAATTTCTCTCTTAAGGAACTATCTTCCTCTTGTGAAGGAAACTGTCTTTGTTCCTCTCTCCTGTTCTCATGGCCGAACTGAAGCCCGTTTTAGAAAGTACTGTGTTTTATTTTAAATTTCCTGAGCAAGTTTGACTTTTGATAATGGATGCTTTAAATTTAAGGTATTTCTTAACATGCACACTTTATTCTCTTCTTTCTGTCTCAAATAAAGAAGATGCCTTATGTGCTTGGCCATCCAGGCCTCTATTCGATTTGCTCATTCTGAAAGCCCCTTATACTGTGGCTCACGTTTCTCTCTTAATCTCTAATGGACAAATCTAAAGCCAGTTTAGGTGATGATTAAATGGTGGGGCTGACTTCCATATAATCCGCTAAAAATTTAGAGAACTAAGCTAGTGTTTAACACTTCAACCCCCATGTTCAGAAGCTTGGGGGAGGATGGAGGAGCAAATCCACAGACTGTTCAGGAGTGCAAATCTCCCCAGTGTGGTTTGCATAGAAATGGTGAAGAAGGATAGGAAAATCAAATAGGTAATGTTTTCTAAAGTGTCATTTCAGAGTAATTTTGGTGGAATAAAGAGAAAGGAAATCACCTCACGCCCATATGCCTCCCCAGGTGGAAGTGAAGTTTTCGTTTTAGTTTTTGGAAGGAAACCGTTTATGAACAAAACTAGTCAGAATTGCTGCCTTCATCTTTGAAAATAACTGGCCCTTTAGTGCAGGGCACCACACATGTGGCTCTCTTCTTCCCAGACTGCATCCGAGGAACAGCCACACAGTCTATTTTGTGTTAAATAACAGGTCAAGAAAAAGTACCAATATGATGAAATTTGGTGGTTTGTAAATGTCTGAATGTTAGTGTGAATTTCTTTTCCTCTGACTCCATAATAATTTTAGGAATTAAGCTCTGTTCCCTGTGAAATGTACTTTGCAAATCTGGGTTGTTTTTTTGTTATCATTAAAACATTTTAAACTAGACCAGTATTTAAATGATTTTCAAATAGATTCTTGGTTATAAAAATGATACCCAAGGGAATGTTTTCTGTGTATTTCTGACATAAGTAACCTAGTGCTACACTGAAAGTGAATACAAATGATATTTTCAAGCACATACTCATAGCTGTAAAATTCTTGCTCTCAGACTTGCTGTAGATCTCATAAGAGCCATGTGATTGTATTACGATTTAGTTTAATTCACAAAATAGTATTTATTGGGCACTTACTAATTGTGAAGAACACCCGGTGTGTTCATCCATTTCTCATTCCTCTATCAAGATACTTGGGGGAGGCAGTTACTTTATAAAGACACTCATTTATCTCCCAGTTGCAGGACCATGGGTGTGGCACTGGTTCTGGTTCCGCTCTGGTAAAGATGTCATGGTGTTGCAGCAGGGGTGCACATCAGGGTGAGAGAATCCATTGCCAGACAGGAAGCCAGACAGTGATTCAGATATTAATCTTGCTTGTATAACTCATTCTTGAAAGAACTAATCAAAAGTCCCACAAGAACTACCTTAATCCAACCCACAGGACCACTGGTAGCACCCTCAGGAATGGTGTCCCTCTAGGCTCCGCTTCATGACGGCCTCAGCAGCACACTGAGGAGCAGACCTTCCCACTCATGGGCCTGTGGAGGACAAAGCCACGTCAAAACCACAGCCACAGACTAAGAGCTTTATGTTGACTTCCCATCACTTATTTACTTACTGTCTATTCTTTCATTGAGGGTACATGTGCCAGGTGACTATTCTGGTGTTCGGCATTGTCTTGGTTACTTTTTTCTCATTGCTGAGACAAAATACCCAACATCCAAAGTGAGGGAAGGAAGGTTCATTTAGTGTATAGTTTTTGGAGGTTTCAGTCCACACTTGGCTGGTTCTGAGGCAAAGTGGCACATGGCAGAGGGCTACAATTCATGGCAGTGGTACATAGCAAAGCAACAAGTGCAAGAAGGGAGGAATGGCAGCCAGTAGCCTTTTTCTTTCCCTTACATATACAAACTATTCACCCTAGGGTATAGCTCTCACACCCATAATCCCAGCATTGGACCATGGATCAGTCATAAACTCTAAAAGCCACCCCATAACTGCATGAGGATTTGGGGGGACATGCAGACACAAACCATAACATTTTACCCTTGGCCCCCAAAGACTCATGCACATCCGTTTATACAAATAGCATTTAGTCCATCTGCAAGAGTTGCCAAGGTCCTAACAGTTTCAGCGTTGCAAAATGTCCAAGTCCCAAGGCTCCTCTGAGATTAAGGCAAACTCTTAGCTGTGAGTGCCTGTACAAATGAAAAGTTAAACACTTCCAACATTCAATGGCACAAAATACATATTACCATTACAAAAGGTACAAATACGGGGATACAGAGCATTGGGAACCAAGCAAGACCAACATCTAGCAGGGCTAACATTATGTCCTGCATTTCCAAATCCAACATCTGAAGGAACTTGTGGCACATTGGGAGCTCCAAAGGGCTTGTATGATTCCACACCTATGACACTTCCAGTGGGTACAGCTCCTAGGGCTTCTCCCTTGGGCCCACTGTGCTCGCCTCCTTGAGCCTTCCTCAGATGATTCATGGTCCTGGCTTTTCTAAAATTCTGAGGTCTCCCGTGCACCTTTTACTTCACACCCACAGCTTCACACACTGCCCCCTCAGGGGTACACTGCCTGGCCTCCCAGGCCTTCTCAAATTTGGGCTGAAGCCTCTTTAACCTCAGAACTCTTGCATTCTTCAAGCACCTAAAGCCAGGGCCACGTGGATGATGTCAAGGTCTGCTGCCACCTGGAGCAGTAGCCAAGATTTCCTTTCTCTTGGCCATAGCGGTCCAGTGTCTGGGTCGCTGGGCACTCTGAATCCAATTTTGAGGAACAAATTCTCTATCCTGCCACTTTTCTGGAATGTGGTGTGGCCGGAACCACCATTCTGGAACCTGGTGCAGCTGCTGCCGCCATTCTGGAACACAGTGCTCTGTGGCTTCCTTCTCAAAGAAAGGTTTTTCACTTTTGCAGTTTTGAGGCTGCAAAGGATGGAGACTTGCTGCCTCTTGTGATGCTCTCAGGCCATCTTTTTCACTCTCTTGTTCCTCTTCAGCAATCAGGATCTCCTCAATTCCACTTTTGCAATTCACAGGTTTGCTAGAGCTTCCCTTCTGGCCAAACTCACATTTTAAATCATCCTGCTGGGCTCTTTGCTTTGCATTCTCAGTATAAATTTGGCTAAAATCTGCCAACAATAGCCATGCCACTGCCCTAACATTTGACTGCCTTGAAATTTCTTTTGTCAGATTAACCAGTGTGCTGCCACCCTTAATCTCAGTTTTAGGCAGCCTTTGGACAGGAGCAAAATGTAGACAAACTTTCTGCCAAGCCATAACACACATCATCTGGAGTCCAACAACCAGTGCAGTCCTTCTCCCCAACAGAAACCTTCAGAACCTGGTCTTTATTTCTATCAAACTTCTGGTCTTCTGAGCTCTGACCAGATTCTCCCAGACAAAACAGCCGA
This sequence comes from Dinomys branickii, assembly GCA_004027595.1. NCBI lineage: Eukaryota > Metazoa > Chordata > Mammalia > Rodentia > Dinomyidae > Dinomys > Dinomys branickii. The sequence continues at coordinate 105,366 of PVLD010001548.1, read as the reverse complement.
AGATGTTCCAGTTCTAGTCTTTCAGGCAACATCTCTGAAGCTTTCCAAACTCTTCCCATAAGCCATTTCCAAAGGCTCTCGAACCATATGGTCAGGTATAGTCACAGCAACAACCCCACTCTCGGTACCAAATTCTGTCTTGGTTACTTTTTTCTCATTGCTGAGACAAAGTACCCAACATCCAAAGTGAAGGAAGGAAAGGTTTATTTCGATTAGTTTTTGTAGGTTTCAGTCCTCCCTTGGCTGGTTCTGAGGCAAAGTGGCACATGGCAGAGGGCTACAATTCATCCACCACTCCTGCTACCAAAATATGTATCACTCAGGGTTTTACTAGAGAAACAGATATGACACAAGATGCACAAATGTATAAAAAGTTTGCAAGATTGGCTTATGACGGTCAGGAAAAGAGTCATATGAGGAAGCGTGCAGATGCCATCTGTACACTGAAGACTGAAGGAATCAGACCAGGGTGTGGAGTTCACTTCAGAGTTCCGTGCAAGTCCGTACCAGGGGGCTGATGAGTCTGTGACAGAAGTCTGAAGGATCCAAGGCAGAAGCCAAAGAGCTTGCACCAGAAGCCAGGAGATGAAGTCCAAGCTGAAGGCGAAGACCAGAGCTCTCCCCAATGAACGGAAGTCCCTCTGTTTTTTCTCATTTCCCTTTTATATCATCTAGGTGATGATCCACCCTAGGGTGGGTCATCTATAGCCTAGGGTGTAGAGTTGCTGAGCCAAATGCTGAGCCAAGTTTAGTTAAGTTTCTAAACTTCTCAACTTGACACAATCAACCACTGCAGGCATTCTCCTTAGTTTTTGTTGTACAAGCAAAATGAGGGTGTCAGTGTTTCTTAATTTTCAACTTAGTGGAAGAATCACTATTTTATCCACCCCCTTCATGAGCAGACAGATTGTGGATGTGTTCCAGGAAGAGTTGTGGAGGCTTCAAAAGCAAAATAAAGGTTTGCCTGTGGAATGTTGGAAAAGGCACCCCTCCTTTAACCCTCAGGGTGACTCTGTGGATCTCACTCTAGAGCTAGGCCACTGAGATAGGAAACCTGGCCTTGCCCATGCTGCTCTGTGTTGTTTGGCAAGTCACTATTCTTTCTGTGATGCTAGCACCTTCTTAATTAGTGCTGTGAGTAGTAAATGTTCAAAAAATTAAGTGACTCCTAAGGCTAAGAAGAGAAAAAAATAGTGTCAGAAGCCAATGTGGCTGAGGTCAGAGGATAAGCTTTCAAGCAACAATTGATTGATGGATTGATTTTTCTCAGCTGGTTGATAAGTTAAGTCAGATATTTTGTGGGGAGGATCTGGTCTCTCATTAACCAGTGAAAATCACAGTGCAATTTAACATATGGAGCTTTGATGAAAGGAGCCTTAGTTGACTCACAGAGACATGCCTGTACAAACTTCATTGTGAATGCATTGTAGAAGCTGTTTTGGTGGCGTTTCCCATCCTTGATGGATACATGATGCCATATATCCTCGGTTACTTTTTTATTAGACTGCAGGAGGGACTAGTTTGCATAATGGCTACAGGAATGAACTTTGGAGCTAGACCTCCTGGGCTTAAGTTCCGGCTGGGTTGCTCACGATCTGTGCGGCCTTGAACAGAGCATTCAGTGGCTCTGTGCTTGAAGCATCCTTTCTGAGAAATGAAAATAGCGATGATAAATGCCTCCTAAGGGTATCATGAAGATAAGATGAATTAGTGTTTTTAACAGACCAGGGTCTAGCCCCTACTGAGCTGTATATGAGTCAAATAATTAAAAAATAAAAAATGTGCCCTGTTTTAAATATAGTACAATTATCATAAAATGTAATTTTTTGACCATCTTTTTAGTTTGACAAAACTGGTGATTGCCATTTGAAACCTAAGAAGTAGGATTACATTTCCTTCCTTTTAGCTTAGTATTATCCAAAATCAACTATTCTCAGATGTAAGAGCGGTAAAGGAAAGGATATTAAGGAGGAAAAGTGCGGTTTTAACCTGTTTCAGGACTGGTCTGAAATCTCTTTACGTTACTTTTTAAATCTATCATGAACAAAGATAAAACAGAACAAAGAGAGCTGGTTCTGCTTACCTGCTACCCCTCTGGTGAAAACAGGAACTAAAACATTATCTCCTCAGGAATCACTCAAGAAAACAGTAGGTTAATGCTGCAGATGTGAAGTGTTCTTTGAAATAATTTCTACACTTCATCACCTGCTTGCTGAGTCACCATGAACAACAATGAACTGAAAATTATTTGTACCTCACTTAGGTATCTATGAATCACTTTGTGTAACACTGTCTATAGGACTAGCTGTGAACAGTGAGAAGTTTAATGATTTTTCTTCATGCACCTAGATCCACCAAACACCTGTGTTTGCACCTTATTTTGTAGAAATAAAAAAGCATTAAATTTTGAAGAACTTACTGCACAGAGTGGTAAAACAAATGGGTATTTCTCCCACAGAATATATTGTCGACTAAATATACAAAATAAATGAACACATCTGTGAGATTTTCAACACTCTTTTCCCCATAGCACAGGCACTGTTTTACAGCAGGTGATCAGGAAACTTAGCCCTCTGAAGCATCGACTCTGAAATCCATGTAAGACTTTTGCAGTTCTCAAAGTACAGTTTGAGACATCCAGCAATATCTCATTGACTAATAGAAGGAAAACTGAGAGAAGATGTGAATATTCAGTGATACTTGAGGGTAGAGTAAATTTTAAGAGATTTATGACAACAGCTTTATCAATGGGAGCTAAATACAGAAACAGGCAGGTGAGTGGCACAGATCACCACCAAAGCCATTTTGGCACCAACAAGGCACAAACAAGGACAGAGTGTGATTAAATCAAAATAACAAAATCAGAGACTTAGACACTACAAAAACGTTTTAGGTTTTGTGCTATAGCAAGAACTGATGTTTTTGCATGGTCATTCATTTTGGAAACTTACTTTTTCAGAAAGCTGTGGAGATGAAAGCTTTTGTTATATTTCTAACCAGGTCCACTGATCCTTGTGGGGGAGAATGAAATAATCTGGTTTCTGTAGTCATTAACTCTAGGGAACTTGTTCGGAGAGGTAAGATTTCCAGTGGCCTCCATTCATTACAGTGCTATAGTTACACCTGTCATGGTGGAAATGAAGCCCCTGGAGCCTGAATGATGGGATCATGAGGAGGTATTATTGACACCAGCCTGGACCATGAAGAGCAAAGACCAGGCATTCCCAAAGTGACTCACAGAGTTAATGCCTGTCGAAGTGCATATGAATGGAAATCTAAGACAGTGCACATAAAAGCTTTTTGCTTTTGCCTATTTATGTGAAAAACCAAAAGAAGAAACAAACACCAGTGTTTACCAACGTTTTTCAAGACTGACAAAGAAGGGCTCAGAATCTCTAATGGTAGCAAATTTGTAACGTAACTGACCCACAAGAACCACTGATCCCTGCTGTTGGAGCTTATTTCTCTTACTTTTCTTCATTAAAAAAAAAAAAAAAAAAAAAATATATATATATATATATATATATATATATATATATATATCTCCAATTGCATATCTTTGTCTCCATTTATCAAAGTGCTGAGCTTCTGTTTTCAGTATTTGGGTTAATTATCTCTTGCTCAAGGCCATAATAAGGGCTATATTTCTGTTTTCCTCATCTGGGAAAAGCTGAAGAACATTCTGCATGGGTGACGCCCTCTTGTTGATGGTTTATGTGATGAAGATGCCTTCTTTCGACCTCTCTTACTATTTTCAACCAGTTTTACTTGGTACACTTTTGTCCCATATTATAAAGTCAATGATCATCTTAGTATCCATGATGGATGATAATTTTTCTGTTGTGTTCTTCCTCCTACACTTCACTTATTACTAAAACAATGATAAACCCTACGTCTGTACCTCCAGTTTATAAGTTTCTACTAAACTCCAGATCTATCTGTTCAGTTGGTTTCTAGAACCAACTACTGAGAAAATGTACAATATTCGAAAAGTCCTCCAATATCTCCTGAGGACGTGACATTTTATTGAAGGGCATCAGCACTCAGTTGTCCAGAATCTTCTCTGCCATATCTTCAAATTTCTGACTGTCTTCCCATTGCCATGCCTTTCAAATTTGTTCTCAATTTTATCCTCAGATGTAGTCATATTTTTCCATTATAAACTTTAGACCATAATACACAAAATGTATTCCTGTAGGTGTGCTGTTTACGTAAGTGATTTTCCCAGTTTAAAACAGTGTCCATGTAGTTAAAACATTTTTTTGAGTCTTGCTCTGGAGAAGCTGATATCTTCTACTCGTTAGTTGACAGCCATGCATGTGGTTCTTTCTCTTAAAAGTACTTGCTCCAGTATTGAAAAAAGCAATGAAACCCCAGTATACTTTTACTCATTTCACACAATGTCAATCTAGAAACAACAGTAGTATTGGAGATAAAATATCATCACTTTATAAAATAATAGTTTCTGTTAAACAGGAACATAAAAAATTCTAAATGTATGCATATGTTTCAGCATGGCATACTATATGGAAGTCATAAAAGCTGAGAGAGGTAAAAGAATAATAGAAAAGAAAAATGTACAGTCAGGATGGTATATAACAACATGCATCTTCTAATATCTGAAACAAAATTAACGTATTTAATGTTTGTGTATGGATCACTGCACCTAATTAAAAAGTATGAATATTTTTTTCAAATGTGCATGAAACATTTATAAAAATTGACCAGATACTGCATTATGAAGCTAATTTCAGTAATTTTATATTAACTTCATATACAGTAAGTGCTTTGTGTAGAAATTAATTTGAACTGACAACTGTCTGAAGAAAATTAGATATGTATTTATTCAATATTGATTTATTATGTATTTAATATAATGCATAATGCTTATTAAATATAATTAAATTACATATATTAAAGAGTAAAAATATAACTGGAAAATATTTAGCAATGAACACAAATTAATAAACTACATACCAACCTAAACCCAATATTTAAGTAAAACCTGTAGTTTAAATACATATGTAAGAAAAAAATCAGTGCATTCAAGAAAAATGAAATATCTAGAAATTAACCTATCCAAGGAAGTGAAAGACCTCTACCAAGGAAACTACTGGACTCTGCAGAAGGATATTGAAGGGGACAGCGGCAAAAGGAAAGATGTCCCCTATTCATGGATAGGCAAAAAGAATATTAAGCAAATGGCCATGCTCCCCAACTGCTATACACATTAAATTCAGTCCACATAAAAATACCATCAGCATATTCTATACATCTAGATAAATCAGTCCTGAAATTCATACGGAGCCAGAATAGCAACAGTAATTTTGAACAGTAAGAGCAGAGTGTGTGGCACAGAAATACCTGATGTCAAACTGTACTGCACAATAGTGACAAAAAGGCATGGTGCTGGATCAAAAACAGACACATGGATCAATGCAACAAAATTGAGGATGCAGCCCCTCCCAACACATGTGCGAGTATTTGATCTTTGACAGAGGAGCTCAAACATATGCTGAGGAAATACAGTCTGTTCAACAAGCGGTATTGGAAAAACTGGTTATATGCATGCCAACAATTGAAGCTAGACCCTTATGTCTCACAGTAGTCTAAATCAAAATGGATAAAAGATCTGAACAATAAAACAGATACATTAAACCTCCTGAGAGATAAATGGGTAAAACACTTGAAGACATAGATATAGAAGAGGATTTTCTAAACAGGACTGCAATCATGCAAGAAATAACAGCAAAGATGAACAAATGGGCTTGTGTCAGACTCAAGACCTTCTGTACAGCAAAAGAATCAATCGCTGGAGTGTAGAGACAACATAGAGTAGAGTAAAAGGTTTTGCTACCTACTCTTCAGACAGAGGATTGATATCTAGAATATACAGGGAAGTAAAAAACAAATTATACCACTTAAAATTTAAAACTCAGTCAAGAAATGGGCAAGAGAAATGAGCAGACATTTCACAGAGGAAGAAACAAATGGTCAACAAACATATGAAAAAAGTTTAATGTCTCTGGCCATTAAAGAAATACAAATTAAATGATGCTATTTCACCTTACTGCAGAGAATGGCAATCATTAAGAAATGAAACAATAACAAATGCTGTCATGGCTGTGGTAAAAACGGAACTATCCTTCCTTGTTGATGGGAATGCAAACTAGTAAAGGATTATGGAAATCAGAATGGAGATTTCTCATAGAACTAAAATTAGAAATCACATGATCCAGCTACACCCTGCAAGGCCTCTTTCCCAAAGAGTTTAAGTCAACATACTACCATGATACAGTCATACCCGTGTTTATGGCAACACAACTCAGAATAGCTGAATCCTGGAAGCAGCCTGTAGACCCAGAGAATAATAATTGGATAAATAAAATGTGGCATCTATATATAATGGAATTCCACACTGCTATAAAGAATGACAAATTTGAAACATTTGTAGCAAAATGGATGTACCTGGAAAATATGTTGAATGAAAAAGTCAGCCACACAAGCTTAGATATTGTATAGTTTCTCTCCTTTGAGTGAGGCAAACTGCAAAGACAGGTGATAAAGGATGGGGAGAAAGCGTCAAGGGGATCAATCTCTTGCAAAGAGAAGTGGTCCAAAGGAATAAGAGGGAAGGATGAAGAGAAGGGGAAACGGAAATAAGACTAGGGATGTGCTGTGTCCAGGAGCATAATTACCCTAACAATGGGAACATTATGTGCCAGGACAGGAGCTAAGACAGAGAAGACCAAGGAGATGGAAAAATAGTGTAATGGAACTGGGATAAGAGGGAAGAAAGGACAGAGGAGGGAAGGACATTAAAAAATACAGAAACATGCTATGATAGGTATGTGTCACCATTCCCCAAAATGACTGTGACTTACACAAACTACAAACATGTACAACTAATTTTTAAAAATCTCAATTGGAGAAGGTGCAGCCTTCCTCATCCATCAATGGGTGCCCAGAGCCTCTGCCCACCACCACAAGGTCATGGAGTTGTGCAGAACAAAGCCTAGAGGAAGTGTCCCGGTCTGTGAGCTCTTGTAGATGACTAGTATGAGACCATTGGAATCGGGGATCTCCATGGAAGAGAGGTTCATGTGAATGAATGTTATAGTAAATCTATGGTGGTGGAAAATCTGCAAAAATTTGAGCTTTTGAATAACCAGCTACTGTACAATATTTAAAAAGCTTAAAAAAGGACTTCTTCACCACTGGAGATGGAGACTTTTATGATTCTGCCCAAAGTGTTCTATTTTAAACATGTTATTGGTAAATAAAAGTAAATGGCATGCAGGTAAATTGAATTTCTTTTCAAACCTGTTTCAATTTGAGCAATTGCTGCAACAAAATTTCCTTTAATATCTTCATTCAAAAGAAAAGCAAAAGAGAACTGCAGAAAATCAAAATAAGCCTCTATCTTAAGAAATTAGGGAGGAAACAATATACTCAACCAAAACTGAGAGAAGATAAACGTTGAATATCAGAAGGTAACATAGTCAAAGATATTGTATCACCTACTGTATCAAGTCAACAAAACCACAATTTGTTTTTTGAATAAACTGATAAACCAGATAGTCATCAAGTAACCACTTTGTCAGTGTTCCACAGATAGCCACAGTAAATCTAATAATACAACAAAAGGAAACAGGCATACGGGCACAGACATGCATATGTGCATGATAAATAAATTCATGAACACAGAAAGATGCAGATTGACTTTTTCAAAGTTCAAGGATTTAAATGGAATATATAAAACTATCATTGTTTGCATATAATGTGAATATGAAGATAATAAATTGAAAAGAACATGGGGTAAATTATTCATTTTAATGAATGATTTCATTATTGTTGCTCACTGTAATGTCAGCAGAAAATTATATTTCTGTATACAAATGATTAATATAAAATAAAATATCAGCACTAATAAAATTTATCAAATAGGGATGAATCCATAGCATAGAAGTAAATGTTTATAAACCATACATTATATGGAGTTAATATCCAAATACTTAAAGAATACTTTGAACTAAACAAAAACAAACCACTTAACTTAAAAGATAGACAAGGGATATAAATACACATTTCTGAACAGGTAAAATACAAATATCCAATAATATTAAAATTATTCAACTTCATGTTTGCTTAGGGAAACACAAAATGAACTCCATGAGACACTAGCATTCTTACTAGAATGACTGTGTTGTTTTTTAAATGAAAATGAAAAAAAAATTTAAAAAATGAAAATGGTATGTGTGAACAAAGATGTGAAAAGAATTATAATTCTCATACAGTGGTGGTAGGAATGTACAAACCAGTTACTTTAGTCAGCAGTTTAGACGTTTTTCCCAGTTAAACCTTAAAGTATAACACAATCCAGAAATTCTTCTAAGTGCACCCCCAAGAGGACTGAAAATGTAGGTACACACCAAATATTCTTGTGGCAAAGGTTATAGCAGCTTTATTCACAGTAGCCAAAAAGTGAAAACAACTCAAATGTCCTTTAGCTAATGAACGGATAAACAAATGTGTTATATCTGTTGAACAGAGTATTTTTAACCATAAAAGGAACAAATATTGTACATGTACAAATACTATTACGTCTTGAAAACATTATATTAAAATAAACCAGACACAAATGCCCACATGCTCTGTGATAACATCTATGAGATATTCAGAAAAGGTAAATCTATGGACACAGATTAAATAGATCAGGGGTAACCAGGGAAAGAAGGCATAAGAGAATCAGGATTGACTGTTATGGGAACATTTCTTTTACGGGTATGGGAAGCTTTAAGGAATTAATTGTGATACTTCCACAATATTGTGGGCATATGGAGAACCACTGTAGTGAATAGTTTAAAGCAATAAATTTTACATTATGTGAACTGTACATAAAAATAGTCAACTTGCTATTACTGCTGAAAAAGGAAAAAAAAAAAACCCCTGTTTACCAAATAAAAAGATACTATAAAGGTATGTTAGAGAATGCGATACAGACAGATAGTTTGATGAAATACACCGAAGTCTAGAAATATAGTTAAGAATCTGTGAGAACTTAATTTAGGGCAAAAGTAGCAAGGCAGAAAAATGAGAAAAGTGTGATTTTTTTAATTAAAAGTTTTGTTGGTGAAAATAGAAATAATGAAGCTCATGATAACTTACAAGGCCAAAATTCACTTTTGGTAGATTTTTCATTAGATGTGAAAGGTGAAGGAAAAAAGTAGAGAAAAATGTTTATATTATATAATAATAAAAGTATGAAAGGAGAAAAATACAGAAAAAGATATGATTAATTACATTAAACATAACAGTATTCATCATGTCCCAGTAAATGAGTCGAAGGGCAAGGCTCAGAGTAGGATGTGTATTTTCAAAACTCATAAGCAACAAAGAACTCAAATTGAAAATGCCTAAAGCAATTCTAAAAATCAATAAAGCAGACATAGCCCATAGAAAACCACCAGCAGTATTTAAATATATCTTCTCAAATGATTGAATATATATGGCTAATAAATATATGAAAACACACTAAAAATTTACTACTTATGGAAATCCATGTTAAAAGTACAGTAACATTGCACGGTAAACTGATTGCTAAGATTAAACAGAATATGAACAATTTCTGGTGAAGGTTGCAATGATGGTCACTGTCATGTTCTGTTACATTATTTCTTGAAGTACAATATATGCACATTTTGATCTAGTAATTTTTTCATAAGATATGTCCAAAAATGCATACACATATACAAAGGATGCTCATAATGAGATAATTTCTAAAAAGTGGCAACAATCATGCACCTACCAATAGAGGAAAGAATGTACGAACTGTGAAAGGCTCATCAAGTGAGCTACAGCAGAGTAACAAAAATGGAGTTTGCTATAAGCAACAGGACTGATGAATTTCACCAATATGTTAAGGGAAAGAGACCGGGCATAGAACTGCATGACACACTCATACAAAGTCAAGGCTAAGGCAAAATAAAATATACAAATCAAAAATCTGGAAACACTGATATATATATATATATTCATAGAGATAAAAATAATAATAATATGATGTTCAAAGGCATGTCATGGTGTTTCCTAAGGATTGTCTCTCTCTGGCAATGTATAGTGAGTGTGTCATGTGAAATCCATTGAACATGTGGCATTAATGCAGCCACCCTACCTGGGGCCTTTGCACTGAGCGACATCTCCAGCCCAATTGTATTACACTTTATTTTGAGACAGGGTCTTTCTAAGTTTTCCAAGCTGAATTCTATTTTGTGATCCTCCTGCCTCAGCCTCCCAGAATTCTGGGATTATAGATGCCTGCCACCATGCTTGGCTCATGTTCTTTTTCTTGATCTAGAAAGGGAATACATTTTTATTTGTTTGTACTTTTGTAGTTTAGAATTCACAGCAAATAACTTAAAATATTAAAATGAAAGAAAATTTACCAGAGATTCTCTGTAGCTGTCCTAAACAGAACTCAGATTCAGGGATGGAGACTTCCAGTTAATCCACTTCACACATTGGAAGCCAGGCTCAAGAACTTAGTGCTCTTATAATGCCAGATGCGGTACTTACGTGCTCTTCCCCAGCAAACCATTTCTCTGTCGAATAATTTTAGGCCCTAAAATAGGAATCTTAATAGGAATTTCATTTGGCCCAATTTCTTACCAATCACTGGTGCAGAGGACATTACCACGATCCTTCCGCCTGGACATAAGTAACCTTATTTATACTTCTAGAGAAAATGACGCGGGCATGTATGCAGACACACAGATAAGGGCCAGAGCATTAACACTTTTTCACATTTATTATATTCTTTGTTCTATTTCAAACAAAAGATATGTGTTTTAGTGCTCACATAATATGTAATTTCAAACTTGATTGCTAAAGCATAAAGGAAAGGCTATTGTCAAATGTTTAAAAAATAACAGCCTTTATTTTATAATAACAGTGGCTGGAAGTTCAATATTTCTGCTCAAACACAGAGGCAGGCAGTCGTATTTACCAAAGGCCTTGTACCATTTGCCATTGCCTTGACACAAGACAACATTTAGAAAACCTTTGCATCCCATGGCAGCTGTGGAGCCTCCTCTTGGGAGTTTGTGCTGTTTAGATAGCGCATTTCATTTGTACTTCAAACACCTTTAAAAAATAGAGGCTGCATTTTAACATAATTTGGAAACTAAAGGCCTTTTATTTTTATTATTATAGTATCTTCCATGGGTTTTCTTTGCACAAGTGAATCAAAGCTACAACTAATTACCCCGATAGCTAATAAAGATCTGAAAAATAAATGTTTTCATGAATAAAGCTGTCATCTTCTTATCCCATAAAAATTAAATGTATGTGCCAGCCACTGGAGAATTTAAATATATTTCATAATATTCTTCCTACTTCTCAGAATGAGAGAATGAACTGCATAATTTTATGGTCTCCTGAATAATTGGAAAAATACTTTCTGGACCTAAATTGTATTTACTTTTTTTGTTATAATGGAATAACATACTAAAATATTTCTTAAGAGAAAAATGTATTTATTTAGGAAAGATAAATACTAAATTATGTCACTGTAATAGTTTTCAAGGTTTTGTAGAAATACAACACTGTATTTTTAAAACAAACAACTAAAACATCTTATTTTCTCTTTCTTTGTTTTGATTTTATCAGGCGTGGTCGACTGGATCAGCTGGTGACTTCAAAAGCCTGGTGAGTTTTAGGTTTTTTGATTCTTTTATTTCCTTTACCATTAATATCCAGAGGATGCTTTTCTTCCCCTGCAGCAAGCTTAATTCTTTTTCTAAATTCCTCTCAGTTTCCTCCTCCAAATTTGACTCTTTTAAGGCCATTTGAAGATCAGTTTCTACTTAACCCACGTTGGATGATGTACTTAAGTCGAGACACGTCTTGGAGATTCAATTTCTAGTGTCAGGAAAAGATTCCAAGCAGGGATAACATTTATTCGTCAAGGAAAAAAACTTGCCACCTAAACAATATAAGTTAGGAAAAAAAGAATTAACAGCTATGATACAGAAAGTACCACTGTGAATATTTTTCTTCTAAAATAGATCATATACAAAAACATACAAAGCACAGAGGAACTGAGAAAATAACCAACCTTTTAAAAGATTTTAGTTTTCAGATTATAAAGCTAGAAGCATGCTGAAGTCACTGCTCTTTTGCGCAAAGCATTCGCCTGATATACATTATATGCATGATGAACATGTTTTATGTGATTTTAAAAATGGCTCTTAAAATAAAAGATGTTACATGTGTATTTTTCCATACAGAGACTTGGCTTTCATGTCTGACCCTACCCAGGCAGTTTTTGTCTCAGAACATTACTGAAATAATGCTCAGTTTCAAATTCACCCTTGAGATTCAGCTATGGTCTGATCCTACTCAAGATTATAGGGCATATTTTGTTTTATTTTATAGTCTGAAAAGTTTCACGATTCAATCAGTGGTAGTCTGGGAGGCCCAATTTTCCTGACTTCTGAGTGACCGATAGCACTGAACCAGATGATAGATTTCAACCTGCTGGATTGCACACCAGTCTTGCCCTCCTGTTCCTCAGTAATAAACCAGTGCCCCTGGCTTCCAGTGAGCAGCACTGAGAGTTCAGCATCTCCTACGGTGGTCTGCATCGCTCACTCCTAAAGGTGGTTAACAGTGGTTCTTCTATTATGTATTTTTATCCTCAACGAAGTTGGTCAGATTCAATAAATATTTTCCAATGTGACTTGATGTAGGATTTTCTTTAAAGGCAAAGTTAAAATTTTATTTCTGTATTACCTTCTTTTCAGTTTTGATTTGCAAAGTAAACAATGACTTGAAGAGTTCTTAATAGCATCCCCTGAAAAAATTGTGAATTATTGAGACACTACAGAAACCTGTGTTTGTGCTGTAGTTGAGGGAAAAGAAAATAAATCTATAGTTTAAGTCAGAGTAGTGCTGAAATGCTAGTGATATTATACAAACTAATATAAATTAGATAAGTTAAAATATGTGCTATTTAGTTACATGATTCTTAAGCTAAAACAATAATACTCTAGAACTGTCTGCAGTAAAAACTTGTTTCAATAACGAAAAACTCACGTCACATGCAGAAGTTGAAATATTTACAGAAAACCTATTGGAGCATTTTGCACTTATGTAAGGTAAACTAATGCTTAGGAGGCACTGAATTTTATATCTGTGTGCACAATTACAGCAATTTGTTCCAATTCATAAATCTCACTTTCTGCACCTGGAGTTTGGACCTTTAAAAAGGTCAAAATAATAACGTATGTGCAGTGATGTACAGTTGAAGGGAAATTTAACTTTCATGCATTCACTATGTATCAGGTGCATAGCCAGGTGCTGACCATGCGGCCTCAGCCTTCCAAGACAGGGCACGTTAAACCATTTTAGAGATGAGACTAAAGGGTAAGAGAGGTTCATTCATTCATTTATACTCACATAGTCTGTGAAGGTTATGTACAATTTCACTTTAATCTTTCACTTCCAAACTACAGTGAGATGCCCTTAGCTCAGTAGCTTTAAAATAAAACTCAATTGTACTTATGTTTGAGCAATAAGCCTGGTCTGTAGTCCCCAAGAACGTTGATACATTCATGATTAAATAAGGTTCCACCTCTTATACAATGTGCAAAGAAAAATCAAACGCTGCTTATTTCAATCCAAGAAGAATAAAATTGGCCCAGCACAACCCCAATTTGTGAGTGTGTATTTTACATGTACGAAACTGTGTCACTAATAAATGAAGCAGTCAATAAAAACCCACTTCCTCCTGCTGCAGCAGGATAAGAATGATTAATTAAACATTCATTCCTTCATTGAAGTTCTGTTTTCAAATGGAAAACTTATGGGAAGTTGGCTGGCTTGGATTTTCTGATACAATAGTACAAGCACATTTAAAATCACATTCTTGTGGTTAGCATCAATTATGGAATTTCTTTCAAATTATGCATCTGTGCTATGTATTTTCCAAGAATTGAGTGTTGTCTCCAATCTGGAGAGTTAAGGAGAATTTTTAAAAAAAACTTTTCATTTTTATATTTCTGTAATATATAGTTATTACATTCATTATGGGACTTGGTGCATGTACATAAAACATGTCTGTGTTTTATGTCCTTTTCAGTAATGGCAAATATACTTGTGTTGTACATTTACCTCAAAAGTAACAATTTGAAGTTTGGATGCTGGGTTTGTAGCTCAGTGGTAGCATGCACCAATCCCTGTGACAGAATCCCTAGACAGACAGACAGACAGACAGACAGTTGTTTTATGGTGCTACTCTGTGCTTTCTAAGTTTTTCATATTACATGTATAAATTGAAGACAATGAAAAATTCACATATGCCTATCTTATATTAGTAAGCATAGACATGAAAATACTTTGGAAATTTTAAAGCAATACACCAAGATTAAAATTACTACTGTAATTAGTATCCTATCTTGATGTAAACTGTGATGGTATGAACATAAATCCTGTGTTCAGAGACCAGGAGGTGAGAAATGTGTTGATATTTGTGCAAACATTCTGAAAGGAGTAGGGTGGTAGAAACACACAGGACATGGCACTCATTGGATGGGTGTCATGTTAAATCCTCTGTGCATTTAAGTGCTTTTCTTCTTTTATAATTATTTTTTCAATTGGTATTCATTAAAATTATGATTATTTGCTTTTGGCCTTTGATTGTTTTCTTCTACCTTGCTGAGATAACAAGTTATTGGAAATCATAGGATAGAATGAAAGATACTAATACTGCACATCAGTGTCTGAGTTTTCCTTCTTTTTTGAGCGTACAAGATATTTCTTTTCTTCCCATCTTACAGTTAAGTGAAGCCATGTATTACTTTGGGCCAAGAGGAAGTGGAAGTGAATGTATCTTTTCTGTGCAGGGATAGTAGAAAGCCTATGTAGCTTTTAACTCTCTGCAGAGGAATTTGTGGACAGCACATCTTTCTGAGATGCCTCAGAGTCACCAGACTGTAAGCCTGAATCCTCTCAGGCCCTGCATTTGCTAATAGAGGAGATGCCAGCTGCTATGGAGACGCCAGGGTTCTTTTAAGGAAGCGACAGATGCACTCTGTTGTCTGAAACTATGGAGTAACTTTTTCTTTTAATTTGTTTTTATTTTCTATTATAGCCACCTGAAGCCTCTCAAACGGTTCAAATTTGTTCTTGGGAAAATGAGTCTGACCGATTTGGGTAGATCCAAAATCTAGAGTTGTGTGTCCGCAGATAGATTTGGCAATTTTATTTTAGGCTTTGACATAATTCCCAATTCTCTCAGAATAGTCTCCTTTACCATTTATTTGTTAGGTATGGAGTCAAAATAGTTCCACCTTCATAAAGTGTGAAGTAGGAAATTTAATAAGTCAGGTATCATTCATTTATGAAATGTCATGAGGCGAACAAAGTTTCCTGAAATGAGAGAAAAAACATATGATATATATTTAATTTCAGAATGGTCAACTTTCCAGTTCAAAAATAGCATTCTTGTTACAAATTTAGTCTTTTAAAAGTTCTGTAAGATTATCTGACAATAATTTACTTAGAAAGAAATTTTTACTTAGATGCTTTTAATTTTGATGCATTGCTTAGTTAACTATGTTGAACTCTTGCAATGGTATAAAGGGACACTTCCTTTTATGTATTTGGCTGGTTTTCCCTTTTATAGTAGCAGTCTCAGGGGGCTATTTTATTTTTACATTTGAAGAGCCATACCAATTTATATGCCACCAACATGCCCAGGCAGAACCATTTCTACAATCACTAATTAGTTAAACATAACCTCTTTTCTTCACACATAGGACTGGAGATCAAAAATAATTGTATACAATTACCTGGAATTGAAAGGATTTAAATTTATTGCTAGGGAAGGGGGCATAACAAATTATGCCCCATAAAGTATTTCATGCCAATCATTAATAGCCTCTAAAATAGTCATGGGACATTGAAAGCTACCTCGATAATGTTTATTCAACTTTTATGAGTCAGTGTCACTGCACTAGACATTCAGCCGAACTTCAGACGTTGCAGCTACACAGTAACTTTCATTTACCAGGTGTCTGGTTGTTGCTTTCACCAATTGTGCCTTCAGGAAAGAATTTCAAAACAAAACTTTATTAACAGATCCCTTTTGGGAGAAACACTACAAGTACTTAAGTATTTTTCCCTGGCATTAAGCAAAAAATACTTCATATGAGAAATTTGCTCTTCTGAGTAGCATAAAACACATAGTTGTGATGTTAGCAAGCCTGAGTTGAACTCAAATAGTGTCAGTAACTGGACTATATTGAAGAGTATCTTATTAGTAAAAAGTTAAACTTTCTACTTTTTCTTTTAGCATGTAGAATATTAATGTTCTCCTGAAAAAAAATTAAATAGCAATTCTAGTAAATCTACCGAGGTTATCTTATTTCTCACAGTGCTAATACATTGAAAGGATGTTTTGTGGGTAAATGAGCATGCCGTAGCCTGTGTGATTTCTTGCCTCCTGTCTTAAATCAAGCATTTCTTCTGCAGGTGTTCACCAAATTAGAAATACTTTCCTTGTAGTTTTAGCCAATTTTTTTAAAGCTCCATATTGATTAGTCCCTCTTCACTATTGTGTTTACTTATTTGTTTATTTTTATCACTACTCCTCTGTGGTACAGAATGGTTTCATTCCCTGGGTGGGGCAGGAGCACGGACCTAACACAGACGATGCCCCCTTTCATTGCCTTTCACTCCCCGCTTGCCCTTCCCTCTGACTCTTAATCTCCCTTCCATTTGAGGAAAATTTACCTACTTGCTTCCTATCATCTGTCTTTTATTTTGCTGTTTGTTTATAATTGAGTTTCTCATATAAGAGAAAACCGTGGTGTTCAAGGTGTGTGTCTGGTTTATTTCAATCAGCAGTGTGGTCTCAACGTGCATCCGTTTCCCTAAACACAACTCACATTTATATTCCCTCGTGGCGGTGTAGTGCTCCACTGTCTGCAAACACCACATGTTCTTTCTCCATTCATCTTCTGATGGACATTTAAGGCTGCTTCCAAGATTTAGCTATGACGAATTGTGCTGCTATGAAAATGGGTTTGCGTAGATCGCTGGAATATGTTACTGTCTTTAGCGCTTTCAGGAAGAAAGGGGCAGTATCTGGGTCAAATAGAATTTCTAGGTTTAGTTTTTTGGGGGTCTCCGTACAGATTTCCATTGTCTAATGTGTGTTCTGGGTGCCAGAGAAACTACTTTCTGCTGCTCCCTCTCTTCCTAACTTCTCCTCTTCCCTTTGCTTTTGGCAGAGAGCTACGCCAATCATCGCACTTTGTCTGAGCTGCAGTACAACTCCCACAACATGAGCTCTGAAGTCAAAGAGCAATAGACACCTAGGAAAGTTGCCCAAATACATACCTAGGCGCCTGAACATGTCTCTCCATGCATTATTTCAATTTTCTATTTGATGCCCAATTAGGTTTTTGTTTTACTAAGGGGTCGATATATGGTAAATGATGCCTTTCACAAAGTGATTGATAATGAAGGAAGACAATATTGTACAATGTTTGCTTTTTCTGAAAAATTCCAAGTACAGCTTTGTGAGTAAGTTATATGCACTTGTTTGTCATCATTGCCACAGATAAATATTTACTTAAGTCTCAAATAATTGCATTTTTACAAACTCTTTGTCATGGACACAGAAATTTCTGCTGTGTTGGTGGAGTAGCTGGTTAGTTTTTATTAGGCTAGTTAGATCCCAAATATTTGCATTTCACTTACTCATTTAAATTTTCTTTTTATCAAATACAATAGTTCCATTAATAATGGATTGTGAGCAGCCTCCCCAGATAATTTTCAGGTATATAGGATGATTCCATGCATCTGTGCTTTCAACAAGTACAGCTTTTGGTTGTGATGTTTTTTAACCTGGTTTTGCTTTGTAATTCAGGGTGGTCCTGAGTTCACTCAGTGGTGAAGTTAGCCCCAAACTCGTGATCCTCCTGCCTCAGCCTCCGAGTGCCATGATTACTGGTGTGCTATTGTACCTAGCAATTATGTATGGCTTTTTGACCCAAACTGCCAAAGTTGCTTTGAATTTTTATCTGATCTTATATGTTACAACTTTAAGTTCAGTAGTCCATTTAGACAAATGGAAGTAATTTTAAAATATCACACTTAAAGAATATCTTCTAGAGGCAGGGAACAATGATCACAGGCAAACAGGGGTGGCATTTAATGATTTCAGTTATGTGCATAAGAGCACAAGTGGAAGATTTATATTGTCCTGCCCATGCCCCCTCACTCTTGAGTGGAAATCCCTTTTCAGTCTCATCCCTTGCTTCTGAGATATTCATTATTTCCTGGAATTGTGCACCAGTGCTTAGAAACGGAAGACACTTGAAAGCATGGTGTGTGTGTGTGTGTGTGTGTGTGTGTGTGTGTCGCAGGTTCTGTGTTCTGAGGGTAGGAACTTTGTTGGTGTGAAGGGTCATGCGAGTAAACAAGAGGGTTGCTGAGAAGGATAACAGTGGAATAGTTCCGATGTGTCCTTGCTGACGGCGGCATGTCAGTGCTGCTTAATAGCTGTGCTAGCTGCCCATAGCCACGGTGCAGATTCCTTACCTAAACTCTAGCCAATCAGACAGGCATACAACAGATGTGTTGGTTGAGTTCTGACTCACCTCTTACATGATTCTTCTGAGGCCATCAGCTTCTCTAAAAGAAACTTTCTACTAAGAAATTCTTAGAATGAAACTTCTAATTACAAAATATATGAACAAAATCCAGGAGCCACAAGTGGAAACTACAATCCCAGGGACTCCAAAGGGTAAGGCAGAAGGCTTACAAAGTTGAGCTCATTCTGGGCAACCTAGTGAGACCCTGTTTCAAAATGAAAATAAGAAGCGATGAGGATATATACAATGTTTTATCCTGTACTAAAAGATTGAATTTTGGTTTTAGTTTTTTTTTTTTATTTACCCTCCTTCCTCAGCCTCTCGGAGCTGACATTACAGGCCTGGGCTGACAGACCACGCTGAAGTTTTCTTTTGTCACTTTCCTGTTAGTACATGTTTGCCATACACAATGACCACATTTGTCAGAGGGAATTTGTACTTGTGCATAGTATATCTGAATTCTTCTTTCTTTTCCACTTCCTTCTCAACCCCTTCAGTGTTATTTTAAGAATAATTCCCTTGCAAAAATGCTACCTAGTTCCTTAAAGTATTGTAATTTGTTCTGAAAAATTGATAAATATTTGCACTAAAAATGCTCCAAATACTTCTTAAGAAAATTGGGCGTTTTTGTTTTTATCTACCAGTATTTGATAATTGAAAATATTTTTTTATCCTAAAAAGAAAATTAAAAAAACACAGGACTATATTAAAACCTAGGGAGATAACAAGCCACTCAAGAGCACAAATCTGTACATAACTATCTTTATGAATAAGTTAAAATATTTTAATGTGATCATCACAAAAATCTTCTTTACTATTCACAGTTCCAAATTGTATGTATGGGTCTTGGCTGGTGGCTGTTCATTGTGCACTCCAGGGCATGGCAATGTTTCAGGAGCGTAATTCTCAGAGCAGTACTAACTTCTGGCACAGAGTACAGAAATGTTGTGTGTTACAAACAAGCAACTGAGGTTTTGGCAAGAAGAATGCATGTTACCTCACTGTCCATCACTTTAGCAGCTTTACCTGGGAGGGTTGAAGCATATGGCATAATTACTCCATAATCCCAAGGTCAACGTAGATAAGACATTAGTGAGGTTGTATATCTAACTTCCACAGTAGCAATACTGCATGTTAGCATAACAAGTGATTTTCTGTCCACTTCCAGATCTAGGATCTCAACCTAAAAAGGCAGATCAAATTTCCAGTGGCTGAGCGTGTTCTCCTGTTAAATGAAAAACACATAATTCAACTTTTACTGTCGTACTCTCTGATTCATATTAAGCAAGACTTATAGATGTCTCATTAAAATAGCATCATCCTCACCATCTCTTCTGCATTTGCCATTTTCAGTGGCACAATTTTTAGGCAGCATTTCTGTTATGATTTTTTAAAGTCTAGATTTAGGACATTTAATGGGATTAAAGCATATACTTTACAATTTTAAAATTTGATAAGTAAAATCCTAGATGTCTTCTTTGAAGATATCCCATAATCCTCTGTTGCAACTTCCCATGCGGTTATTTTCCCCTGCTGTTTTAATGCCGCAAATACAACCAGATTTTCTCAGTAGGAGTCATCTGTAGGGGAGGAAGTTGAGGAGGGAGATCCTGTTAAACCTTTGAAGTTATTGAAATCACTTTTAATGCAAAGCAACACGGAGTATTTATAGATATGTTTTGTACAGTGCCCAGGCTTTTAAAGTCTGTCCTGATTTCAGATATTTTCCTTTCACATCCTTAATGAAAACATAATTTAAAACAACAAGAGACTTATTCTTGGTTTGAACATGTGTGGCTATAGAAATGATAGTTCACTCCAGGAACCTCGTCATGTACCTTGAGATTCCATTATAAGCTAGTTCTATTACAAGCTTTTTTGGTAGCTTTTGATGAACAATGTGAAATTCAGGGGTCTTGGCCTAGTGTCACAACTCCGCATGCCTCAGCATTCCTGTTCTCTGGGAGGTTGAGACTGGAGGAACACAAATTTCAGTCCATTCTGGACAACTTAGTGACTTAGTAATACTGTTTCTCATAATAGTAATTTAGAAAAAGATAAATACTGCTAGGCATATGGCTTCATGTGAAGGCCCTAGGTTCAAACTTCTGTGCCAGAAAAATAAAATAAAATAGTCACTTGGCTGCAGAGATTTCTCATCTGTGAAATGAAAGCATAGACATAAATCATTTCTAATTCTGGAGATCTACTTTGTATGAAAAGCATCTCTGTGTCCTGATTTTATTTATCTTGGTAAACAGTCACAGGACAGCTTATGTTCCTAAGAATTTTCATGTAAGGTTGAACAATTTGAAATTTCTGTTAGCATAGAGATATTTTGCCTGGTTTCAAACTCAAATTTTCAGTATCATTTTCTTCCAAAAGAAAATATTTTGGTCTACTTTGTTTAAAGAACGTTAGCAGATAACTCATGCAATTATTTTGCATTTGTGTGTACTCCTTGACAAACTGAAGAAGCAATCTGCCTTTGTAGAATGGGTACTGTATTAACCCCTCCTTCACTAGTAGAAAAGGGCAGAGTTCTTCGGACTGGTCATGAGGTATCACCAATGTTCAGTTCACTACAGTTGTATAAGGACCTTTTGAGGCAATGTTTTTGGAAGAATCAAGAACAATTAGAATTTATACTCCATTTTTGTCAGGAAAATAACTGGATCTTTATTCCAAGTTTTTCCATTACTAGTTTCCTGTGTGTGTTTTGACTCTTGTGATATGTTGTTTTATCTCATTTCACAGATGGAAATATAAACTGGTTATGTGTTCGTAGAGCACTGGTGGTGAATTTATGGCACGTGCATTATTTTTTCTTGTAAAACAAAAGATGTTAATGTGTGAATTGTTTCCCTCTAAACTAAAAGTTTCAGCATGCAGGTCTAAGAGGACTTTTCATGCTTTGCCATAAATAAGTGGGTTTTAGGTTTCTGTTTCCGGCAGTCCTCTGAAATGTTTGCCACCAGTGAACATGTTTCTGTGGATCTACAGGTAAGAGCTATAGAAAGTAAATTGCTCTGGTCTTCTTCTCTTCTTCTAAGAGCTGATAAAATAGAAAATAAAAAGTCTTGAGAACCATGAACACAAACCAACAATAAAAATCACAATATATGATACATTTCTATCCTTGCATCATGCCTAACCTGCTCTTCCTAACAACCAACCTGTCTCCAATCATAAGTCAGGTTAAAGGAAGGAAATTAACATATGTTGAGAATTTCCTCTTCTGACTATGTTAAGCATTAATGACTTGAAGCCTTTAGATTTTGTTCGTGCACCTTCCTCTCCTGTCAGCAGAAAGCGGCTTAGGGTCATCAGGACAATTTGCTGTCCAGTACTGTCTTTCAAGCTTCCTCTTTCCCAATGATTTCACTAAGCAATGTATAAAATATTAGATAAATAATATTACAGTCTAACATAATAGATTTATAAATTTTTATTATTAAAACTTTAGCTCCAATGTTATAACTTTTAATTAATTATTATATTATGTTTCAGTAATACAATATTACAAAATCAGCATGTTTTGAAAATATTTTCATATAAAAATTTACTTGGTAGAAATAGAACATGTAACTCTTGCATTTTGAAAGTTCAAATCTGTGCACATGTGATTTATTCATGGTCTTTTCCATTCTCCGTAGGAGATTCTAAAAATGTATATTATATAAAATATACATTTGTATTATATAAAATATATACTTACAATACTAAGTGAATTTGTTTTGGTTTTTGAGTTTACTTAGGGTATACTTTGCTCCCCAAATTTTCATCTTGTTATATTTATTTCTTTTAAGTGTCTGGTATTTGTGTTCCATTTTTAAACACTTTATGCATTTCAATGTTCTAAACTTACGACATTTTTCTGGTGTATATTTAGAACGTTTCTTTGTTTCATTTTACTTGTGTTAGTCTGATTTCATTTTGCTGTATGGTATGCCAAAGAAACATAGCCTCATTTTTTGGCAGTGATCTACCTAGGGATCTCAATTACATTACTGAGCAATCAATATTTCATTCTTGATTTAAACTTCTGAAGTATTCTTGTTTTCATAGTCATTATCATTTTTATTCATATTTATATTTATTTGGCATATTTATGTGCCAAATTATGTTCCCTGCCAATAATAAGAACTCTGAAAATTTATTTCACATTTGCCCAGAACTATAACGCTATGGATAAAACCCAAGACAATCCTTGCATCTTGCAGGTCAAGTTTCCATTACTATTCAGCATTGCAATGAGGACATAGGCTTAATTTCTATCGTCAAGAAAAAAGAAATTCATCATAGGTTTCAATGTAGGAAGTTCTAGTAGTGAGGTGAATTTGTGTCCCTCTGTATACGAACTTAAATTATATATATATATATATATATATATATATATATAATCTTATTAATTAAAGTTTTATTTTGCTTAAATGGACCATCTATTTTAAAGCATGCATTTGGGCCAGTTTGCCATTTACATAACTGCATAAGCTACTGTAGGCTAACTTGTCTCATCTCAACAAAACACAGGAATCTGTGTTAAGGTTTGTTCTCAGGCAAATGTAGTATACTATCCTGAATGTACATCACACAAATAACCTGCAGGCTGTGTCGATTTCATTTCTGAAAGCTAAAACATCAGTTCATTGGGTCACTCAGGAACTAAAATAATCTTGTCCATTTACAGTTATGTTATTTAAAATCCGGTACTGTGCATGGAAGGATAATTTATCAGGAATTAAAGAAAATAAAACAACAATGGCTAATTTCACAAATCGGGCTTTCATCAGTTTTTTCTGCCTTCCTCATCCATCATCGTAGCATTCGTCTTTCGATTATTTTGATCCACAGAGCATGAATGTACTTTTCTATTGAAAACAGTAGCTCACTAAATACTACTTTATGGAGGTTTTCTGAGAGCTAGGTTAGACAACAGACCACTTTGTAGGCTTGTCTTTGGGGTTGGTATGTTATTTCCCAGGTGGAGCAGGCAAATTCGATTTTATTTGGAATCAGCAAACTAAGGAAACTTTTTGCTGCCCTAATTTGTATAATAACCCATTTCAGTGTTTGAGGATGTATGTGTGTTTAAGAATGACAGTGCATCACAGGACAGTTGGGTTTTGAAGCAGAGATTTGCTGTCAACCATTCTCATAGTTCAGAATACCTTTCTTGACAAGCTGAGGTGGGAAGCTTTTCTCATGGTGTGGTATTTCTCGTTCCCTGGGGGTTTAATTTGTTTCTAACTGAAAGAGCATTGTGTTTTTGGCAGTGTGCAAATTAAAAATATTAATGAACTCAAGGAAGAAGTAAAAGGTAAAGTGAAATGTTTTATATTCAATCACAATCAAAGTTTATGTTCATATCTCAGGCTTGTCAGCATGTCAATGTGTCCCTAGGCTCAAGCTATATTAAAGGAAATCTGATGAATTCTCTTTCTTTGTGCTTATGGTTATTGCTGATTATTTTAGAAAAAGAAAATGTTTTTATCTTTTTTCAATCCAGATGGCTACTATTTACATGTGTGCTAATAAAATTGGAAGAGTCAGAAATGAGTTCAATTTATAATACTTTGTATTATTATTTTGCATTTGGTTTCCAATGCCATAGAGACTTAAAATTAAATTATGCAGGTTAAAACAATGAAAAGCTTGTTTGAACTTGGTAGTTTGCTAAACTGGTGCAAGACTGCCTAACAGTGTTGCTGGATAGAGTGGGGGAAGGAAACATGTACATTCATAAATCAAAATGACAATATTTATATGGAAGAAAGTGTTACTAGGTTATTTTCCCAGTGAATACTCTTTGATGTGGCTATTTAATTTGAAAGTCATGCCATTATTCTGAAGCAGACATATGTAATTATTTAGGCTTTATGAATCTATATCACTAGTAATCCAAAACACGAGAGGTGTTTCAGTGTACCAGGCTTTCTTAATCTTCATATTGTTGATATTTAAGACTGTCCCATCTATAGTAGGGTGTTCATTAGGATGGCTTCTATCTATTACCTCGAGAGTAATTTGCCAGATATGTTAATCAAACTGTCTCCAAACATTCTTTACACTCGAAGGGTAAAATTGACCTTTGTTAAAAAGCACTGAAATATAGTGGATGTAACTCCTTTGCTCTCAGAAATATATCCCATCACTGAGAATCAATAACTAAGACAAGATAATAAGTAGCCTGTTATTACTTGGCATATACTTTTATTTTTCCTCGATTTTAATTGTGTTAATATTCATTTGCTTATTCATTAATAACACACAACAATTAATGTTACAAAATAAGAACAAACCATATACATTTTCAGCTGTTTTATATACACATCTATCTGAAATCTCTCCTATTTAGTACAAACTCATGATAATTATCAAAATTATTATTTATGCTAATAACTTAGATAATAAATATTCTGAATATTCACTAAAATAATCCTATAGTCCCTTTTAGCCTAAAATATAGAGTTGAAACTGAAAATACTATTCAGTTTTTCTTTTTATAAATACAATTGTATAATCCTCTTGTGAATCTCTTAAATTAATAATCAAAACCAAAAAATGAAAAACCTTACTAGAACTGACAACAGACAATGTTTCAGCGGACTCAGAATGTCCTGCATTAAGCAATGACCCTTTAGACTTACTGAGTTGCTTTCTAATTCCCAAGAGGGTCGGGTGGGACACTCACATGTCTGTCTTTATTTATCTATCTTCAATAATATTTTCAAGTCACTCTTCTCTTTATAATTACTTTTCAGTATGTGGGAAGAGCCTCAGACTTAACTTCTAGAGTTTTGTGGTTTTGCCCTCTTTTTTCCCTTCTGATTAGCTACAAATTAGCTAAATTACTTCATATTATTTGTGATATAGTTTCCATAAGGAAAAAAGGAGACAGGAACAAAATATGTCCTTTTATTTACTTTATATTTTTGCAGCAAAGATCAAATATGAGTAAGCTCTGAACTGCATTTGCTATACACATAAATTCAGCTCACATTGATATATTTTCTACTTAGTAAAATGGCATCCATAATAGTCATATTAGAGATGAATTCTAATTTCTTTTATATAGAAGAAAACAACATCTACCTTGGAAAAGTTTATATTCACTGGGTGTGACCAATACGATTGCTTTTCATGGAAGTATAGTACCTTTAGAGTGGAAGATAGTGTTATATATTCATGTAAAATATGGAAAAAGAAGACCTTAACTGACTTTAACAGATTTCCTGATTAAGCACGTTTATCCCTATATGAACACAGAGAAATCAAGGCATAATGACATGTCTGTAAACCTCCAAGTTACCACTTTGTGACTGCTACTATATAAATGGTGATTATACTACTCAGTTCAACAATACAGAACAAATAATACTTTTATATTTGCACCTTTAAAATTTACTTAAATTTTTTCTTCCAGTAAATAGAAATGATCTGCTACATTACCCACATGTTTTCCTCTTCTTTGGGAACAACCAAATGTGAAATGTACTACTTAATAAACCAGATGCAAAGTTTTGTTGTGTGTATTAAGATGGATTGCTTATGTGAAATGGAAATGAATATCATAAATCAAAGCAGCTCATTATACATTTCCTGTTTTATAGTAATTTATCAGTTTTATTTTTAGTTTTTTAATGTTCAGGTCTATAGTTTATTACCTGAATATTGTTCTTCTTGTATAATTTGGTGCATGCATGTGTCTACTATATTAAAAGAGCGACCCATGGTACTTTATTTCAAATGCAGATTATTGAAAAAGTTAGACAAAGCCAAACTAGTTCATGATCGCTTACAAGGGTATTTAATGAAATAACTTTTAATATTGTATAAATAGTAAATAATGCTTCACACTAAACAATATAAATCAAAAAATAAATAAAAGTTCACGAGATCCAGAAAGTTGTATGAGAATATGAAACATTCTTGATTAAGCTTTATTCTTAATGACTTTTCTGTTTTGGTATGTGTACTTTGTAAAACCAAGAGGCTGTACCTTACATGTTATATGCCATTTTTTTGAGGAAGGAATTTCTTTTTTAAAAAATTATGTCTTAAACTATTGACATTCACTTGAAACAGTATAATCACTGTTCTTGTGGTGAAGTTGACATTCTATAGCTTGGAGTACTCTCAAAATGTATCTGTGACTGAAAAAATGGCAAAGAAAACTCTAATAGAATTATCATTTTATCAAATTGTATTTTTAAAATGGACATTGAGGGTTCAATGAAAGTGAAAAGAAGCTAGAAACTATTTTTCCAAGTCAGGTATGATGATGTATGTATGGAATTCCAGCACTTTGGGAGGCTGGGATGGGAGGAGGAAAATTTTGAACCCTGCTTAGGCAGTTTATCAGCTTAGCAAGAGTCTGTCCCAAAATAAAAAGTAAAGGAAAGGTGGGGGCGGGGAATACGGCTTCATCTGAAGCCCTGGTGTCCCATATCCATTACTAAAAAAAAATCATTATCTTTTCAGTAACATCTTGAATTAGGTTGTTTGGGATGCCAAGTTTTAAGCAAGATTTACTAAAATTTACGTGAGTTTGCATCAGTCAGGAATTAGCTAATAAATGTAGTTCTTTTCACTGTCTGTCACCTTGGATGACCCCAACAGCAAAAGTGGCAGGGATAGACTTGCCCTTCTGAGAAGAATCTCGAGAAGAAGGATGAACAGAAGTTTGAAACCATCAATGATGGATGCCATAAAATTAACAGAATTGGGTGCCCAGTGACCTCAGAACTTCCTGTAAAAAATTTTAATTCCAGAAATGCCTTTCAATAAACTAGGCAGAACTATAAGGATACATTAACACACTTGTATCTTCTATCATTAGAAACAATTCTTATACAGATATCTCTATGTCATTTAAAGTCTCTGTTCACACTTTCAATTGAACCCTTCCTTGCAAGCTTGGTCATGTGGTTTTTCTCTTCTATTATTAATAGGAGAATCACATTAGAGACTGAACAAGGAATGTCCATGAGGCATGAATCTGTGAGACGTGAAAACTAAGTATTGCATGGACAAATAACTATAGATTTACTAGTCCTTTGTTAGAACAGGGGCAGTCCAGTGGAATTATAGTATTGCTAATACTGTCACAGAAGCAAGGTGCACTTGAATGATGTGCCTATTTCAAAGAGGAATTAAGCCTCTTACATATTTATTAATATACTCTTGTGATACACAATAAATACATTCATGGTGGGACACTAGTATGTTATACATATCACATCTCAATCCTTTTTACATCCCCTTCCCTTCCCATCTCCCCCATCTAAAAAGTAGCATTTTTCAAGGAAAACTTCACTGTGTATTTCATGGGTGCAATTTGTTTCTCTGATGACCTCAGAGAAATGGAGCCTATGCCATTATTTGAGGAATGATCCGGTGGTTAGTGATGTAAGCAGTAATCACAGTGCTATTCCACAGTGAATGACATTATTTGAAGTTACTTGATAACAATGGTGTCATATACATGATGCCATTTTATATTGAAGCAAACAGTTTCCTCTGTCTTGGAATGTTGTTTTATTAAAAATTGATTAAAGCAAAAGATGTCAGGTCCTATCCATGACATTATGATTTCTAAGTATCAGCAGTGAGTTCTGGCATTTTCCTAAGAGTTTATGACCTTCCAACAATGCAGATTGGACAGGCTGACAATGAAATATTTACTGTAGTTTATTTTAATAGTATAATGGTTTTAATTAACAATATCAGACATCCTAATTTTCAGAATATACATTACATGCATATAAATGCTACTTATGACTTTCAAAATATTATTATTGAATATATAATTGGAAAATCATTATTGATTTACTTAAGAATTATTTTACATTATTTTATAAACATTGCTGTGGTATACATATGTCATAGGAACCGATATGTTTAACAAAAATTGGGTCTCTTCATTTTTTTGAAATTCTGCAAAAAGAGATAAGCAATATTTTCACCTTGATGGAATTTCTATAAGTCCTTTTAATTACTCATATCATATAATCTTTGCTGATATCAAATTACATTGTTGGGTATAATGAAGTAGGTTTTATATGTGAGATTTTCTGATTTTTAAATTTGTCTATTTTTTTGTTTCATTTTATGTAATACATGTCTTCCAGCAATATGTATCTTCTGCTATTCTCAAGTCAGAGTTGGCAGCAAATTTGATCATCTTTGTGGAATAATCTGGAACAATCAAAAGTGTTTAGCAAAGATTTTCTTACCTAAAATATATAATACTTTATGGGATAGGATAGCTCAACTGAACATTTTATGCTTTCCTACTTATGCAGCTATATTACTGAGAAATTCAAAACCATCTCTAAGTAGTTATAAGAAAATTAATATTCACAGGATATTTATTCAGTATTCATGGGAGTAACTTTGCTCTGTGTTTCATGTAGGTTATTTAAATTAACCCTCAAGGCACATTTGCAAGGAGATGTTATGTTCATTTTAAATATGTGGAAATTATTGCTCAAAGAGATTAAATAATCTGTTCAAGAACTGTGCAGATCCTGGTCTATTATACTTTGAAACATAGTACACTCTTTTCACTAGGCAAAGATGCCTATGTCTTGGTGTGTCTGACATCACTGTCAAAAAAGGCAATACACTGCAAAATGATTGAGTAAATATTAGCTCTATATCTTACAGTCAAGCTTCCCTCAGAAATAGGGCAAGTTGATAAAAATATTTAATTGAAAATTCTTTCTATATGGATAAAAGGAAAAGATAAAATGCTGAACCTTTTAGATATTGATGTGTACAACAAAAGTGGTTGAATTAGTTTTTTATATGTAGGTGTGTTTGCTATACTTTAACATAGTTTAATCAAATATGTTGTTCATTAGCACAGAAAACATTGATACTTTAATGGCTTTATCATTAGTATTTTATTATATGACACTAAATCCATGAAGAGCAAAGTTCTTGAGCACTTGAGAGCAATTTCTATTTTAGATACTAGTTATCTTATTTTTGGAAAATGTAAAATGAAACAGAAAGACTTTATATGTTATTTTAATGCCACTTGAAAGTGCTTTAATATAAAAGGGGAAAATCTAATTTTTAATTTCAATATAATCATATTTCAAAATATTGGGTTTTAGCCTGTGCATACATCTTTGACTTAATTCTATATCTAATTAAACTAGTCATAGTGGAAAATATATTAATTCCACATTTCAAAATTCTTCTCAAATCCTAGCCCATTTATTATAAGCCAGCAGCATAAAACTGCCAGCATGAGAATGAAGAAACCATTATGAAATATTACCTGTCATATGCAATTATGTGAATATTTACTGAATATTTACTTGACCAAAGATTCAGCCAAGTATATAAGATGAATTTCTGGTTCTACATGAACTATTCTGTGTTGCATTAGAAAATGCTTGCATTTATTGCCCTAAAAAAAGAGACCAGCTTATATAAAAACATGAAACAAGGAATCACAGGTTACTTAATTCTATTTCCCATAAATTTACTGCTTTAAAGCAGTCGTTTTATCTCATGACTTACAGGCTCAGTAGCTGGGACATTGTTTTGTTTCAGTGCCTTTTCACTTCCCTGGAGTTTTGGGGACTATCACTGCGCTCAGCAGGGACTGCAGCCACAGAACCTCATGTGTGTTCTTCCTCACGGTGCTTTCACATATTCACATTCTTACATTGGTGAGTCAGGGCTCCTAAAGAAAGTGTGCCAGCAGAGTGGATTGAAACTGCAGGCAAACCTTATTCATTCCCTATGAAAACTCTCGCGGGGACTCCAGAGTTATTTCAACATAGTCACTCTTCTCGTTTGGAAAGGAATTACGTGTCTGAATTAATCCTTCACACTCCATCTCTCACACTTAACAAACTTTTAAACCCCGTTTGTTTTCGCTCTGAGTTCCACTATATGTCTCCTCCTTTCCATTCTCATTTCTGTTATTCATAAAACTAGTTACTGGCTAAGTGGGTCATTTTGGTCATCAATGCACGTCCCCAAACCAAGTTCAACCAGCATTACGGTTTACAAATATTCATTCATTCGTTCGTTCATTTTTTCAGACAGTGTCCCGGCTGGCTTTAAACTTGCCAGTTATGTGACCACACCCAGTCAAACTGGTTTTCTGAAGTGTTTGAATAAAATCTTGGATCACCGGATCTTTTTTACAATTAAGAGATTGTTCTCCTGCGTTTCCACCCTGCCCGGCTTGGGGTTCCAGTATCTTTGCCTCCTCTCCAGGCCATGCAACTTTTAGTGTTGTTTCTCTAAAGTACAAAGCATTATTGAATTCTTTTGTAGAGTGCTTAAGTGGCTATTACTTTTTCACTGTAAATTTGCAGTATTATCTCCTGATTTTCTTGCGTGTACATCTAACTTTCAATTATGGCAAACCTCTTTGCTGTTCTCAAAAAGGTAATATACCTTTCAGTAGTTAAGCATGTTTCTTACTCACCTATTCTATCTGAGCAACACCTACCATGTTTCAAATCTCAGCAGCAGTGTTTAGAAAGCTTTTCTGGTTTCTCTTGGATAAATTTCATGTTCCTTCCTTTGAGTCCCACAGCTCTTTGCATGCCTAGGTAATACCTAGAATTATAAGGTTTCTGTCTGCAACTTGCTGTTTGGTTGAGTTATTTCATTTCAGAGGCCACACTGTTTTCATATTGCCATAATTTAAGACACTGCCTGAAACCCAAAGGAGACATACCCCAAAATTGAGTTAAGGCCATAAAATAAGAATAGTTTATAACAATGATAGTCATTAACATTAAACTACATATATAGTAGGGGAATTCCTATGCAAAATTACAATTAAGTGTTCCATATTAGACTAAATCATTAAAATTTTCTGATCTTTCATTTGTTTATCTTAGTAGTAGTAGAAATCACTTTCAACTGTGCATTGCTGCTTGTGAAATATCTTATTTTCTCTACAGATATGTAATATTTTCAGAGTAAGAGTTATGTTTCATGTAGCCTTACAAAGCGATGTAAAATGCTTTGCACATGTGAAGACTAGAAATAAATGAGTAGTAAAAATCAACATTTTGCACAAAGACATAGCAGGAGTATGTATTTTCTGTATATTTCTGTTACTCATCATGCGAACTCAAAGTACTTATTTCCCCAGTATAAATATATTGGAATATCTTAGAAAATAGGAATTTCAAACAGAATTTTAGAGGAGTCTTAAAACTTCTTTTTCATAAAATAATTCCACTTATACATAAGAACTTGATGTACTTCCCAAAGCCACTATTACCACAAAATATTATTTGCACAATAAATTTGTCTTTGTAAGTGCCAATCAAAATAAAATTATGGTTCAGTAACATTTCCAATGTATGCCAGGTAAAATTATACCATTTTTGTTAGGGAATTTTGCATTGTGATTCCTGTTAAATATTCCTGTTAAATAACAACCATGGTTATTTATCTATATCTCAATGGAGTAATAATTCTGAGGAGTATTTTCTTGCCAGATCCAAACTCTTTTTTAAGGAGTTATCACATAAGGCATAGAAAAACATTGCAACTCCAGATTACATAAGCACCTGGTACAGCAATTCTGATTTGATCATGTTGCTTTTCTAGACAGTCTAATTGTTTTGATTTATGGTTATCACCTGTACTTCATGGATTCTTGCTTTTAGTTCTAATTAGTGGATAATTTTCAACTGCTGAAACTTTAACCGTCCTTTTGATTTCAGTGAGTGAGAGAGGAACCCTGCTGTGGTGACCTTTCCAAGGCACCTAGTTGGTCCAAAGGAAACATGTATTCTTCCAAGTGAGCATTTTCTAAAGTGAGATACTTTGAGTAGCTGTTTTTGAGGAAGAAAACACATTCACAAAAGATTCACTTTAGAGTTCTCATTTAATTATTAGTGAAATCATCATGGACATTTGTTCTCAGAATGTGGATCCAGGGATTAAAATTTTATATTTTAGTAATTAGTACGACTTCTTAGTATGACTTAGAAGGAAAATCAACAGTAAAGGACTCATAAGTGAAACAGAAATTCATCAGGGTTAAAAATATTTTCTTGATAAGTGAGTGCAGATTAATATTCCAGACACAAAATGGAATTTAGAACACTTGTGCTAGTGTTAAATTCTTTAAAACATTCCACTGTACTTGGAATTCACCTACATTGTACACAGCTCATGAGAAGTTATGTGCCTAGAACAGAAATTTTATACTTGATTGTATTTCAGAGAAACAGTTAATCAAACAGTAAATACAAGAAATGAATCTTATCACTAGCATGATATCCATAACAAAATGGCAAATTTTTTCAAATAAATTTGTAATTTTAATTGAATAAAATATTTTTCAGTCAACTTTGTAGGTAATAAACACAAGTAGAAGACTTTTTTAAAAAAATCTTTTTTTTTTTGAGACAGGGTCTTGCTGTGTAGTTCAGGCTAGGCTTGAACTCACTATATAGCCTAGGCTGGCCTCCAACTCTTGGACATTCTTCTGCCTCAGTCTTTCAAGTGCTGGGACTACTAGCACATGCCACCATACCTGGCTGAAAATTTTATACATAAGTCTGGTTTCAAAATCTCAAAGCAAATTAGACACCTGTTCCCACAGGTTGGAACTCACCCTGCATCCTTTATCAGAACACCATGCCCCCAAACCCTGTCTACCCTCCACCTTAAAGTGACGCATCCCCACAGGTTGCCACCAACTTGCTTCCTCTTTCCCAGTGGATGGTGGACTAAGAACGCGTGCCAAGGGCCCACATGGTGACTAAAACTCGTTTATAGGGATCCTACCCTCTCTGTGTTGGGCCCCCACTGTGCACTGTGCTAGCAGCTTCAGGTGTGTGTGTGCACTATCTCCACCTGCACCCCTCATCCCCAGGTAGAGTATTTGCCATCCCAAGGCTCAGGTGAGCTATGGCTCAGTCGGGTGGCCTCATACGGAAGTCACAAACTCCTCTTTTCCAGGGCTGCCTCAGTCTCCTGAATCAGTTCCAAAGGTTCCCTGCAGGGTCCTTTTGACAGGGGGAAGTGGCAGAAATCACATGGCATCAGACCTGGTGAATAAGGTGGATGAAGATGCACAGTATGAAGCCTGCAGGAGCCTCCTTTGTGCAAGGCAACTCTCATTGGCAGTTTCCTTGGATTTTTTATCAGACCTCTTCAAGTCACTTATGAAAGAACACTTGCAGAACTGCTTCAGAAAGCAGCAAGACAGATGAGATGAACATGTGTAAAGCAAAGGGGATTGTTCTGAGAGAAATTAATAGCAATGCATCTTTTACTGTAATGCATTTTTAAAATTTAAGCACTCCTGGCCCAGGTGTGGTGGCACACACCTATAATTCCCATGCTTGGGAAGCTGAGACAGGATGATCCTTCTGAGTTCCAGACCAGCCTGTGGTACAAAGTGAGCTCAAGGCCAGCCTGAACTACAGAGCCAGACTTCGTCTCTAAAAGACAAACCAAATAACAACAAAAAAATTTAAACACTCCTCATGTACATATTTCAACAAAACATTTGCATAGAAGAGAAAATAAAATAGTGAAATATCAACTAGTTTGATTTATATTTTTTGATAAACTTTTAGTAAAAGTTAACAATAGGGTAAAATTAGGTTATAATTATTGATCTGTATTTTGAAGCTGGGTCACAAGCTGTGTTTTGCTATCTCTGGCTGCTTTGTTGATCAAACTGCTTCTTTGAATCCCACCCCCTTAAGTTTTCTTAAGTAGAAACACATATTTAATTGATGTTAGCTCCCCATTTTGTTCAAGAGATAATCAATAGAGGATTTTAAAACAAAATACTGTGTTTCACTTAGTCCTCAGTGACTTACTGGAGTATTATTTTGCTGGTTTGCAGGTGAAAACGGCAGAAAGAAAGGTTAAGCCAATTGTGCAGAGGCATGAAACTGGGATCCCAAATCACGCTGCCATTTTGTATTGATACTGCAAAGACTCAGCCAGGACAGAGACACTTATGTACATTACATTTACTTTACCACATAAGAACTTGGTTCAGTTGCATGCTGTCACTGGGGAGCCAAACTGCCCCAGTGAAGAGCTGGCCCTCAGAGGCCACCGTGATTCTTGGTGGTTTTGAGGAAGTGATTTAGTCAATATGCATAAGGAGATGTAGAATTTATTGTAGAGGAGACTGAGAGATTTATGCTTTCAAGAGAGAAGCCGGGCAGTGCCATGAAGGCATCTGCGCTGAGCGTGAATTTGGGTATCTTTTTATGAGCACAAGCGTTATTCATGGGGTTGAGGGAATTATGTTGGTTGTGATGCGCTGAACTGATTTTCTTAAAGGTGATTTTGAAATTACCAAATTCCTTTATGTCCTTTCTAGATTGTCATTTTTGGCTCAGGCCTGCAATCATGTAAGAAACTGAGAAAAGAAATTTAAGAAAGATAATTTCTGGTCTAAAGCAGGTCCCAGGAGAGGCAGGAGGGTTTTTTTAAATGAATGTTTGCTTTCCTGCAGCCACTGGGCCATAGACTTTGGCAATCAGGATTGCTACAAATAATGGCCTTGTGTCTCTGAGTGTCAGACCTAAAAAACTATTAGAACTGTATTAAACATTGAGGTCTTTCTAACTGTAACTGACCTGGCATGCTATCTTAGAACTTCTTTCTTCTCTCAGGCCTGTTAATGTCCACCTGTCTAAAGATTTGACTAGTTGATGTGTTTGTGTACATTTGACACTTAACTTTTTTGATTTTTGATTTTTTTCTTTTTTCTTTCTTTTTAATTTGAAGAAAAAAAAACAATAAAAACCATGGTATAAAATTTAAAAGCAAGATTGCAGCAGGGTAACAATTGTTAGTATATTGCATATGGTTATCTGCAATGTAGTTGCTCAGATTATAAGATATAGGCATGAAGAATTGATCAAACAACATAAGTGGAGCACCGATGTGTACACACATATGTATATGCATCTATGTATGCAGTATTTATCTGTCCACTAGTATCTATCAAAATTCGAGGTACAATAACAGGCACTGATGAAATGTTTTCCTTGTTAGTCGTATTTGTCAAATGCCTTCTAGGTATTTGAATCAAAAATGTACTTCAGCATATAGAGGTGATAAACAGGCTTAAATATGGAAATTTAGAATAAAATAATTGAGACATACACAGACATCTCAAAGACGCGATGAGTAAAGAGGTTGGAATAAAATCGGTAGCCTGTATTATTGCTATATAACAAAGAAGAAAACTGTAAGGTGGACAAAGTAGTAAAATACAAGATTTGGAAACACAGAAGAGGCCAGTTTCAACAGTGAAAACAAAATCAAGGAAAGAGTTAATGGAAGTGTGCTTTCTGTAAATGAATAATGCTACAAACTTTACAACAAATATACATAAATTATTCTTTCACTTCCCTTATGGTGTCTTAAAAATGCTAGAATATCAAGTGCAAGGTCCTGAGTTTGATCCACAGTACCACCAAAAAAAAAAAAAAAAAAGGAATTCCAGGTTTATCAGCAATATTTTTCCAATTGACAGTTCTTCCAATGAAAGGTGGGTTTCACCATGGTAAAAGTGAATACCTTTTGAATAAGTTAGGTAAAACAAAAATAAACCGTAGTTATCCCTAAGAAAGGAATGAATCAGAAAGTTAGTGACATTTAATAAGGAATATCTGAAGAATTTTAACTACTGAAATGTAAAATATACCATTCTTGGAGAAAGAGGATTAACACTGTTTGCTGCCCACAGGATTTTTCTCTTAAACTGTTTTTTTTTTTGTTGTTGTTGTCTGTTTGAAATACGGTTTCGCGGTGCTGTTCAGGCTGGCCTTGAGCTACTTTGTAGCCCAGGATGGTCTCAGACTTGCAACAATCCTCAATCCTCGGCCTCCAGAATGTTGGGATCACAGCAGTGTCCCACCACTAAAGTATTTTTATTTAATTTGCATACATTTTACTCCAAGGTTATGGTGAAATATAATTTGATATAATGGGAGCAAATTCTAATCTGAAGCTAATTATTAGTAACAAACAGCATATTTTATATAATCCCTTTAATTCCATCATAAGTATTTACATTTTTTGATTTGGATATTAAGATTTTCTTCTCTCTGTCTCTCTTTCTTTCTTTCATTCTTTCTTTCTTGCTTGCTTGCTTGCTTGCTTGCTTGCTTGCTTGCTTTCTTCCTGCTTTGAGTCAGGATCTCACTTTGTAGCTCACTCTCAAACTTATAGTGGTCCACCTGCCTCAGCCTCCTGAGTGCTCAGGTTAGAGGCATATACTGCCAAACCTGGCTATTTTTCCTTTTGTTTGTCAAACAATTAATACAAGCAATTAATTTCACAGTATGTGTTTAAAGTAGTCATATAGTTAAAAGTAAATGTCATGATACATACATGGAGTAGCAAATTCTTCTAGAGTATAATATTTTTACACTGCATTTTAAGTGCAACAACATTTTTTGAGCTTTCCTTTGGGGAAAACTTCCAGTTTTCAATGAGTATGTGTCTATGTGTACATATATGTGAATTCCATTTGCATTCATCTGAAAAAGTGAGATATGTAAACCAAACACCCCACACATATATTCACCCCTGCAAACACCTGATACAAAGTGGGCATACACTGGAGGATTGCATGTGCTCAGGAGCTGGAAGCTGGTATCAATTTCAAATTTTCTCTTATAAATTAGAAAAATTATAATCTATCTTCTTGAAAATCAAAGTGCAGATGGAATCACATATTCAAAGTTATGTTTTTATGTTTTCTTCAAAAATCTATCTGTAAAAATTAAAAATTTTATGCTAACTAATAATAGATCACAATCTGTAAAAGCTCATTCTGTTCTGAGAACATATGTTTTATGTTGTCAACTCACGTAAGACTCTGAAGAACCCTGTGAGATGTGGGCTATTCTTACTTTAGATAGGAAGAAACTGATTCAAAGAGCATATGGAGCATGCTGAGGATCAATACCTAGATATCGATGAAGAAAAGATTTTGATCTAAGAAGCCTGAGTTTTGATTCTATGACTATAATGACTCATTTGTACTGTCCTAAAGACAAAGAACTTCTGAAATGCTTGAATCTGAACAAAAAGTCCTATCGAGGAAAGGACTAAGAAAATCACAAAAAATTGTCTAATACTTTAATGTGCATGAAAATAATTTCTGGGAGATTTGCCTGTTATGAAGAAAAGATTTAATGTGCGGTTAGTATTTACAGAGCAGGTTCCTGTTCACTCGCTCAGCCTTGTCTCAAGAATTCTCACTTAACTACCAGCTAAAATTATTACCCACTGGGAACTAGGCCTGGGATAGAGCTCTGTGGTAGACCCCATACTTAGCATCAGTGAAGCTTTGGTTTTGATTACACACACACATACACACACACACACACACACGTGCGCACCATCGCCACACAGATAAACATCCCAAATTAGAAGAGGAACCTGAGGTAGAAGGACAAAGTTCAATGTATGAGAGTCCATGGAGAAAACAGCATCTGACATCATGATATCTTAGAGGTAAACTGATCTGGGAAGAACAATTGTTCACAATGTCTCCAGTCAAACATCTTATTCATGGAAGTGTGCCCACCACTGACAGGAGACAGGAACTGGGTGAGGGAATGGGATAAGAGAAAGGGATTTTTTTCTCACATAGTGCCATGATTAGCCTAGCAAGATGTGTTGAGGGTTAGATTTTTTTACAGGCTTAGCATTGAGTTATTATTTGAAAGAGAGGCTGATTCTTTGAGTGATAGAAACATTCTATGGTTTTTAAAAAAACAGCATATCTCGCTTGACCAGATTGCCTTCTTTTTGAGGAAGGGGTAGGTAGTCGCTTCAACATGTTTGGGGCATCGCACCTTTGTTGCTTACAGGATTGTGAAAACAGCTTCTTATAAGTCTACCTGATCCCCTTTAAGCTACAAAGTTCTCACTGACGTGTTTTGAGAATATTTTCTATATCTTCAGGAGCATTAAGTTTGATCATGTTTACTTCTGCTAGCATAGGTCACAGAAGTCCTATAACTGCTTTTAAAGTTAGCCTGTATCTTAGAACTGAAGAAAACCTACTCTTAAAAAAGGTGCACTTGTGATTATAAATATTAATGTTTTAAAATGAATAATAATCTATGAATTTCTTATCATTTCTTTATGGTGATTTTTATGTACATGAAATGGTACATTACATAATTAGAATTCATACAACTGTCTTCACAAAAACTAGATGTCTTCTTACCTTGTATTTTATGTGCGTTTTCATTTTGGATTCCTATTATCATGTGTTATTAAAACCTAAAACTAACATGCAGCGGGAAAACAAATCTTATTATGTTGGCATTCACAGTCTGTTTTTGTTTTCTTCCTTTATTCTTTTCAAAAGTAAACCAGGGATGTCACATGTTACACACATTGTTACCTTTTGAATTACTCTGATTAGAAGGGGAACAGAACACATTTTGTTTCTTTGATTTTTATTTGTATTGCATTTCTTGCATTATCAGAAATCTTTACTAGTCTGTTGCAATAGGAGCTGCTATCAAAACCCCCATATTTTATCGTGTATCACAAGTTGTGTCATTCAACCAACAGATTTCTGATGAGCCAATAGCCTGTCCAGCAAAAGAAAATCAACTTAATCCTAGATCTGGTAATTTTCCCCTCCTTTTTTAATTATATGAACTAATACTTCATATTTAGGGTTTTAGTTAACAATAGTATGCATAATCTGTTGAATATAACTAACATAGTTTTTGGTATCATATAATTTAGTTTCCCGAATACTTCCACTGAATGATGGAGAAAAGCAATTGTCTTGAAAAAGAAATCTAGGCCCTTGTCCTGGAGAACTCACTATGTATTTCTTTGAAGTCCCTTATCTTAAAAATTGCCTGTGACTTTATACTACACCAAATGCAAGTATGTTTACTTTCTTATAAAATAAAGAGGCTACTGCTACTGACTACCTACACCTCATTCACCAGTCAAAGCTCCTTCTCCCCTAAACCTCTCACCTCAAGTCCTGACTGCTCATGTCCTAGTCTTTTGTGGTCCTGGAGCTTTGGAGAGGCTGAGGAAAATGTGGAGCTGGTAGGTACTATTTATGATCAAGATTCCCTGGGCCATGTGGTTTTTGGCAGAATTTCTAAGGAAATCTGAAGTATTGGGACATTTTTGCTGGAAAGAGTGGTAGTTAGCCTCCAGATGGACTCTCAGCCCCTGAGTTTGTTAAAGGTACTGCAGTGGCACCTGGGCTTCTGACCTTCCAAGGACCAGCTCCAGGCTGGTAACTCCTCTTCCTCCCTTCTTACTTGTTTGAATTATCTTGTATTCACAGGAGTCACCTTTACCATATTTATATTTTGCATTCAGATTTTACATCTACCTCATGGAGAATAAGACAAAGGCACACACAGACACAGACACAGACACACACACACACACACACACACACACACACACACACATGCTATTTTGCCTTGATCTTTACATAAACGTGAAAGTCTCTTAACTCCAGCTGCTGAGTAATTAGCAGTTGGTGACACAAATATGATCATTCTCCAAAAATGAAAGATAAACAGGGATAGACACTAGAAAACAAGAGAATGTGACATTAAAAATACAGTGGAGATGTGATATAACTACAGGAACAGAGAAACACATGGGGCCTTAGAGATCATGAACCCTTCCCTTCCTTCACTCTATGGTTTTGCTTCAAGCCAGGGCAAGCTTCAAGTAGGGTGACATGCTAGCAACCTGGCATATAAAACAAAATTTTCATTAAGATCAGTGCCAGGTTCATGTTAAACCATCACTTTGCTCTTATCCCCGAGCTGGCGAGTTAGCGCCTCTGCAAATTATGTATTTGGCAGTTTAACGAGATTGTCAAGCTCATCAATTGTCAGAGAGCACAGGAAGAGCGGGTAACAACGGGGAAGAAAGTTCAAGGTGATGTCTTTTCTAAGTCCTAGAATGCTAATAAGTGGAAACAGACATAAATACAGCATCCCTCTATAAATGTAAATGATTTTACTGCAGTATTACTTTCTTATTGTCAAGAGTTTCTATATTCTGAATGGTGTTCCTCTGCTAGTTTTTATGTGCCAATTATTTTCTGTTTGTAAGTCAACAACTGGCTAGGAAATCAACTCTCTGGTGATTGCCTTTTAATTAAAATAACTGCTAATTGCAATATTCACTTTCTATTATTGAAATGACTTGCTGCACAGGGATAACATAGAACAGATTAAGTTTTTTGATTAATTTTTCTCAAGGACACAAAAGATGTGGAAGGGAAGTAATCTCCCCCAACCCAGTGTTTGCCTCTTTTCAGATAATCTGATTTTAAAAGATATCAAAGGGAAAAGCATCACACGGAAGGCAACGGAGGTTAACACATAGCAGGTCCAGGCACTATGATTTCAGCAGGGTTATTAATGAGGATCCCAGCTTTACGCTTTAGCATTGGTCCTACTCTTATCACAGGGGGGCAGTATTTACCCAGACTGGAAGGAGATTCAAAATACCACAGTGAAGGAAGAAAAAAATGATATCCTCAATGGTATTTTTAATGTCTTATACCTCAAGATAGTAGTTGACTCTAGTACATAAATATGGAACTGTAAAGCAAACGATTTGCTAACCAAGGAAACAGACCTCCACACCCTAGATTACACCACAAAAAGAACATTATTTTTCCATTTGAGATACATCAAAGCAGTAAGGGTTTTAGCACATTACTTTTAAGACTGTATTCCAAATGCCGGTGAGTGGCTAATCAGCTTGGATCAGTATTTCCATTATTTTTAGAAATATTTACTTTGCAGTCTCAGCATGCTGATTTGGAAATCCTTGTGATGAATTTGAAAAGTACGACTGAACATTAGTTCCTCATTGTAGCTCTGTGCCGAATTTTTCACCGTTCCTCTACAGAGGAAGCAAATGGTAACAAAACAGTCATGGCTCTATGGGGATTTATTTGGGCAATAAATTAAACAATAATCCTTTATTCTCTGATAAGAAATCTTATTGAAGTTGATTTTTGTGTATAAAATATTCTCCTTTCTATGAACTTTATTTATATTTTATTTATAGTTTGAAGATCCTTATTAAAGTATTCTTAGTTGATAACTATGATAGTTTCATACCACGCATTGTATTGTTTCTCCATTTTGAATCCCTATTTATGGAATAACAAATCCGGAATCCAACCAGTTCAAGCTCTGACTCATTAGTTATGACTAGCATTTCACTTACATGGTGAAGAAATACGAAGGTCAAAGGGGAAGGTGCCCCTCCATGAACAGCATAGGCTCAGTGATGGCAAACTTTTTTGAGCTTTCAGTGATACAAACAGCCTGCTACAGCATGTGTGCCATAGGTTTGCCACAACTGTGCCAGGGTTGGAAATGTGCATGAAGAAGACATGAAAACATGCACAAATGCAAAGCTAAGTCATTTTATGTTTTTCACTTGCACTGTGAAGTGTTTAACAGACAGTGCTTTAGAATCGCCCATCTCAGTAGGTAAACAGCAACACAAAGCTGGTGTGTCTTCTTCAGAATACAATAATGTATAGCACAGAGCTGCACAAGGACATGATGGAAATTGTATAAAAAGAGGTATATTATGCAACCTAATGTTAAATTTTTCCCATTTAAAAAAAATCTTGCAATGAATGTCCATCCTTACTTTAATATTGAGGCTGAAAACGCAGTAATCCCTTGCAAGAAACAGAGCTCTAATGCCAGCAAGGCCATCATCTAGCCAGGCTCTCATCACCCATATTAAAAATGTTTAATCAAAAGGAAATTTTTATGGTGTATCTGTCACAAAGTCATGGAGGAAAAATATGTACAGTTTACAGCAGAAGAACTAATATGCTTATTCCTATGATTTATATAAAATATTGAATTTTGTCCTTTTATCCTAAATAAAATATTTCTTTCTAATAGCAACATGCCAATAATTATATCATAAACTGTTCAAGCGAGAAATACTAGCAAGAATTCTAACAGACTTTGAAAATAAATTATATTCCCATAATTTCTGGATGTGGTACAGAAATAATACCAAAATGAGACTTAAAGTTTATTTTCTTATTTTCCCAAGCAATAGGTTTAAATATGAACTAGAGTCTTCAGAGTCAAAGCTTTGGAACATCCCAACACTCCAAATCAGAAAAAAAAAATGTATTTTTATAAATTACAAATGGTAAGCTTTTTCTATCATTTCATGTAGAAAAATGGTTGTGATGAAAAATTACTTTGACAGGATTGCTGAAAATAAAATATCTCTCTAAGATTGAGATGCTCTTTTGAAACATATAACTGTCAAATATAAGTGAATCTTATAAGTATTCATTGTTTTTCTGATATCATATTTATTGTGAGAAAATTTAGAAGGGAAGTATTATTTTTAAAATACTGTTCTCAACAGGGATAAACAGATTATTTTACATTCAAATGCAAGAGATTTATTGAGATATTCTTTTGACAGTTATGCATATATTATATCAATTTTGATATTTGCAGAAGAAAATCATTTTACCCTTGTGTGCTGTTATTTATCTTAAAATTATTGACAGATTCTTCTGACTTCTAGAGAGATTGACAGAAATAAATGTTTCTTATACTTTCATTTGGTTTTTAGTCAAAACATCTCTGAGTCCCTGAAGTATAATTAAGTTGAGAAATTGGTCTTCCTCATTCTGGTTATTTTACTTTCCTTCTCTTTCCTTTAAAGCCATACTTTGTTAATCATACCACGTAGCAGAGTCATGTAGTAGTCGTAGCTAGCTTGGCTTCAGCTATATCTCTGTTGTCTAGTTTGAAATTGTAATTTCCTAATGAAGTCTGTGATCTTGTTTAAAGTATTTCTTTGTATAGTTTCACCTAAATATAAAGGATTAATCTATGTAATTATGAATTTTCAGTAATATTAATTCATAGATGCTATATACCTTCATCTACTGGCACATAGTCTATACTCTGTGTGTGAGTGTGTGTGCAGGGGGTGGGTACAAGGGACGGGCCTCCAGGACTCACAACCAAATACCTATCTCCAGAGTCCCATTTACTTTTATTTATTTATTTCTATTTTAAAGACAGTTAAACAAAAAGAATAGCAAAATACCAACATCACAGATATAAACAAAATAAAGCAAGAATATCAAAAATTATACAGGGCTTCAAAAAATGATTGGAAGTAACAGTGGTTGTTATATTACATATTGTTATATTTAGCTAAGTTGCTGAGATTACCAGATGTAAGAATGGAAGATTGTTCCAACCATTAAAGAGAATAAAAAATAATTTTTAAATAAATGTTAGAGACAATACGGTGTTTCACTAGACAAGATGATAGGAATTCACCAGTGGTTGTTCTATTGCATATTGTTGTCTTCAAACTTTTAAGACAGTCTTGCCAAGTGTTTGTAGTGGGACTTGCCCTGCTGGTCTTTACACTTTCTATTTTTAAAGTTATGTTGTTTAACTGTTTCTTCAGCAGATAATTAGTTTTGATGGGATTATTACATATTTGGAAGCTTTGACAATCTCCTATGTAGCATAAAATGCTGAAGGGTAGCAAATTCTTACATCAATAATTATCATCTTTTGTGGATAAAAGTGTGTGTGTGTGT
Source organism: Dinomys branickii (assembly GCA_004027595.1). Taxonomy (NCBI): domain Eukaryota; kingdom Metazoa; phylum Chordata; class Mammalia; order Rodentia; family Dinomyidae; genus Dinomys; species Dinomys branickii. Next base: position 61,074 of record PVLD010001548.1, on the reverse strand, counting down.
GTGTGTGTGTGTGTGTGTGTGTCCGTGCATGCATACATGCGTGTGTGCACATGCCCATACATGTTATGTTAATTAAGAAGGAGAGAAAGACAGAATGAGACATTTTTGTTTTATCTTACGGATTTTTAAATATTTTCCTTTCAAGTATCACTTTTCTTTGATTTCTTTTCCTTTTCATGATCTAATTACTAAAGGGTAGGTCTCCTGCTGATAAGTTGAGTTCTCAGTAAAGTTTAAAGACTATCCCTAAATCATATACATTTTTAATACTCTTCTAGCATTACTACTCTGATCCGTCAAAAACTTATATTTAAGGAATTTTATATTTTAGCGTTTGCACACAGGTGAACTTCATTTTCTGATATTGGTTTTAAAGTAATTTTCGACCTCTCTCTTGATCTCCACCTGTTTGCCAGGGGTAAGACCTCCAGCCAAAAGCGTGAGAGGGGCCAGGGAACCATAGTGTGTGTTTTCTTCTGTTTATACCCACAGCAGATTTATACTTCGGGACTCTTTGTCCTCTACTTTTGCAGATAACCTTTAATTTTTGGAGTTTTTCCCCCCTTTTCTGGTTTCTGTTCCGGGTTTTGGAAGACATACGGGGAAGAATAACCCCAGGGAGTCGGCAGGTTTCCTAGACACTGTGATGCTTGCAGTGTTCTGCTTTCAGTGATGACATTCACTGGAAGCTTCACTAAGTATCTTTGATTTACCTAACAGATAGATCAAAGATTAGTCTTTATATTTCATTTCTTTTCTGGAAACCTTAAAAATTACGATTTGAATTACACAAAATGTTTTAAGAGTATGGTTTGCTTTTCATAATTTAATGTTTATATATTGAGTCAAATTTATAGATTTTAATAACAAAGAACCTTGCAGTGCTTGACATACTTGTTCATTTCGTCTTATTGTAATATGTCGTTGAATTTGATCAATTTTATTCATATTTTTGCATCAGTGATTATGAATAATGTTGGGTATTCTTTTCTAAAATGCTGTTCTCTGCTTGTCCTCATATTAAGGTTAGATCAGTTTCACAAAATGAATTTCAAAGCTGTGTCTTTAAATCATCCAGGAGAATCGGTAGGTGGTTATGGAGCCAGGACAAGCACACTGACCTTCCTGTCTGAATTGTTTTCCTTATAGTACAATTCAGATTTTCCATTTCCTCTTGTGATAATTTTAAAAGTTACCTTGCTTTTGTGTTGACTGATGTTTACAACTCTGTGGATATCTTTCCGTTATTGCTTTTCCTTTCATTTTACTTTATGTTGGATCTGTATTTGTCTCCTTTAAAAATTCACTGCTATTGGACACTTCTATATCCCTTGTTTAAAGCTTTCAATCATGTTTTGGAATTGTATATTTTACCATATTTTAAACAATTAGCTTTTTAATGTTTTTCATCTTTTTGTGTCATTATATTTGATATTTATTTCTTTAGAGTTGTTCTAATACTCTTTTGTCACATTCCTGGACTAGATATCAACTCATTCATCTTAAGCCACTTCACACAGTTATTCCAAGAGTTGAAGACTCTACATTACTCTGGAAGTCCTTCTTGCAGTGCACTTTGCCGATTATGGTATGCAGAATATTTGTAACTAAAATATGTAAAAGTTTTTTCAAATAATTTATTTAAGGACCCATGCGATACTTCAAGTAGTTTCAAAAGGTAGAGGATTTGCTGTGGGCCTACCTTTGGTAATTGACTTTTAATTTAATTCTGTAAGTGTGGTTGCCAAAAACCTGAAGTTTTAGCCTTAGTTTAGGAACAGGAACGTGGTTAATTTTGATAGGTATTGAAGGTGATCTTACCATGTAAAGATTGTATGTTTTACTTTCGTGTATACAGGATTTACATACTTCATGTAGTCAATAATCAGCCTGATATTTTCATTTCATATTTCTATATTTTAAATGTTTTTGTGCTTTTAACCAACCAATTGATGGGAGAGATGTATTCCTATTTGTTACTATCCTGGTGAATTTGGTGATCTGCTTCCCCTACTCACATCAGCTGCCTGTGATGCAAACCTGCTCTTCCTTTGTAAGTGTCAAAGTGTCTTATTTGCTAGATATTCATTTATAAGTAACAGTTATATTTTCCTAGGGAACTGAATATTGTATTATATTACCTTATGTCTCTTGAATTGTCAGTGTTAAAGTTGACTTTGTCAAACATAATTACATCAGCTTTTCATTTTATTTTGCTTTGGGTGTGTTTTGCAGGGCGAGTGGCATTTGTGCATCCCTTCATGCTTGCTAAACATGTACGCTCCCACTGAGCTACCGCTCCAATCTGAAAAATGATCCGGTTTTGTTTATTTTGCTTTTTGGTTTTTTGGTGAGAATTTTTAAGGTAAATCTTTTACTGGCTTCTATTTTCCTATCTGCTGGTTTTAGTCTTTGTTTGTTTGGTTTCTCTCAAAAGCCATACTGAATCTTAAAAATCAACTAAGTTTTATTGTCAATTGGTGAATGTTACACCACAACATATACTGTGATTATTAATATATTTTTCTATGTTCTTTTACCCATTTCAAGTATTTTGTATCTTTTTTCTTCTGTTTTATTACTGGCTTGAATTTACTATTTGTTGTTGCTGTGTTTCATTATTTTATTTTCTGATGGAGTAAAAAGTCATATAATGTATTTTATTCCTTTGGTGACTGTATTTAATTCTATTACACACATTACAAAAGTTATTTAATATATGATCCATTCTTCTGAACAATATGCTGTATGTATTTAACCTTTAGTTTTTTAACTTCCTCACTTTGACATATTATTTTACACAGACAATATTTACTTTAAATTACATATTTATTAACTTGCTTGCTTAGTAGTTATGCATGTAGCTCAGACAAACCTGTTAGTATTATTATTTTTTTCCTTTTTAAACCGTTACTACAAGAAAATATGGAAGAGTAAATTTTCCTCATGTTTATCTGTAAACATCTTTTCATAATCTCCAGAAGGATAATTTTTGGGGCCACACTGTTCTATGTTGAGACTTACTTTCATTAAGCACTTTAGACATAATAATGCTTCTGGTTTCCATTCTTACTACTATTAATGTGTCGGCAACTCACTCGTCCTTACTCTTGTGTAGTGTGCCGTTGTGATTGTCTGTCTTGGGGGCAGTTCTGTATTTGTACAGTGGAAGCTTTACCACAGTATATACACATAAACATTCCTTTGTAATTGTTCATTCAATGCACATTGCTGTCCCTGTATCTACAGATTTATGACTTTCATTTTTGCTGAAATATTTTCATCCATTTTTCTCATCAATTATTACTGGCTTTCCTACCCACCCATTTTATGTGACATTTTAAGGATGTTGGATATTTAAATTAATTTTGTAGTTTTTAATCTTTTCTCTTTGGTCTTTTTTCAAATATATATTTTTTTAGTTTACTAATTTTCCCTTTACAGTGTCTAATTTGTTGTTTTATGTATTCATTCATGATTAATATTTTCATGGTTCTTTCACAAGTGAAAGTCTGTATTTTTTCCAAAGATCCAGCTGGTAAATTGGCTACATCAGTATTAATTAATTGACCAGTATATCTCAGTAGCTTCTGTAAATCAAGCAACTTCTGACCTGTAAGTATGTCTTGGTGACTAACAAAATTTTGACCTTTTCCTGTAGCTAAACCTCTGATGGTAGAATAATGGAAATTCCTGGGAAAGCAGACCAAAAATCTATCACTACTTTGGATTTTAAGAAGAATGCTTAAACAGTATGAGTAGCATGCTAATAATATGTGCAGAAAGGATAAGACAGGATAATTTCAGGGAATTGGCTCTAAAATATGTAACTCTATTTACACTTTGTGGAAGTACCACTTTAAGCACTGTCCTCAACATACTTGCACATGGTTGGAAATTTGTCCACATGTCCATATTATTATTTCCACTTTTCTGTTGTTTTTATCACTGTATGAGGTGTGAGGAAAAATATGTTGAATATTGGATTAAAAAAAAATAATAGGGTAAAACACACATTGTTATTAATTCTCCTCAAATTGCTTCCTCTCCATTCAGATAAACTTCTATCTGCTACTTTCTATAGCGTTTGGAAGTTCCTGATTGTCCCTAGTTGTACTGTCATGTGGCTAACTTGATGTACTGAATTGATTTAAAAATTTTACCTTTCAAAATCATCAAGACTTTAGAGAAGAGCCAGAAGCTGCACAGTATCAGATCTATGGCTGAGGTGGGCGAGGACACATGGCCATGATTTCCTGAAATGCCTTTCTTTTGGATGGTATGCTGCAGTGGCATTCACCATATTTTTGATAAGATCTCATGAAGCCACCAAGGAAAACATCCGAAACTGCTTCAGAATTTGGAAAGAGTGATACAATAAGTGTGTTCAAAGCAGATGTATGTTGAGTGGGATCCATTAGAACATGTTTTTTGGCTGTAAGAAAAACTTTTATTTAACATCCATGATGTCCTTTTCTCTGATTAACAGGGATCCTCTTTCCTATTTATAGTAGAGGCCAGTAGTAATGTTTGTAGATATGATAGATTCCATAAATGCATGTATTTTGCCATCTATCTGTACTTCCTTAGCATTTTTAGAATTTTTTCCTTTTTCTCGCATCATAAATATGCAAATGCAAGTTGTGTGTTTACATTTTTTTTCTCTAATTTTACCTTGCTGCCTGTTTTATAGCCTTTATTTTATCAGTGAAATTGAGTGAATGATAACTTCCTCTTAGATTCACTTAGACTAAATTGATGAATCTGTCAACATTGGGGAGATAAATAAATCAATACGTAGATCTCAGAAATATACTCTGAATCTCTTCCTCCCTGCGAGCTAGCTAAGTGCAGTCACTGAGGGCATGAAGTCTGGAGTTAGAGTAATTAGGCATTAATCTCTGTCATGTATCACTGTGTGACAAATTCCTGTTCTTCTTATGTAAAATAATGGTAGTAATATTATATTTCTCATAGGATTATTTGGAGTATTAAATGAGCAAGTATTCAGTAAAGAAGTAAGGTAACAGCAGACATATGACAACCAATATCTAAATGTGGAGAATAATATAACAATTCACCTATATGGAGACATGATTAATATTTTTGGTTTGTCTTCATTGTCCATCAGTGTTTTCTAATTCATGAAAATATTCTTTAGACGATGGAATTTACTAACACTCAAACATCTGAATTTTTTTTACAAATATTCTCCAAAAACATATTATTATGATATTACAGAATCCAGAAGAATTGTTTTCTTTCATTTACATAGTGAAATGAAGAATGATCCTGTTGCTTTATCCTGTGATCTCATTAATCACAGAAGCCCCGCACCACAGTGGTCAGTTAAATCCGATTTAGCACTTTCCTATCCATCACAAAGCTGTGAGGGCTGTCACGTGACAGTGTCTGTTCTCTTCCTGCCCCGCTCTCCTAATGAGGCCCCCATGATGTGTGCACTCCACACAGGATGTTGGTGGCAACCGTGAGTGTTGGCCATTAGGAACTCTGGCTTTATTTTTTCTCCTTTTAATTTTTTTATTTTAAAGAGAATAAAAAATAAGTGAAGAGCATTTAAAAGATACAAAATTTTTAAAAAGATGATAGGAAAGCAACAATGGTTGTTACATTGCATATTGTTATCTTCAAAGTAATTGTTCAGATTACCAGATATAAGCATGTAAAACTGGTCACAAAAATAAGCATTATAATTCTTCCATGTCAAATGCACTTTATGCTCCATTTATTCTTATTTCAACAAAATTATTTCTCATTTGTTAATTATTACCTTTGTCTAATAACAACTGATAAAAAATTTTAGATCTTTTCTCTTCCCCTCCATCTTTATTATCAAATATTAAAAAATAATTTAAAACAAAAAGACTGAATATTTATGTGTAGAATATTTATCAAGAGATGAATGAACTAATAATTTTGCAGTTGATAGTGTCACTAGGTTACAACTATACCTTTAGGGACATATAGTATATTTGTTAACATTTATGTATATAATATCTAAATTGGCTGCAAAGACATTAATATATATATATATATATATATACTATATTCAAAATTCTTATCTGAAGAATAGCTTCTGTGTTGACATTCTGTATGGACAATTTTAAATTATGAAAATTATAAGAGACAGTCCTGAACAGTTATTGAAATTGTCCAAATTTCTACAAAACCCTAAGTTTTGACTCATAACCATGCAATAAATATGCAAATTTCTAGGTGTTTAGAAGTTTAGCTAAAGAAAAACTTAAAGATAATATAGTATCTGTGGTATTTTAACAAGCTTAAAAACTATTTTTCAGTACTTCAAATGTTTATATATAAGAAACATCAAATATCACAATTTTCTTAAAATGGTACCTTAAAAAGTCTTAATTCATTCCTTCTAAAACACATATGGCTTTAAAATCTCTATTTGATGCATCAATGTGCTGTTTTTGTTTCCTTGTTTTGATATCAATTCCCTAGTGACAGAAAGAGAAAATTACTTGTTTTTGGTTTAAAACTTACTCCATGTCCCTGAGGAGCAATGTGTACACTCTGTCATACCAACAGAATCTGTGTATGTTGTGGTCCTCGTGTAGCTCAATAACTGTGAAACATTTTGTCTTTCATGAAAAAAGAAGCAGAATGAACCTACTTTTAATTCGTTGTGTTAATGTTCTTTCCATTACAGCAGCAGGGTAAGTTGATTTAAAAGAAATACATGAGTCAAAATGTCACGGAGGCTTAAAACTGAATATTGATCCCTAAGGAATTGTCTCAAAGAATGGATTCTTAATACTGAAGTGAGAATTTCACGAAAAAAAAACATTTTATAGGAACTGTTCTTTACATCAGTCTCCTGAATTTTTATAAAAAGTAACATAAATCAAAGATGAAAAGAAAATCAGTTTGCTAAACTTTTTAAGAGTTTAAAAAAATAATACTTAGAAATAAATAGACAAACACCTTTAGAGTGTTACCAAATGCCAGGGGCAAGTTTATGGTTTAAGTGATTAGTACATGGAATTTCTTTTTATGCTGAAGGAACAAATCTATTATGACCAATGAATATAAGTTAGTTTATAATTCCACTGGGGAAAAAAAGGCCAATCAAAACTTAATTAGATCTATTTAGAAGAAAAAAGATAAACAGTGTACTAAAAAGGCATAGTAATTAAGAAGGCATTTAAGGATTAATACAATATACTCTAATATTGTATGTCTCAGGGTAACCAAATCAGACCTAATTTAGACTTTAAAGACTGCAATTAGCAAAAATTTCTACTAATAAGCAAAATCTTTTGAAATGTCTATTTCTGGAAAGGAAATGTGAAGTCTTGCTGAAGACCATTCAGGAAATAAATTGTTGGGTCCAGATGGTTATTGAATAGTTTTGCACAAGGAAAAAAATGACACTAGAACACATTTCATTTTATCAGTTGTGCATATGATAAGTTCTTGCTATCAGGGCTTTTGCTTTTCATGAGACCTGATCGCTTATTATTATTTGGAAGATATATGGCCATCACTTTATTTTAGCTTTGACAAAGGCCATCTTCATTTGATTCTGAGGGGATACTATGATTCTAACTCTTATTTGGAACTTAAATAGTGGATAATATTCTGTGGATTTTCTTAAGAATTTGGTTTCATGAAGGGTTGTTTCAATAGCATATGTGTGCCTTAAATTATTATTGAGAAATACACCCAATTATCTCATTGCTAAAATTTTGTTTTGCAAAGCGGGGCCCTCACTCCCAAGATAATTGTGCAGTCACCCAGGGGGCTTGAGAAAATGTGAGTTCCTATTTTCTCCTGCGCTCCTGTAGTCTCTAAATAAATATTTCTGGACAGCAAGCTGGAAATTTGCTTTTTGATAAGCAGCACAACTGATTCTGAGGCTCCCTAATGCTTGAAAACAAACTCTGTAAGCGTTATCAGTCACTCCAAACTACCTGATGATCCATCTCTCAGAGATTTGGACTTCTGTGTTTGGTTACATCTGGATTATTAATTAAATTCACTGAATTATTACATGAATTCATTTTTATGGATAGAGCGAGTGTTTAAGTAAAACAGAATAATACACATAGTTAGAATAACAATCTCACAGTTTATTTTACTGCTGTGTAATTTATAAAATGCAGAGATATAACCAGGTTGCCCAGCAGGAATTGAGCTGTGGGCCAGCAAAGCTAAACTTCCTCTGTAATTACAACTGCTGCCCTTCACTGGAAGTACTACTTGAGCTCTGCCTCCTGTCAGTTCCTGGTGGCCCTGGATTCTCACAGGAGCAGGTTCCCTGCTATGAAGTGCATATATGAAGAACCTAGCTTTACATGGCCCTTTGACTCATCCTGATACCATCCCCACTTCTTTACCTGAGGAAAAGTCATCTCTCGTAAATCCAGTCCCTGAGGCCAAACACGTTAGGGCTTCTATACCAATTCATGGTGTTTGGGGCAACCAGTAAGTGACAGGGAGGCTTTCTGCTGGCTGTGCTCATGGCAGTCATGCAGCCATCAGTGCTTCCTAAGTCCTCACTAAGAGCTCAAAGACAATGCAAAACATCTAACTGGAAAGCAAGGATGAGAGGGCCTAGTTATGAATATAAGGGTCTTGGAAGAGTGGAGGAACAATAGAATTTGTTTCAACAAGACATGGAAATTTGAGGTGGGGTTACATAGGTGAAAATAGTTTTTTTTGGCACTAGGAATCGAACTCAGGACCTTGTACTTGCCAGGCAGGTACTTCTGCAACTGAGCTAGATCCCCAGCCCAGGTAGAAATAGTTAAAGGAAGCCCTAAGTACGAGAAAAAGAAGGAGCATTAGAAGACGGTATGGACTCTAAAGCGGTTGAGCTGGAGCTCATCATTAGTTAGCAAGAAGCCGTCTAGGGGACAAAGGAGTGAAGAGCAGCACAGAGGAATCCATTTGTGAAGTAATTTTAAAGCTCAGTGTTAAGAATTGGTGATTCCTTTTGCTTATATTATTTGGGTAACTAGGAGATAGTTTTAAAAAATAATGGGCTTAGTCCACTTTTGAATGTTGTCAAAATATCAATGAATAGTTCGAATGTGCTACATTCTGGTCTTTTGTTAACAATTTGTGTGCATCAGATGCATCCATAGAAAGCAGGAGGATGATCAACAGGCCAAAAGGTGAAAGAGGAATGTTATCTTCGTCTCAAAATTCCAGTCATAGATAAGTATGCTGTTAATCAGCTTAGCTTTACAGTAGTCATGTGCGGAATTACACTGAAGGGAAATGCGAACCCAGGCCTGGGGGACTGCTACCATAGCGCAGGTGAGCGAAGTTGAAGGCCTTAGCGAAAACGGTAAAGCGAAAAAGGAGAAAGAGCATGTCATACAAGGACACTGGTGTAAAGTACGCGTGTTGTGAATAGTAATAAGTTTTCATGTTGTGTTGTTATTTTTATAGAATTGAGCAATGTGTAGCTTTTAAATATAAAAGTAAAAATGTCTCATGAACGCTTACCAGAGAGGAAACTTCTGAGAGCTCATTATTCTCACTGGTATAGAAATGTGGGAGCTATTCAAATTACACAAATGAGATCATAATACTTACTCTTTGTTATTGAAACTGTTTTTCTCCTCTCAATGGTATGTGGTAGCCACCTTCATATGCCAATAAATATGTATCACTTTTTTGAGTGACTGCAGATTGTTATTTATAAATGCGGTGTGCTTTAATTAACCAATCTCTTACCGATACATATTTGATTACTTTCTGCCTTTTCATGCTGTAAAAAAACTCTTCTTATAAATTTTTAGTGTAAATGTCTAGATGCAATTTTGAGGACCTAGGGAAACTTATGTTTGACATGTAGATAAATATATACATATATTTGGTACCAGGAATCAAACTCAGGACCTTGCCCTTACCAGGCAGGTGCTTGTGCCACTGCGGTATATCCCCAGCCCAATGCAGATAAATATTAAGAAACTCTACTCCAGAAAACTTATACCAACATGTTGAGAACATTTTCCTTTTTATATAGCCAATGTGTGATTATTTCAAACTTGAGGAGGTAAATAACTTTGGTCTCTTAATAATTCATTTTTTCTTTCTAGACTCATATCCATCCTTTGGTTTTTTAAAACAAATTAAGTAAAAAACATTGGAAATATCATGTGTCATTTCATTCAAACTCCCAGTCATCTGCTGCCTGGGATTTTGCCAAACTTCTCAGGTTTACCTCACTAGGTGAAAGAGCTGTTTCTTTCAAATATCAACCACCTTTTGAAGACCTCTCATTCACTTTGATATTATTAATGGGAGAGAAAGACAGAGATAAATTCAAATGGAAGTGTTCAGAGTGTGAAAGGTGGAGATGTAACTGGAAAAGAATGGGCATTCTTGTTGCCTGGACTTTGGTCTGAGCTCCTTTTACACCATCCTTGGGCAGATTCTGAGGATGGATATTGCACCTCACCTAATGTCAGTTCCCTCGGCTGAACCATCACCTCCTAAGCAGCAAAAACGCAGAAAACTGCAACATAATAAAATTCCCAATGAATGTTAGTTTTTTTCTTATCTGTCTTATCACAGAAAACATTTTCTATCTGTTTTGGTATTAAATGAAAAATATCTATTTTTTCCATCTTCAAAAAACCTTCTACACCAAAGCAATCTTCTTTCAGTGTAACTATGTTAAAGTATATACAACTCAACAGATAATAGAAATATTAATAGAAATTGTACGGAATGGTTTTTATTCAACTTTTAGATAGAACATTACTTTGTTATAGTGGCACTTCTTGACTGCTTCTTCTTCTCTTCCTGTCCCCCACCCCTCACACACTGACACACACATACATACACATGCACACTGACACACACACACGCATAGTGAGACACACATACATGCACACTAATACACACACATGTACACACTGATATACGCACGCACTCTTCTGTGTGTCATTCTGCCTAAAATAAATATACACACATGGAAAGAAGATTGACACTGTTTCATTACTTGTTCTTGTGTAAGAAGATGAAGGTCGGTAATTACACACATTATTAATTAACAACAATACATTCAGTTTGAAAACAATGTTTTGTGCTAAGGGCTGATGGGATGGGGAAATTTTTGGTGCTTACAAAACTCTAATATGCTGCAGTTTCAGGAAGCTAAAGGTCACTTGTTTGGAAGCAATTTCAGGAATAGGTTTCTCATTAATATACAACAAAAGTAGAAAGTACTTGTTCGCTGATTTTTAATCAGTTTATGACATGGACTGCAAGGTTCCTTCAAAAGGAGCTTCTGCTTGACGAATAATACATTAGCAGGAATCCAGAGATCTGCCCATGCAGTAAGGGTACAATTTTTCTTCTACTGATCAGTTCTTCTCCTAGTAAAACCAATTGTCTAACTTTTGATGAAACTGTCTAACAAAAAGCCTTTGTGGCTGAAATTGACAGACCTTGTAGGGCTCAGTTTAGTTTGAATACTTACATCAGAAACTCTGGTGTTAGGATTGAAATGGGGAAAGAGGTGACCTAATTGCTTGCCCGCACGGATATGTCAAGTCCAGTTTCGTATGAGCATTGAATTCTGGTGGAGTTCATAACTGCAGTCACTTTACAAAAAAAGGAATGATTCTTAACACAGGTAGAAGTAGTATTTGGGGAGTAGATCCTCCTCACATCCTCCTCACTGTCTTTTTTAGAAACATAATTATATGTTTAATTTTTGTCTCAGAATTATACTTAGTAGCAACTAAAGTGATCACGATCTATAATCCAGCCTGTCCCTGAACTCACCATGTAACTCAGGCTAGCTTCAAACTTGGGTCGATCCTCCTGCCTCGATCTCCCAAGTGCAGGGATTGCAGGCACACACCACCATGCCTGGCAGTGCTGATAATATTACTGAATTTATAAATGGTTAGAACTGACACAGGCTTTTTAAAAATTTAATTGTAATTTTATATACAAGCCATACAAGTAATCTTACAAATAAATCTCAGGTTTTCTTCATTTCAGAAGTATAACTTGCTTTTTCTTACACATGCATACCTGTATTACATATTGAATGATATATTTAAAATATTACAGGTAAATATATTATATAATAAAAATATATTTAAAATATAATCCATATATTTGCTAACATAATCTAAAGTAGCTTCAGTAAGAGCTCTCTTTTACTTCAATACATGATATAGTATTTGTAAATGATGAAATTCTGTGCAAAAGAACATCTGATATTTACTCACACCCAGTTTTCAAGCTTGTGCCCTAGGAAGAAAACTTCACAAAGTTTTATGTGAAACTTTGCTTTATGGCAAAAAAAAAAAATGAGTACAGAGAGCTGTTATAAATTCAGTGTGAACAATTAGAAGAAAATGGTTGATATATTTATATATACGTACACACTGCACCTCTTTTAGATACAGCTGTGGGAAACACTCATTATGTAACTTTTGCCAATAATAAAGATTAACTCAGGTGTGTACTGTGTCCACTTGAAAGATGAAGAGTGAAAGATTTCGATTCCAGCATGGTTTTGAGTTTAGCAAAGAGGTTGATGGCAACATCATTTAATATGAGGGAAAGTGCACCATGAATTTGGTAGAGTTACAATAATAATCTTGTTCAGTTTTTGTTGGAGCTGGCTATGAGAAGGCAAAGAGGTTAAGTGAGTAACTGTTTCCACCAGACCTAGTTGAACTTCCATCTTACTAGGACCACAGACACTGTGAAAACATTTTACAATTAATTATATATTTCTTTATTATATATTTCTATGAAGTTCACTGGTATATCTAATAACATCATAGTAATATATAGGTGGCATATTATATTTACATATTATTTAATATAATCATCTTTTTAAAAAAGATTTTCTTCCTGTGACATCGCTGAATACTACGGAGATGGAAAGAGACAGGCAGACTAATAATATCAACCTTCTCCAATATCTAATTTCAATTTTGAGCTTCTGGTTAATATGAACTTGCTAGTTTAAAATCTCCATGCACATATACACACATATGAGCTTTTAATATCAGGTGAAAATTTTATTATATATACTCAAATAGGGGAGTAGTCAAAATGTGTACATTTTTATATAGATTAACATCAATACAAACTCAAACTTAAGAGAAAATGGAAGTAGCTTTGACATCTCTACTAAATTGGATGAGATTTGTTGATCTCAGTGGTGAGAACTACAGTAGATAGAAATACACCTAAAAAGTCTTTCTTCTTTAATGTTCTGTTGTCTATCGAGGTACAGAAAAAATACAAAACAAATTATGGAACAAAGTTAAATAAGATGAACAGCATGTAAAAGACACCAAGAACCAAGGGCTTTAATGCCTTAATCAGTTAATACTTATGTATTAACCCATATCATTCTAAAAATAATAAAGGGGGCAAATCTTCAGTAAGCATGTGAACAAGTGAACTGGTCCTTTTTTAACATTTTCCTTACCTTTTAGAAGTTCGCTTTTTCACATTTTCTCCTATACAAAGGATCTATTGAAGGGGGTGATTGAAAATGTTTTCAAACTTTTTCATACTGATCATGTTCAGATATATTATTAAGAGAGGAAGAAAACACTTTCTCCACGCAGAGTAAAAATAATAAAATATTACCAGAGCAAAACTGAACTCTCACATCCATATTGATGGTTTTTTCCATATATGATTGCTTATTTACACTTCACAGTGTTTCCTTTAGGGAGAAGCCCACTGATAGAGCAGTGATATGGCACAAACAAAATAATCATAACCACATTCTTTCAATAAACGCATCTGCAGTTTTCAATTTCACTACCTAAGGTATATATTTGAATGATGTTCTATTACACACATGCAGTTAAATATCACTTTCTTAATAATTAGATTGTAGATTTGTTATGACCCTGTGTAATAAGAGCTTTAAGAATGATATGTGTAAATACTGGAACAGAGACTTTGCCCATTATCTCAAGATGTTTATGACTATACAAAATATTAAAAATGCTATAGTTCCTTCTCTCAAGTAGAAGAAATGCTGTCTTGTGATTTCTTTGTCCAACAGGAGTATTTGACTGCTTCTGTGAAGTTAGTCATTAATGTACAGTCAGCCTGCCATAGCTGTTGGTTCCACTTTTCTAGATTCCACCAACCACAAGGTCAAAAATATTCAGAAATAAAATTCCTCTGAACTAGACATGGACAGACTTTATTTTCATTCCCTAACAATGTGGTACAACAGTTCTATCTATTTGTTGTATTGTGTACTGTGCTGGTTGCTTTTCTTTCATTGCTGAGACAAAATACCTGATGCCCAAAACTAAGAAAGGAGAGGTTTATTTAGCTCACAGTTTGCAGAGGTTTCAGTCCATAATCAGCTGGCTCCAAGGCAGGGTGGCATGGCACAGGGACAACATTTCAAGATGGCAGAAGACAGAAAATACAACAAGAAAAGGGAGAGAACAAAGTTCATTTCTCTCCCTTTACTGTATGCAGGCTCTCCACCCTGAGGTGGGTCCTTTACACTCACCCCATCTCTGTGCCCTCCTCTGAGGATATTAGTAAAGTGAGGAGTTTGGCCCCCTGCTGAGTTGAGCTGGAAACATTGTAGCTCTGTTTCTTAAGGTGAGGTACAGATTTAACAAGCCATACTGGAAAGGCCAGCCCCTCCGCATGACTGCAGGAGGCGTCATGGTGGGGAGGACCAGATACAAACCATAACATGTACTATTACAAGTAATTGAGAGATAAAGTATCCGGAGGGTGTGGGTAGTTCATATATAAATACTGTGCCATATGTACATGTTATAAGAAGGATGAGCATCCTGAAAATAATTCTCTGCAGATACCTAGGTACAAGTCTATCATGAAATACAATAATCACATATATCATATGTATGTTCTGTCTGTAAATATATAAATTGCTAATTAAAATTATAAACTGTAAAGTCTGCAACAGACTTGTAAGTTTAGATGGTAAATTGTCCAGTATGCCAGAGAAGAGCTGTCCTCAAAGTAGCTTAGTTGATAGTCTAAGTGTTTCATATCCAGGATAAAGAAATATAAGAAACAATGCTCTGTATCATTACACATTGGAGAAGTGCAATCAAAATCACAGTGAGATGCAACTGTATCCCAATTACTGGGTGTCCTTTGAGGGGGTGGGGGAGGAAGTAAAAGGAAGGAAGGATGGAAGGGTGGATGGAAGGAAGAAACGGAAGGAATGAAGGAACGAAGGAAGAAAGGAAGGAGGAAATGGAGGGGAGAGGAGGGGAGGGGAGGAGAGGAGACGAGAGAAGAGAGGAGAGGGGAGGGAAGGGGAGGGAAGGAACAAAAAAAGAAAAAGAAAGGAAGAACAGAAGATGAAAGAAAGAAAGAAAAAAGAAAGAAAGAAAGAAAGAAAGAAAGAAAGAAAGAAAGAAAGAAAGAAAGAAAGAAAAAGAAAAAGGTGGTCTGGGGTTATAGCTCAGTGGTGTAAGCACCTGCCTGGCAAGCACAAGGTCCTGAGTTTGATCTCTGATACCACAAAAAACAAAAAAGAATAGAAAAGAAAGAAAAACAAGAAAAAAGAAAGAAAGAAAAAGAAGAAAGAAAAATGCCAATGCTAAGAAGGACATGGAGAAAAGATATTTATGTAATGTTGGTGAGACTATAAATGAATACTGTAAAAAATCAATTGGAAGTTCTTCTAAAAACTAAAAATAGAGCCAATGTGTGATTCAGCTATCTCATTCCTCAGTATACACCCAAACGGAATCATACAGAGGAGATCCTTCCGTCTTACTTTATACTGGCACTGTTCCTATAATAGATAAGATCTCAAAGAACCCAACAAATGAATACATTTAAAAATAAACGGATACAGCTTATCAATTTTTAAAATGTAATCCTAGTGTTATATTTTTAAAGGATTGATTTGTAAACTATTCTTATTTGTTTACAGGCCAGTATTTTGTATAATTAATGATGCAATTATTGTTAATTAATTATTTAAGTAAAACAGTCTTAATTAGAACATGGTACGTAGGAAGTGAGGAAGAGGCAGGTCCGAATTGATTCTTTAAAGAACATGTGAGTAGCCTTCCACTGAAAATGCACAGCACAGAGCTTATCCTTAACCTAGGGCCTCACAACATTCCCAAGTCCCATCTGGCTCTTTGAAAAAGTCATGGCGATGACATAGGTTAAAGTTTGTTAGTTCGCGTCCTACCTCCCTGAAATCTGGTTGCTTTCTAACTCTTGCCTCATATTCAGGTTGAAACTCTTACGACGCAAGTAACTGTGGATTTTGATATTCTTTTTTTATTTTAAGGAGAGGGAAAAGAACAATAAAAATGATACAGAATTTCAAGATGATAGCAAATTAACAATGGTTATTATATTACATGTTGTTTTCTTTAAAGGAGTTGCTCAGATTACCTGATACAGTCATGCAAAATTAATCAAACAATATAAGCACTAACTCTTCCTTTCAATGGACTAATAAAAATCAGTAATACAATTACTTGGCTAACTTGTGTACGTATGCACAGCTTTTTCCTCCTTCCTTCTTTTCTCTTTTCCCCCATCCCAGTTGTTCCTCACTTTTGAGCAGTTTCTTTCCCTTTCACAAAATCTACTGTAGATTTTGGATCTTATTTACTCTTTCAGGTTCTTACTCTAGGGAGACAATACAGTGTTTACCCCATGTGAATTTGATTTATTTCAGTTATGAGTATGGTCTCTAGTTGCATCCATTTAGATAAGAAGCCTCAAGTTTATCTTTTCTTTATAGCTGAGTAGTACTCCATTGTATAAAAGTACCACATCTTTTTATCTGTTCCTTAGCTGGTGGACATTTGAGTTGTTTCCAAGATTTATCTATTACAAATTGTGCTGCTATAAACATGGGTATACATTATAGCACTCTGATATGATATTTTAAATTCTTCTGGGAAAATATACAGAAGTGGAATACCTGCATAGAATGGGACTGCTAGTCCTAGTTTTCTGAGGAATTTCCATACTGATTTCTACAGTGATTATACCAATCTACACTCCCACCAGTGGAGAAAGGTTCCTTTTCTCCCACAGCCCCTCCAGCATTTGTTATTGGTTGATTTCTTGATGATAGCCATTCTTTCTGGGGTGAGATGGAATCTCAGTGTTATTTTAATTTGCATTTCTTGAATGACCATTAATATTGAATATGTTTTCATATATTTATTTGCCATTTGCATTTCTTCATCTGAGAAATGTGTATTTATCTCAGATGCCCATTTCTGGATTGGGTCTTTGAATTTTGGGGGCCTGATTCTTTTAAATTCTTTATATGTTTTAGATAGAAGTGCTTTGTGTGAGGGACAGTTGGCTAACATTTTTTCCCAATACGTGGGTTTTATTTTCATTTTGTTGGTTATTTCATTTGATGTGCAAATTTTTTTAATAAGATGAGGCCCTAGTTGTTGTTTTTTTTTTTTTTGAAGTATTTCCCATACAGTTTGATTTTTCTTCATGAACTCTCTGCCTATCTCTGTCTCCAAGATTTCTACCTATTTTCTCTTCCAGTAGATTGAGTGTAATTTTTAGAACTTTAATCCATTTTGACTTTAGTACATGGTGGTAGACATGGCTCTAGTTTTAATTTTCAGCATGTGGAAAGCCAGTTTTTCCAGCACCATTTATTAAAGAGACTATCTTTCTTCCAGTGAACAGAATTTCTCCTTTTGTCAAAGATAAGTTGGCTGAGCATGTTTGTAGTTGTGTCCGCATTTTGTAATCTGTTCCACTGATCTTCAGATCTCTTTTTAGCCAGTAGAGTTAGGGTACTTTTTAAACATGAATGCTGACATACTGAACTAAAAGGAATAAGGATAGGTAAGGAAGAACTTAAGTTAACATTATGTGCCAATGACAGGATACTCTACATATAATTGTATTACTAAACCATACCCAATAGCATCCAAAACATGAAATACTTAGGAATCAGTCTAACAAAGGAAGTAAAAGATCTATACACTGAAAATTGCAATACTCTGGAAAAAGAGGTCAAGGAGGATTTCACAAAATGAAAAGATATTCCTTGCTCATGAATAGAAAGAAAGAACATTGGGAAAATGGCCATACTTCCAAAATAGTTATACATTTTAATGCAGTCATGATTGAAATACCATTAGTATATCCCACACATCTAGAGAAAACATTGCTAAAATTCATTTAGAACCAGAAGAGACTTAGAATTGCAAAGGCAATCCTAGGCAACAAAGGAAGGTAGATGGGATCACAATTTCTGACTTAAAATTATACTACAAAGCTACTATAATAAAATCAGAATGGTACTGGCAAAAAAAATAGATGTGAAGATAAATGGAACAGACTACAATATGAAGAAACAAATACAAACACACTCAGCCACCTTATCTTTGACAAAGGGGCCAAACATGTTCACTGGAAGAAAGGATAGCCTCTTTAATAAATGGTGCTGGAAAAAGTTGACTTCCACACACTGAAGACTAAAACTAGACCTATGCCTATCACCATACACTAAGCTAAGGTAAAAATGGTTTAAAGATCTCAATATTAAAATGGATTTTGATATTCTTATATATAATATAGGTAATAATATCAAGAACCATAGATTGTTTCAAGACTTTGAGAGAATGCTTGTAAAACATGGTACTTGACCTGGAGTAAGCTTTCATTGCAGACCTCTTAGCCATGGAAGTACTATTAAGAGTACCAGCAGTAAATAGCTGGGGATATAGCTCAATGGCATAAGCACTTGCTTGGCAAGAGGTCATGAGTTTGATTCCTGGTCCCAAAAGAAAGAGTACCAGTAGTTAATGGGGGACATAGTTTTTATCCAAAAGAATGACTCGACAGAGCATTTACAGCCATTCGAGATGGAAGTGACAAAAATATTCACATGTATTAACATTTTCTTCTAATAGCACAAAATGATGACATTTCCCATGTGAGTTTCTTGAGATCATTGAGGCTGCTTCCCCAGCACAAACACTACTTTGACAATTATCAAAACTCCTTCCAAAATTATCCAACTATGGACTGGTTGCAAGGAAAATAGCAAAGAAGAAATCTTTCACTTAGGTAACATCTAGTCACATTTTAGAGAAAATGAAAAGCCAATTTCAATACATTGTAAGAACTAAATCTAAATCCTTTTAAGTTTGAAAATACACCAAGTTATGTTGTGCAATGGATTAATAGAATATAAGGAAAAAAGAAGATACTACATTTTCTACCACAAAAAATTAGTATGTCTCTGTCCTCTAAAGAAATCAGAAGCCTGGCATAAGTGTAGATGCCTGGAATGTTAGTGCTTTGGGACGCTGAGGCAGGAGGATCATGGGCTCAATACAGCCTCAGATATACCCAATACTGACAAATAAAGACAATTGAATAATGATTGATTTTAAAAACAGTGGTAGTTTCTTGGTAAGTCAGGCAAAATAGACTCTTTTCTTATATCAATGGTGAAAATCTTCAAACTCATTTCTCCTTTTAAATGATGCTGAATTGACTCAAATGAAAAAGATAGGAGACTTGTAATGCAGGGAAGAATCATTGTGTTCTTGCAAAATGGATTCTGTGAAGGCATCTGGAAGCAATATTTTTGGCAAGGTTCAAAATGAAATTGAGCATAAAAGTCAAATGGGTTCCACTTGCCTGGATTAAATATGGGGGCAGTCAGGTCTCATCCTCTGTGTAGGGCAAGGAGAAATGTCCACCCATATCATACTGCACTGTCCAATCAAGTGCTTTAAAGGGGGTTTGTGGATTTGCCTTAGTACAGATCATATTGCATAAACACCACTGTCAAAAACATCTGATGGTCCATTGGTTTGTTCCAGTTTGGCAAACTTGTTAGTCCTAGGTCAATGCATACTTTATAGTTCTTCCCCCTGGTATAGTTAAAAGAACAAAATGTGCCAGTAAAATACCAAGAATTAATGCATCAGAATCACGTAAAGTTGGTTAATGTTTTTCTGGAAGAAAAAACTGTGAAGCCATAGATTTTATCAATTTTTGTAGTAAAAGTAGTATTTTTTCATTAGTTTTACATTTTACATGATATAGCTGTAGAAGCAATTTTTCATTGATTCACTTGTTCCTTTCTTCATTCAGTCAAAATTTTTCTGATTCTCTGTTAGGTATTTGGTATCCAACATTATAACTAGTGAACACAGTGGCCACTTATGGGTTGTATACTAAGAATCAGACTATTTTATTCTCCTTACTGTTTCCTCATGCAATTATTTAATACATATTGACAGTAGATTTTTAAAATTTTCCTTTTAATATGACAGTTTTAGGTCCAGAGCCAAATAGAGAGGCAATACAGATTTCCTGAACACCGTTCCTGCATACAATATGCGCAGTTATCCCATGTCACACGAGAGCAGTGTAATTGACAAAACTATATTGACATATAATTATTAACCAGAGTCCAAAATAGATACTAGGACTTACTTATTCTTGTTGTGCATTCTATGGGCTTAAGAACATTTTGACATTTGTCCAATATCTCACAGGCCTAAATATACTTTTCAGATAAGAAGATGTGTGCAAGCTTCAACACTAAAATGTTAGCTGTTTATCTAAAAGTGTCACCCTTAAATACAACATGAAACTATCCCCCTTTAAAATATAACCATATAAAATCACTGAAGTATTTTTAGCCAGTTCTATGGCTAACTTTTTCTTAGGCTTGACTGTAGAGATACTTTCCACACCTACTTATGAAACAAACAACAAATGGATTACAAACTTAGTGCATCTAGTGCATGCATGTATATGCTGTATATCAGTGTGTGCATGTGCAGATAGCAACTGAAAACGCTTCACTTTTGACTTTGTAGCCATTTTCATGATCATGTCATTTGAACTTACTGAGGTTGAAAAAACTGATCAAACTTGGAGAAGGAGAACTTTCCCATGAGTAGAACTCATTATATTTATTAGAAAAGGATTTCTATAATTTATTTTTAATGCTGAGGTGCTACTTATATGTATTTCTGTGTTCTTAATAGTATTTATAACAGGTAAGTGATTGCTAGTGTTATGGTGTTTTTATAAATGCTTATGTTTGTGCTATTCTTAATTTATATGTATATTTGCTAGCATATACTTAGGCATCTGTGTATAAATATAATTTACATATTGTTTAAATTGAAATCATTACTTAAGCATTACATTTCTTTGGTAATAAAGTGTGTTACACAAATTCCCACCCTCATGATTCCCACATCTTGGTATTTCTATAAATTCTTACTGAAGAAGATTGTGGAAAAATAGTGCCATTAATTATTTTTCTTTAGTAATATTACCCGCCTAGTTACATGATACTCCAAAGAAGCATTATACGGTTGCCTGGGGTGGACAAAAGTGTTGCTCTTTGTAAGAATAAATTATCAGAACTCAGTCCATTATTTTCAGCTGAAGTCTTTGATCTGAGACAGTGGCCTTGTGAGATTTCAATTTTGTAACCCAACCTTCCTTTCATCATGTCCTAAGTGAGGTCTGTAATAGCTTAGCTAGATCAAAGCAAAAATAAAAAGTTCACATGTAACAAAAATTACCAGCACACCATTTAAAGAAGCCTTCTGTTGAAGATAATAATAGATTTCAAGACTTCCATAAAGGAGCAAAATGAGAAGTCTATTTGTCTTTATCACTTTGGATACCATGTGTCCTTAGTTAACAGTCCATCGAAACCAAACTCCTTCAGGGGAGACAGGCCCAAAAGTGTATCAGAGGGTAAAATGTTCATAGTACAGAATACTAATTTTCATTGCTGGTCGGACTTCTATGAGAACATCATTCCGACTTTTATTTGGATACTGTTATACCGCCGCTGAGTTATTGCCCCCAAATAATCATTGTCATGCTTTTCCATGGGAAAATACAACAGAGGTAAGAAATCTAATAAAAATCTATTTAGGACAGAAGTGTGAGGCTGTTGATTGATTTTTTTTTGTGTTAATTAATGTTTCTTTTCTTGATAAGGCACAGTATATTCTTTTGCATTTTGAATTTTTAATTAAAGAAACTATATATTTACCTACTTCAAATCATTCCTTTTTTTTCAGATACAAAAGGAGTAAGGGGAAATTTTTAAGGTCAAGTAGAGTTTTAATCAAATCAATTTTGCATATGTCTCTTAGCAGAAATGCTGGCCAGGAATGCAACACAGCAATTTATTCTTACAAAGAGCAACACTTCTATCCACCCCAGGCAACCTTATAATGCTTCTTTGGAGTATCATGTATGCAACACAGCAATACAAATTGAGTACCTAAGCCACATCTGCTTTTGTAGTTATAGAGCTACACGTGTAAGTGAAAGGCCCTTTAAAGTTGTACTGGTCCACTCTGCCAGACTATGGAATCAAGAGCTATAAATACCTTCCCCAAATACAAATTTCTGAATCTCATGATATTGGAGTCGTAGAGGTTCATCTCACAGTAAGAGATATGATTATACAATGTATGTAAATTATGAAAATCGCATATAATTCAGTTTCAGAAAACTTGTCCCCAGTTATTCCTGGGGTTGGTGCGATGGCAGGCAAGGCCAGAGAGCCTGGTATTGGGAGGAAGGGGGAAACAAAGGACATCAGGCAGCCAGGCTACTGGTACAACAAGGAGACGTCGCTAGGAAGAAAGAGGCTCTAAAAGCATTTGTGTATATCTCATCTATATCAAGGTTTATACATTCAGAAAATTTTATACTTATAAATACTCATAATGTTTTAATATGACATTCATTGTGTTTTCTTTAGTTATAATATATAATTACCATTAATATGTTATAATAAATCACTGTGAAAAACACATATTATTTATATGGTTGTATTTTAAAAAATATGACATACTAAGGAATTATAATGTTTATTGTATTTTTATATACAGATGCCTTATTATTATACCTAATGTGCAAACGGGGCTCAAAATGGTTTAGAGATTATCAGTAGAACTTGTGTAACCACCCAGGGGACACACAGCAGGGCCAGGACTCGGGTCTAACCTTTATATCTAGTCATAGAGATAAAAGTTGGGAAGTAGCTCTTCAAGGTAAGAAATCAGTTTTTCAGTGTATTTTCAGACATCTAACTATGTGAGAGATACACATTTAGTAGTTGAATACAATGTGTTTCTGCATGTGCAATCACTGATTTCGGAGAAAGGCTTTTTCTTCATTCCCTACCTGGGAAATGACTATACACTCTTCAAAACCAAGCCCAAGTTCGGTTAAATAAATCAATAACCAAATAGAAATAAAGCACTGCGATAGCCATGGTTAACACGTAGATATCATTCATTAAAAGTATGTGAAAGCTGACTTTTCTATTATTAAATTATATACAGGGAAAGAGAGAAAGTAGACTACAGAGATTCCAAAAGTTTGATTTTTTTTATTCCAAACTTTTCTACATTAAATGATTTTCATTTCAGGAATATTTTTGAAAACTAAGTGTGATCACCTTTCCTGTTTCTGTACATTCCTTGATAAATTATTTTTACTTTAAGTTATCAAACATATCTCTCAGAAAGTTTTAAGTTCCATTAGCATAATAGTACTTGCATAAAACTTTATAGCTGTTGGCCTTTTTTAGTATACATGATTATTTTTAGATTAGAAAATTTATATCAAGTATAGTGAATAAACTCTATATTATAGTGAAAATCTTCCAGACAAATAACATAATAATCTAAAATATAAATTCATAGGAAGTGGTAAGGCTGATGTTCAGTTGAGCTGAATGTGCTTCTCCTAGAGGTATTAATAAAATTTAACATTTTCCGAACAGAAACCCTTATTGTTAACATTAGAAAATAAACACACCAATAAAAGTAACAATAATAAAAAATATTTCTACATGTAGAATTTGCATCCTCTGGACTTGAGCTGTGTTTCTCCTTGAAATGCTTTCAACAATTTGCTCACTGGGTTTTCAGGAGATGTACGTCTAGTTGCACTTACACTTCTAATTCATTTATTTGTTCCTTAAAGAAATGTTAATGGAGGATCTAATATGTTCAAGGCTGAAGATTAGTTGAATATGTTCCTTCCATACGCAGTGACGAATAAAGCATGTGAAACAACAAATGTACACGACAGTTAGAAATTGTAATATGTTAGAGGAAAGACTGTGGAAAAGCTTCGCCTCTCCAGTCAGGTGGCACTTACACTGGAACAAAACTATGGACATGAAACAGATATAAAAAGAAAATAGGGAACTGTTTCCAGCTCCAGCAAATATGCAAACCTGTGTCATTCCGGACAGTAGAAGGAGACAGTGTCATTGGAATGGGAAGAGAAGAAAAGATCTTATAAGCCATGGAAAGATTTGGAATTTCATTGTTCATCCATTTGATAAATAATAAATAATATTTTAACAGAAGAACAGCTTGATCCAGATGGCATTTTAGGTAGACTAGTTTTATTATTTATAAAATGAGTTGAAAGGAAGAAAGGAAACAGATGGAAAACTGAGGGCTGGTTCTTTTTGAAGAACCCAGTCTGCCTTGGGTCTACAGGACTTCCGCTCTACATGGTGCTGGACACTCGCGGACACCTTATCCCTGTGTCTGCAGCAGGTGAGCAACAGCTCATTCTCAGTCACAAGTGTCAGGAATGTAGCATTTTCAGAGGACTGAAATATTTGCTCCCCTTTACACATTTGGTGTCTTTTTGCAGTTCTTTTTCTCCATTTTTTTCTACATGTTGACTGCATTTTTCAGATAAAACAACTTGAAGATCTTGTAGGCTGGTGTTCATCTGTGCAAGGTACCAGATAAACCCAGTCAAAGCATTGCAGAGCACTCTAATTGATAAACAAAAAGCTTATACAGTTACTTTACAAAAAAGGTAATTAAGGGGCTGACATTAAAAAATATGTAATAAAATATAAGTGGTGATACTTAAACATGGAAGTTGACAGGAAAAAACCAAGAGTTTGTGGGTAAAGCAAAATATGAATAGATAGTAAGCAAGTATTAAAATACACATGAGGAGAGCTCACATAAGTATATGAGAAGAGCTTTTACTCAGTTACTCCTACCCCCAAAGATGTGGATGTAAATTTATAATTTAGGACCAAATTCTGTGTCTGAGAAAACATATAGTGTAGGGAAGTATGATGCTAAGTTTCTGTCAGGGTGGGTGGAAAGGAGAAATCCCGGAATACACACGTAGGAAGGCTGTAACCTGAGGAAGTCTTCCTGGAGCATCTCTTATCCAGCGCTTCTGGAATTGCTGCTGGTTTGCTAATATCATGGCTCTGACATTGTGTGCCACATGAATTTTCATGTCTTCTATTTTTTTTGGTTAAGTATATTGTACTTACTACATTGTTTAAATACTTCCCATGGCAAAAAATTGAATATTCATGATAAAGGCAATGTATTTATTTTTCCTTGAAAGAAGTACAACACAATGCAGTGACATCCTACATGGAGTAGCCTCATGTTAAAAAGTGTTTCAGTATAACCAAATTTCTTCAGGATCAGATAGTGACTCATGGAGTGTATAAGAAAATAGTAGTGTAGAAATTTGTTCCTCAGGGCCAACTGATTACTCTAATTCACAAAGCACTGAGTAAAAAGGTGGAAGGGACTTGTTTTGATTTCCATGCTCTCTTCTCCTTTGGCCTTTCTGACCAGTCACGCAGTGTACCACTACATTTCTAAACTTGGCTTATTTTACATTGTGTATACTAGAAAAATTAGAAAAAACATGTCCAAGCTCATAAATTGTACAATAAAAGCAAAATATTTTATTGACTTTCTAATCTAAATCCTTCATGTAAAATCTAAAATGCTATCCTTTGACAGTAGCAGTGAATGGATAATCAGAAACATTTGTATGTTAACATGTGAAAGAAATATATTACTCCACTTTAAGGTAGAATGTCATTGAGTCCAAAATGACTGGCTGATTATATGTGTTTCACATATAATGATAGTTAATGTTAGAACTATTTCAGTTCTCTAAGGTTTTGAAAAAGTAGGGTGAATATACATTTTACTTGTTTTTTCTTCTTTGAATATATACTAGTCTCTTCCCCACTTCTTTGAATATAGACTAGTCTCTTCCCCACTCTAAGATTATATAATTAGTTACCTGGCTTTCCATATATTTATGATAGATGAGTACTATTGAATTTAACCACTTCATAATTACTGCTACCATTAGGGTTTTTCTCTAATTTGGCCATTTTATACAACATGTAGGCATACTTTTTACCTTGGAACAAAATAAGTATTATAGGAAGGGATTTCTGTGCCGTCTCTGAGTTCTAGAAGTAGTTTCGCTGACAGAGTGGGGAAGGTACAGTATTAGAATTTTCAGTATATTCTGTTAATGTATAAAATGTTAATGTATAAAAGGGTCAAAATGTAACAAGTCTCCTAAAAATGCTTGATTACAGCTCCAGGGTATAGAGTTGCTGTTTAATTATTTACATGTCCTGAATAATGTTTGTGTCTTGGTTTGTTTACCACCTCTCAAAGATTTGCCCAGTTCCCCTGGCTCACGTGCAGAGCTTCCCAGAGAGAAGCTCCCTGTGGCTTCTCAGCACAGGGACCCTCCCACGGCATTTTCCTTCTTCCCCTCCCCTCCTTTCCCACTGCTGTTTTCTGGTGTTACCTAAACTTTGCTTCTGTGATTATTATCTCTCTAACACCTGCCTGAGGGATTTAATATTTTCTATTTCCATTTGCAGCTTATTTAAGGGTTTGGGTTATGTGTTTCATTTGAACTTCCATAAAAAGAAATAGTCCAGAAGCAAAGAGGAGTGCAAACTGCGATATAAGACCCATAACTTTATATCTTAGAGTTGATCTACGTAGTAATGAATGTATAAAACTAATACATTAATACATTCAGGCCACTTGCCTGAAACCCATTAGTAATTGTCAGTAGATTTGTGTCACAAATCTATAGTGTAGACTTCACTATTTGCTAAGCACCAACATGGGACAAAGTTTATTTGTCTTAGGCAGTGGTGACTATAAAATTTCTCCTCTGTAGCATGAATGTCTAATGATTTACATGGAGAACCTTAACACTGAAACCTTATTAAAGCATTATTTTCATTTCTGTCTCTTAACAGAAGAAATGAATATTGTTTAAAGGGTAGAACAGTATCATATTATCAAAATAGACATCGCTTTGGTAGGTATAACCCTATATTAAGCTACCCAAGAGATGTGGTATTAAGAAAGTGACTGCAATCCCCAGTTTATTGGGCTTGGGTTCTGGTTTTAAAAATTTCTACTTTAGGACTGAGGACATAGCTCATCAGTACAGCACCTGCCTGGCAATCATGAGATCCTGAGTTCAATTCCTAGTAACAAAAAGAAAACTGAAAACAAAAATTCTGCCTTAGTGTTTTTTTCAAAAATATTCTTGTAAAAAAGCCCTAGATGTGGACTCAAGTGAAAAGTTATTTTTGAGCATATATATTATTAATATTTATGAAAATAAATTTATGACAATATTGTTTAAAAGGTACTATAATGGCAACCAGGAGACCAAACTTCAACTGCTGTTTACATGACTAGTAAAGGCAGACAGCAGAAAAAAACTAGAGAGGTTAAAAGAGCATATGTTTAAGAAATATTTTTTAAAAATCATTCTAAAATACACATTGTGCTGCAGTGAGGAACATGATCTGTGAGACATTAAAGTAGGAGCCTCATGAACTTTCTTTCAATTTTTAAATTCTAAAATCCTTTAATCTGACCTCTCCCTTTTAATTATTTTCACAGAGAGGGAGATGGGATTTACAATCTAGAGAATGCCCAAGTTGGAGAGACTTGTAGGAAGTGGGCACCATAAAGCTTCAGGCTGACGTGTTTCTCACAGCGAGGGTGAGCAAGTGAGCTGCTCGTTCTTAGAAAGTTGCAGCAAGAAAACTTGCCCATCATGAGCTTAGCGCTGGGCGAAACTGGGAAAGCATATCTCCCCTGGGAACTCGTAACCACAAGCCGGAATTCATGTTTGGACCAAGATACATAGGTATAGATGGAAAATGGTTTACAGTGGTCTCAGATCATGATATAAAGTGGGTAGGGCATGGATATAGCTGGCAAATGAGGCTCAAAAGTTCTTCAGGAGAAATATCCCACCTGCTTTAGAGAATGCTCAAAGTTCTAAAGTGGTGCTAATTTTTAAAAACTCAAAGAACACAAATGTAAATCAGTAGGGAAGATATAAAATATATATTTCCATAGCGTAGTATTGGGAAAGAGGAAAGACAGGGCATTCACAGAAGTAATGGTGGATACATTGGGAAAGTGCAGGAAATCACATTAACTTGCATTATAAATAGGTGACACCCACCTCCAGACACCGCAGAGAAAACTGGCCAAAAGATAGGCAGAAAACTTACACAGCAGAGGAAACAAAATTATGTTCATTCTGCTAACTTTTAAGTTGGGCATGGTAGCACATGCCTGTAGTCCCAGCACTCAGGAGGCGGAGGAAAGAGGATCACCGTGAGCTCAAGGTCAGCCTGGGCCATACAGTGAGTTTAACGCCAGCATTATTACAAAGTGACACCTTGTCTGAAACATACATACTTATGTACATGCATACATACCTTTTAAAAAATTTTTCAATGGTGGAAATTTGAAGACAGTGGAATATTTCAAATGCTCTGAGCAACCACATACACGCAAGTGTGCACACACACCCTTTCGCCTGTCAATCTAGAAATCTATGTGAGTAGCCAATAAAACTTTGGCAAAAGCAAAATAAAGACATTTACAAACAAAAGTTACACGTATCACTGATACACTCTGAATAAACAAATTCTAGATATGTAATTCAAACAGAATGTAAACATCCCAGACGGAAGATGGAAGATGAAAAGAATGAAGTAAAGGTAAATATGGATCAAAACAAAAACACTAAAGGAAATGTGAACCAATGAAAAACAAAAGCAAAACACCTATGGGCTCACCGTGGCTGTTCCAGTGCTTTATTTCTATTTATTTATTTATTTATTTATTTATTTATTTATATCTCATTAGTAAGGCAGGAAAAATAACAGAAGAAAATACTGAGCATGTTTTTAACAGAAAGCTGAGTTGAAATATGCCACACCCTAATATCTCTATATCGCTCAAGAGAAAGGTAGGGATGTTAAAAGAAGACTAGTATCAAAATGCAGACTGCCATTTCCAATGAAACATGGGGAAATGGGATAAGGTAAAGGAAAAAACAGCAAAGGAAGGTATGAAAGTGGGGAAAATCCAGGTGTGTTGTTCCCCAAGTTAATTTTTCTGTGCACTGCCTGCAGACACCAAAATTTCTAGGATAAATTACAACTTGGGCTTTCAAGCAAGAATGCTGAAATGTTAATAAGAAATCTTTTGTTTTCCTGATACTTCATTAAAACAAATAGAAAAATACATAGAACAATCTGGTAATTTGTATGATTGAAAGGAAATCACGTCTACAGTAGTCTTCCTAACTAAAACTAAAAGTCATACTTTAATGTTAACTCTTCTCAAAGTTTCCTTTCATGTTATTTCTAGAATAGCCTTAGAAATAGGTATTACTACCCTCAGTTTCCAAGTGAGAAAATTGCAGTTCAGTGAGGTTAAGTAACTTGCTCACATCCCACAGTGGAAGAGTCAAGCTGTAAATCCAGGTTTTACAGGAAGTGCTCTTCATTATTTACATTACCGCGTAGCTGAAATGTCAGAAATGGAGTATCACTTTAACCAGCGTGGAATCATTTATTCAGGGTAAAAAATTAGAGAATAATAATTCTGAGCAAAAAGCAGCCTAAGCATGGATGGAGAGCGTACAAAATTCATCAGTGTGCACACTGACTATCTGATCTTTGCTGCATGGAATCGTCTGAGAGAGAAAGAAGCAAAAACTGGCAACGCTTTAATTCTTTCCTGAACACCCCCAGCTCCGTCCAGCTATCACCATGCAAAGCCTCCCCGTTTCCTGCGCAGGGCTGAGAAATCTACTAAACACATCCTATGTATAACAAAGAGATCGAGAGGTACATTTATGTCAACACTTCGTATTTCCTTAATAAAATAGAATATTTACATTTATTCAGAAAAAAGAGTACTTGAGGAACTAAACTTTTGAAAAACATTCTTGTAATGCATACATTCTCCTGTTAAAATTAATGACTTCAGCAGAATTCCTAAGCAGACAGTAGAATTTACACAACGTTAGTGGTGTAGAATATTGAAATGCATATAAGCCTCACTGACAGAACTCTTTATCTGGCAGTGCTTAAAATTAAGGCAAATTTAGCTCCAAAATAAAACATCTATTTTAGAAAACTAGGATTTATTATGTTTGGAAACTCGTGATAGGAGTTTTGGGAAAGTGACTTCGTATTTTACTAAAAGAGACTATTATTTGAGAGCAATCACTCATACAATGCCCGATTTGGCAATGACTCAGTGACATCATTAGGATAGACAAAGGAAGCAGGGCAGTTTCAAGCTTATTCATTTAGAGAAATAGATTTTGCTGGTTTTATTCTCTTTTCCATTTTCTGTAAAATGCTTAAAAGAGAGGGTGAGTTAATTTTATGGGAACGCAAGGGAGAGACCTGCTGTCGCATCCATCAACCACAGGTGCCTGGAGCACTATTTGTTTCCCCCAGGAAGACAAATACATCCTTGTATTCAGCCTGCTCTTTCTAGAGTCATCTCCACTGCAACAGGGAGAGATGAAAAGGCTGTTTTCCTAACAATCCTGGAGTTACAAATCCAATTTGAGTTCAGTGATTGAAACTCATGTCCTTTCTTTTTCTTTTTCTTTTTCTTTTTCTTTTTCTTTTTCTTTTTCTTTTTCTTTTTCTTTTTCTTTTTCTTTTTCTTTTTCTTTTTCTTTTTCTTTTTCTTTTTCTTTTTCTTTCTTTCTTTCTTTTTTCTCTTTCTTTTTTCTCTTTCTTTCTTTCTTTTTTGGACATAACTTGGCAGAGCCTAGGGCTTTCCATGAAATGGGATCTGATTGAGTATAAGTCTATCTTTTCACATGGTGTACTTTTTCATCAAGATTCCACTGAAATCTACATTGTGTGATTTCTCTGAGGAAGCGTCTCCAGACTTTTCTTTTGTTATGTATGATTTTGCAAAACACATTCTAGACTCTGTGGTCTAAGGAGCACCTGACTCAAAAATCCTCCAAGGAAAGAGTTAGATTTGAAAATCTCTTAGCTGCGCCTCTCAACTCCAATGGTCCTCTCTCTTTCTCCCTCTTCCTTCACCGTCCCTCTCCTTCCATCCCCCACTCCCTTTTTCTCTCTCTTTCCACCTCTTTCATCTCTGTCTCTCAGGAACCCACATTTAGTTAAGCTTCCTTTTAATTCTTACACACAGAAATTTTGAGAACTAATATTCTAAAGGTTTGAAGATAGCTCATGGCAGCTAGTTCTAGGAATAAAAGAATGAACTTAGAAGTTTGAGAGACTCAGATTTTGCCCTAAGTGCAAATTTTATCCTGTCTTTGCGCTATAAGGGATGTGAGACCTTGAATACATCACTCAGTCTCTTTTGAGCTCCAGTGGCTTTGTATGTTGAACGGTAATGATAACACCTGTTTTGTGAAATTGTGTCTAAAATTCAGGAGGCACATATATTTCAAGTGCTTTGAGTTATTTAAATTGTGACCCCCCATTATTTAACTCTGTGTGATTTCATTAGACCCAACAGTTAACTGAATAGCAATATACTTCCTTCTTTCCTTTCATGTTGCCACGCATTTCTAGTTGTGAACCTGCTCAGTTCATGGCTTTAAAAATGAATCCCTTTCCCATCTTTGCCGGGTTGTCATCTCCTTTGAAAAAAAGTTGTATGGAAATGTAATGGTCTTTTTTGCAAAAAGCTAGGAAAGATTTGAACCTATCTCTGTCACTTAGACAACTAATTACACCATTACATGCTGCAATTACAATTAAAGATTTTCAGCTGATGAAAGGCATGTTCAGTGCATCCTCATTACCTGATATTTCCTTGCCAACACTCAAGAGTATCATGATTTTGATGAAACGAAAACAACTCAAGGAGCTATATTTGCTCAGTAACATCAACAGAGCAGTTCAGGGAGCCCATTGCAATTCCCTTTCGCCCCATTGCATTTTCCCACCGAGCTATTTAAAGCTATACCTTTCCTTAGTACCTCCCAGAGCTTGTTGGCTGCCAAAATTGTTAGTAATTTCTGCTGATCCAGCACCATCTGCGTGAAGTATCACGCACACACCTAGAGCTGTTAGGCATGCAGAAGAATTCTGGCAGTAAGCCAGTTGGATTAGGTCCTCAGTTGACTCAGGCCAGACCAGTCAATTCAAATCACTTAGTTCCCGCAGAGCCTGGCATGTAGTGTGCTCGCCTTAACTATCCATTATTCACAACGGGTTCTGAGCAAGAAAAGAATCAAACAGATGGCCCAGGGCCAAAGAGCCACCCCTTCAGATTCTTGTCTCCCATCTTTCTGACATATTGCTCCCCGAGCTCACCCCACAACTTCCAAGTCCTGTAAATGTCAGGAGACCAATCACCATTCTGATACTCGGTGTGTTCCTAAACATCCTTTTCAAATAAATGCCTAATGTCTATGTATAAATTCTTCTAATGATTGGAAATGTCATAGTTAGAGGCTTACTTTCTATGTGAATATGTTTAATCATTTAAAAAATCTTTCTCATTGCATATTAGGACTTTCCTTCAAATGGCAGAAAACGTGACCTAACTAGTCTTAAACAAATTGGAGATTTATTGCCTGACTAAATAAAAGTACAGAAGCATCTGGCATGGCGGGATATAAAAAGAGAATCCATTGTCACTGGGCCCTTGTTCCTCATTGTGGTCCCTCCACTCTGTTCCATTGCTTTAATTTTTTTTTTGAACCAGAAATCAAACTCAGGACCTCACACTTCCCAGGTAGGCACTGTGCCACTGAACTATATCCCCAGTCCCCACTGCTTTCGCATAGGCCTTCCCACTACATTTTTATAGTGTCCACACTAGTTTTAGAATATCACAAGGATAGGCTATGCTTCCCAAACTGCGAGGCCAGTCCCTGTTTGAACATTCCCAAAAAACAAGCAAACACACAAACACATTGCACTTCCTTGACACTGCACCTGGCTGAGACGCTTGCTCCTGAGCCTGTAAGCTCTGGCAAGAGGAATGAGATGCTCTGATTTATATGTACCAACACCACCTCTGCACCTTTGACTAAAGGCTTAGTTCGAGTCTACACATTCCACATGGGCTGCAAGCATTAGAACGAGTCTCTAAGAAACCCGATTTCCATTACCAGGAGAAGAACAAATGATGGAAATGTGTTTATCTATATTTTCAACTAAAACGTATCCTCTTGTCGACAGCTCTGTTTGGTCTGTAAAAGATCCCCTGCTGTCTACCGAACAAAGCTGGTTTTTCTTTTTATCCTGTAACCTGCCCATTTCTTAAGAAACAATGGTGATTTGCCCTGGAACCTATGATGAATTTAAAATACACAGTTAATGTAATGGAATCACCAAAATGTCAATGTAAACTTAAGCTGAATTAACAAAAGTGAAGGACTGTGTATAGAACAATGGCTCAGATCCCTGGCAGCAAAGCAGAACTACTCTCCGTAGCACTGATACGTAAGTATGCTTGTGTGCAACCACACCAAATCTACCAGCCCAGAATTTATCAAGGGTTTATGTAGTTTTCAAAAGCTTCATAATAATTCTCATACACAATTTTATTTGCAAAACACTGATAACTATAGAATGGGAGAAATGGCAAACTTAATATTTTGTTCCTAGCCAGAATAAAAGGTAAAGAATTTACCAAGTATAAAATGTCATATTTTAGAAACGCAGAGATATGTACAGCCTGCTTGTGGGGAAATGAGCAGGATGGCAGAAGATGTACCCAAACGTGGGTCATAAGATTGCACCACAAGTAGAAGGGGAAAAATCAGTGCTACCAAATGTAGTTTCAGAAAATACTTGGCATTCATCCACCCATTCATGTCAAAACTATTTAATGAAGATAAACACTATAACAGGCTCTGAGCTAGATGCTAATGTCTAAATAAGAGAGTCAAGGAGTCTTCTCTCAGGAAGCTTTTTGTCTAAGTCTAGAGAATGATAGTAGAAAGATTAAGCTACTTTTACTTGCAGATATCACACCAATGTAGGTTATTCATTATTATGCTTTCATAAAATCATTGACACACATATTGCAAGAGTTGAGATTTGCTACTGTTTCAATGATCCCTACAATTCAGGTATAGGAAACTTAATCCTCAAGGCAGCAGTGCCGGGATATGCAGTGCTGTAGGAAGTGTTTGGGGTTCAGAGGTAGTGAGTAGTTTTTGTTTTAGTCATGGCACATGTGTTGGTTTTCTTTTAAGACAAAAAATGTTAATGTATAAGTTGTTTTTTTTCTAAAGTAAAACCTCAGTGTTCAGGCTTAATTAGAATGTTGGCACTTTGTGATAAAGAAGTGGTTTGGGGTTGCAGTGTGGGCACATGTCTCTAAAAGGTTCACTGTTGCTGGTTGAGGTCAAGAGCCCTCCATTCTTATAAGTGGACTAATGCTGCTGTGAAAGGGTTTAATACAGGGAGTTTGTCCTTTCTCTCCTTCTTCTGCCCGCCAAATGAAGATACAACATGCCTCCCCTCCGGGGACACAGATTTCAAGGCAATAACTTGGTCTCACCACTCCCAGCCTCTAGAAATATTAGACATTTCTGTTGTTTACAAATTCTGTGACATTGTTATAGCAGCACAAACAGGCTAAAACCAGTTTGAATGACTCAGGGGCTCAAGGGCATTACTATTTATTTGGAATCTTTCTGTATCTCTACTCCGAGGACTTTGGCATTAGTTCCATGCTCAAGCTGACTGCAGGCTGCGTGCTGCACATTCAGAGCCTATATCCAGACAAAAAATGTCCAGAGACATTGCTCTTTGCCACAGAGATGAAGGCCAGATTCTCCCACCTACTCAGTGACTCACTAAATCACTTTTTCTTATATCTCACTCAATCACTTTTTCTTATATCTCACTCAACCCTTTGAGGATGTGTGCCTGTGTATTTTCCTGAGAAAACAGTAGAAGTTGAATAAAATGTGTATATTTGAGTACAGAGTGATCAGAAGGCCATTTTAGGAGGCTATGCGAGGATGTAAGAAATATCTGGAAACTGGTGAGAACTGAGAAAAAGAAGAATGTTGTGCACTAGGAGAAAGGCTGTGTTTGAGAGGGTGAAGGGGGCTTTCTCTCTGATACAAAGCTGGGGAAAGCCTTCTATATCTGTGAGAAGTCTATGTGTTTTTCTATAAGGTCAATAGAAAATAGACACAATATCACTCCACTGGAAAGAGGCCGAGGAAGGGAAGAGCAGTTAAACATTCCGTTCTGAGTGAAGGATGACCTAGGTCTTGGTAGTGAATTATACATGTGGATCTTTGTGACTCCTGTTTAAGAAGAATGTTTGACTGAAGGGAAACTTCATATGGCTCAAGGAAGTGATCCGGGCAAATGGATGTCGTTGACAATAACTTTTGTGTTTGGTGGTTGTGGGAGTAATTGGTAGTCTGAGAAAGGGGTCTATGCTGAAATTACAGAGTAAGAAGTAATAGAGAATCCACAAAGGAGCAGCAGCAGGCTGACAGTTCACAGGCCTTTGTCCTCCCTAAATGTACCAGTGCCTCAAAACTCTAGAGAACGTCTTCGTTTGGCTATCGGGGAGTAAATAAAGCAGCTCAGTCCCAAGAACTGAGTGAATCAGGGTGAATAATCACTCCGAACCACGTGAAATCATTAAGTGCCCAGTCAGAAGCTATTTCCACACAAAGCTTTGGATCTTCGTATTAAGTTGGAGAGCTGTTTATTGGGGGGTGGAATGGGCTACCCTGGGGCACCTTCAGCCAGCAGGCTTCCTAGGGCACGTGGCAATGCATCACTAGAAAGGCACTTAAACTAGCAGATTGTTAGGAGGCAAAATGTTAACTCATAGAAGGCTTTGAATAAACTCCAGAAGCATACATCTCCCAAGTGTAGCCAAAGAATTCCTCCACCTTTCCTTTGGATGATCTTATATTTCGAGGAAAATTTTTCCACACTGATTTCAATTTGTGTAGTGACAGATGACCTTCTTAGCTATAAATCATTAGCCACTCAGTTGGTTTACTCTATGCTTCAAAAAACAGTCCTTTTGTTTAAACACTACCATTCGCTCAGTATTATTAAATGCCGAATGGTGTCTAATCCCATCTGTCTGTGTTTCCCACTTCCTTCATGTCATCTCAACGCTCCTCTTCGCGTCCCACAGCTTCACACATACGTCGCACCTCTCTAGCTGTTTATCCTGCAGTGTAGCCAACATCCAAACTGGTGCAAATACTGAACATAAAAGTAACTTGTAATCCCTGCTCTGTGGGAACTGGTGCTTAGAGTTGCCATTAGCACAGTGGGAACTTACACACTTCACTCTAAACCCATTGAAATGCAAGTATATATACAGGATGCACAAACAGTCTAATCAAATAAGATATCATGATCTTGGAGCTTTTAGAATTGACTACTTTTTTGATTATGTCCTTTGATGAGAAAGGAACTACTGCTGTGAAAGGTATTGTTTTATTATCTGTTCATATTTTGGTGGTCATATTATGAGAAATATTTACCTGGTAAAGATATAATCAAGCATTTTTTTCCTCCTTCTATAATAGAGGCAATGGGATAATGTTGAATAATCAGCAAGTTCAAATGATGACAACAGACCACTGAAATAAGGACAGCAGAAACACATGTAAAGACAGTATCATTTGTTGCAATAAAGGATTGCAAAGGATTTGTTTTTATTACTTATGCTCTCGGTTATTGCTTTGGCCCTGGAGATACAGAGATATAGACAGCATTGAAATTGATTCTAACACTGACTTGTTCCCCATCTCATTTCTCATAAAGAATATGAAATATAAACAAAATAACATTTATTGATGAATTATTAATGATAAGATGCAACATTAGGTTTTCAAATGTACCTTAATAATCATAGCAAGTTTAGTATCATAAGCCCAGGTTTCTGATATATCTAGATTCAAAAAGTATTTTGGAACATGTTATTTTCAGAGTGAACAATATCTGATTAATCTGATCTAGACCTTTTGGCCTCACAATCGATACATCTTTTGTCAAGATGAATACATTGATAGCTGGTGTTCTATAACATTTTTTAGAGTAAAGATAACATAAATAAAAAGATTAAGTACTGATTACATTCTACCTCATAACAAATGTTATTCAGATAATATGCTGTCTTTTCTAATGGAAGTTTAGGTTCAGGAAAAAGTTAACCATGGAGATTTTCAGTTTTGACTTGATTATTGCTGTGTGAATAGTTATTTGACCAAGATATTTTGCATATATATGGATGTGTATATTTCATATCTTGACAGATTTTTCATGCACATCTATATATCATATGCTATGAAATTTTCCTACTGGATGGTTTTACCTAAAAATGTCTATGTTTAAAGTACAAGATTCCTCAAATTCTAAATTCATTAGAATTTAGAATCAACCTCCAACTTTCAGGTAGCAATATAATTATTATTATTATTAGAATATCCATACCACAATCATGTAAACCAGTCTGAATGGTGCAGTAGGGCAGAAAGCTCTCTCAGAAAGG
The DNA here is from genome assembly GCA_004027595.1 of Dinomys branickii. Taxonomy (NCBI): domain Eukaryota; kingdom Metazoa; phylum Chordata; class Mammalia; order Rodentia; family Dinomyidae; genus Dinomys; species Dinomys branickii. The sequence goes on along the minus strand of PVLD010001548.1, from coordinate 23,392 downwards.
CCTGACTCCTCATCATTTTCCTATGTCAGTAGTATCTACCATAATCTTTAACCTTATATCTAAATTGTCTTTGCAGTGTCAATGCAAGGAATTAATATGGGTCATTTTTTAAAGGTCTAAATTTTGGGTATGTTTTCAACTATAGTTTGGTATTTTGTAAGTCCCTACTAATTACAGGATAAATGTAGCACTCCTCAGCAAGTGCAGTATAATAATGAATTTCTTCAATAAATATAACTTGTCTTTGTAAGTTTTTCCTTTTTTTCTCATGCTTATCATTTTATCATAATGTTTCCCAGTGCCACCTTCTCTTGCTTATTTCTTTTTCTTCTTTGACAAAATGGCTTACATCACTTATACCTGGAAATTCGTTAGCTTTTATCAATGCCTCGATCCAAATCTGATCCACTGGGAAGCCGACAAATTTCTCATCTCACATAAGGCCACATTTATAACTTTATATTTAAGTGGAATAAAGTCGTTATACTTTAATTCATCGGGCATTCTTTGAACTCCCCTGATAAAATTTTTGAAGTGAGGATTTATGCCCCACACTGGTTAGATAGCTCTATTATAAGGTAGGTTGAAGCAAAACTTAAGGCAAGCCAACATTTTATTACCTGTCTTTTGTTAAAACATTTTAATCTAATGTCTTTTGGCTTGGAATGGTTACGGTGCCATGTTCTGTGAAACTGACCTTAGTATAAGAAAAGCTTTATCATTAGAGACTTTATTTTTAATTCACATATAATAACTGTACAAAGAAGAGGGCACAATATTTTAATACACATATACATTGTATAAAATTGGCATATCTGTCACCTCAACCATGTATCATTTCTTTGGGGTAAAATACTTGGTATTTTCTCTTCTTTCTAATTTGAAGCATGTGATGCATTACTATGAGCTATAGTGATCTTGCTGTTTAATGGAATAGCAGAACGCATTCTCGCTCTCAAGCAGTAGCACTGTCCCCTCTCACTGTCCTCTCCCCACCCCAGCCTCTGAACTGCTGGTCCACTCCCCACTTCTACGAGAACAAACTTTGCCCGCTTATGAGTGAGGTCATGAAGTATTTGTCTTTCTTTGTCTTGTGTATTTCACTTAACCTAATGTCCTCTAGTTCCATCGTTGGCATTGAAGGTGGCAGGATTGTCTTTTCTTATGGCTGAACGATACTGTGCATTTATATCAGACTTTTGTAGCCATTCATCTGTTGATTGGTGTTGAGCCTGATTTCATGTCTTGAGCGTTGTGAATAACGTTGCAGTACATGTGGAAATGAAGTCTGTTATTTCCATCTACTTGCAAGTGGGATTCTGTGTTCCTTAGAAATGAGATTGCTGAGTCATACAGTAGCTCTGCTTTGAGCATTCTGAGAACCATTTATCCTGTTCTCCCCAACGACTCTACTAATTTGCATTCCTGCCAGGCATATTTCAAGGTTCCCTTTCCTCTTTGTCCTTACCAGCACTTATATTTTATGTTTTATCACTTGCTAAATAGCAGGCAACAAAGTCACCAAGAGCAGACATTGGAGAACGGACAGTTTATTCAATAAATGGTGCTTGGAAAATTAGATATCCAAAGCAAGAGGATGAAATTAGCCCCTTGTTTTACATGAAAGGTAAAAATCAACTCAAAACATATGGATTAATTAATTAAGCGTAAGCCAATTAATTATGAAGAAAACAAAAGAGAAGTGCTCAGGACATAGGGATGAGGAAAGACTTTTTAATAAAGCCCTGAAGGGACGAGAAATAAAAGCAGAAATAGAGAAATGGGTTATGTCAATCTAAAAAGGTTTCACCACCATAAAGGTACAATCATCGCAGTGTAGAGCAGAGAGAATGAAAGAAAATATTTGCAAACTAATGCTATAAGAGTTTATAGGATTCTCAACTCAACAGCGGTCATACTAATAATGCTCCTCCTTAACAACTGGTAAATAGCCTAATCAGAAGTTTCGCCAAAGAAGATACACAAATGGCCAAAAGGTAAATGGGAAAATTTTTATAAATCAGTTAAACGTAAATAAAAACTACAAGTGCTACCATTTTACTTTCAACTATTAACAAAATTAATTCTTTATATTATTTTGGCGATTTTCTTATAGAGAATTAGTGTCCAAATTTTATGGGATATGAGGATTTATCTTTCCCAGTTACTTATGTTTTCTAATAATTCAACATTTGCTTTAACTGTCCAGCAAATAACTGAATTTGGGTTTTTGTTTTCATAGCACAAATGAGGCTCATTGTTTTTCTATTAGAGAATAATGCTCCCTGCTAATTTTAGATGATGGATTTTTCATTTTTCTTTATCAATGTCATCAACACACAGAGGAGAAGACACACGTGGAAGGCATGGCTGGCACTTACTCTTTTGTCTGTGTTACCTGGCATTTCTTGTATCATACTGCATCAGGAATGCACAAAGCCTGCTAGGTTTTTAGGGTTTTTTTCCATAATACAAGCCTAAAGCATGGTGACTTTGAGTAAAGAATAATCCATAGAGAACTCAGTGAGCCAAGAACTTTTGCAGCTTGCTTTTAGCCCAGATGATTCAAACTGAAATAACCCAAATGAAATAAAACTGCTCTAGTACATGCCAAATGGAACCAATGATAGAGGTTTTATGAACTTTGGTTATGATCGTTTCTTCTGCTGTGTCTTGCTGCATAGTTTCATGGATTGGTAGATTTTTCAGAGATTATAATCTGATCATTTGTGTGAGATGACTTGTCTAAGACTACACAGCTCACAGAACTAATCAAATGTTTATCCATGTGAATACAAATATTCTACGCTCTTCTTTTGTAACAGGATAGTTTCTTGTCCTTAATGTTGATAGAGCAATGTCTACTCCTTTGTAGTTAGCTGTGCATTAAATTAATTGAGAGTGGAAGGGATTTATATAATCCACATTTGTCAATAGTTCTGTATTTTACTCCTAAATTATTTACTTTCCAATATACTCAAATGTAATTCCTTAGCTTTTATTCACTAAATGTTTATTTAGTGCTTTTCATATATAAATATATCTTAGGGTCTGTTCAGGGATTCTGTGCTGTCTAATTTATGACCTTAGAAGTTTAATAAAAGTTTGCTTGAGATTTTAAAGAGGAATACAAGTAGACCAAATAAAACACAATATCTGAATATTGCAAAATCATTATTGTAAACCTCATACTGTCTGGAATATGACAGTAGAAAATTTTGGTCTGGCTTTCTCCCAAGTTTTATTTACTATTACTTCTTTTACAATAGCTCTTTTAAAAGCAATTTGATCACATTTCTTGAATTGTGTCCAATTTAGTTAATAATTTTTTTCCAAGGCTAGTACTAGTACTTTTAAACTCAAGGTCAACTTCTGTTCTCCTCCACTGTTTCCTCAGCACAGGCCAGGGCTCAGACGTCAGTGACTTGCCCTGGAAGATTTTGGAAAAGCAGAACATAGGTTACATCTTAGAGACCATCTTTCCCTTTCCTGCTTTTTTAGGTGTGTGAGGGAGTAAATTTCAGAGAAAGAGCAAGCATTTCTCAGATACCTGTTAAAAATGAATTGTTCTCCTTTGCTACCCTAAACTCACGCTTGACATGTGATCCATGGCCCACATGAAAATGGTGATCATCCAACATTTTTGCCCAGACAGAAGAGCTTCTTCTGCTGTGCTTGGCACCTTCAGTGTTTGTGACTCCTGGGACAGACATGGCCTTCTGTTAGTCCATCTTTTCTATAGAAAGTCTAGAGTTCCAAGTCCTTGCCTCTACCAGGAATCACCCTCAGATGCAGGGGCACATGTGAGAGTAACCTTCCTTCCTTATCCAGAACTGGAAAAAAAGAACATTAACCTCCTTTTAACTGGAAATTCTTTATGGCATTAGATCTCACCAACTCTCATTTCCCCAACTCTTGCAACGCGAGAAAAAACCATTACCTGATCACATGTACATTACTAAATAGAATACTGTATTCTCTTCCTTGCAAATCCTCCACATTGTTTTGCATGACTACTAAAGTATCTGCTCCAAATATTTTGAATTCAGAGAGGGAGTAACTCATTCCTTTACCTAAAAGACAGTTTCCTTGCTCCTTCACCCGTCTGCCAACTGTCCCAGAGAGGGCGAGCAGGGAGCTGTTAGTAAGAGCCGAGTCTTTATCTATAGGACTTAAATGCAGCAGTCTGCCCCTGAGGGCCAGTGGGTTTTACAACCTCAAGAAACGAAGTATTTTGTGACTTCAATCTCTCAGCTATAGAAAGTAGTTGCAAATCTAAAAATCTTCCCAAATTTCAGCTAATGCCCTGGCAAAAATTCAAATGATTATCCTTTGAGAGTTCCTTATAATTTAGGAGAAGCCACATTGTCTATTTAAGGAATGAACATGACTGCCTTAAAATAAAGGATGTGGCATTTTAGGCAAGTCGTCAGAATGATACCGAGCTAAATAAATTAATTAATATATAAAGTAAAATATGCATGTATTAAATATACAGACAAAAATTTATAGATCTATATCAAATTGTTACACTTATGAATGATTTATGGTAAGAATACGAAAGCTATCCAGCTTATGAAATGGTGGGAAAACTTTGCAACACTAGTTATGGGCACAGGGATCTCAGACTTCAAAGAAAGAGGAAGCGATTGATGACTTTTTTCCCTGAATATTTCTGAAAGAAGATAGCAATTTTAACTTACGTTTTGTCTTTAAGAATTTTTCAAACTAAAATCTCTTTGGAGTAATAGTTTTTGCTGTGGGTAATTGAAAGAAACCGAGCTGCTATAGAAAGCTTACGTGGCAGGTCTGTGCTGATGCTGAAGATCCGTGGCTGAGGACCTAGGCAGAGGGTGCGACTGAGAAATCACCCCCACTGATTGAAAGGGTATTTAAAGTCAGCAATGGCCAGCAGCCCTGAGAAACAAAAAGCGAAAGCTGGCCGATGATTTCGTTTCCGGACTTGCTGATTTTGTGTGGCCTGTGGGATGTGGAGTAAGTCATTGTGAAGGCAGAACTGGAAATGTGGGAGTTGGTTTATCTATAGATTTAGGATTGATCAGAAAGGTGTCAGAGGTAAAGATCTTGGAGTGGTTGAAGGGGCAGAAAGGGATGCATTAAAGAGATACTAAAAACAGAACATCAGGAAGGCCTGCATTTTTATAATAATTAAATGAGAGGCGACTAATGATTAAGATCTTACTTGGCAGACTGGTGAGAGACAGTACAACTAAGAAAGATGGAGAAAATTGCACGTTAGATGCGAATAGGACAGTCTGCGGTCATCTCTAGAGTCTATTGCGCAGGGTCCTGAGTTCGATCCCCAGTACCGCAAAAAAAAAAAAAAGTTTTAGAGTCTATTCCTCTGGTGACTTTTCTTTCTTTCTTTCTTTCTTTCTTTCTTTCTTTCTTTCTTTCTTTCTTTCTTCCTTCCTTCCTTCCTTCCTTTCTTTCTTTCTTTCTTTCTTTCTTTCTTTCTTTCTTTCTTTTGTCTTTTTGAGACAGGGTCTCACTATGCAGTTCAGGCTGGCCCTGAGCTCACTTTGTAGCCCAGGCTGGTCTCGAACTCGCAACGATCCTCCTGCCTCAGCCTCCCCAGTGCTGGCATCACAGCCATTTCCGACTCTGTCTCCTGCATTTTTGTTTCACCACATCTTAGTTTATTTTCTCATATTTTTGAAGTAATTGTTGAAGAGTATCCAACTCCCTTCTTTGAATTAATACGGCTGTAAAAATTTACATATTTTTAAATGTCATTCCGAATGGGTACCCCTTCCCAACACATCTTTTTCTCCTTCTAATCCTCCAACCTCTGCAAGATCTGCTGTATTTCAAAACCTGGCATAGTTCAAATAAGTTAGAGGCTTTAAAAAAAATGTCTTGTAAAGGAACATCATTCACAGAAAGGCAAGCTGATACTTCAGGATCCCTAGAGAAGAAATTATCTCAAGTGGCTTCAAATATTGAAACTACTTCCCTGGGAAACTTCTCTCTCCTGTCATCTCACACCCTGTCTACTAGAAATGATAGGCATTCTATTATTTGAGAAGCTTATGGAACAATTAAAGTATTATCTTTTGAAATAAAGTTTATCTTTATTTCACTAAGAGTTACCTGATGCTTCAGCTACATCTGACTGAGAAAAATTTAATTGGCTATAAAATTCTACTGTTACAAAATCATGCTTACTTTTTAGAGAAAAATCCCATCAACTAGATACAGATTGGTTTATTTATCTAAAAGCTCTCTCATCACATCAGGGAAGTAATAAATTATTGAGATAATGGCAAATAAATTGAATTCAGTGCAAGCAAATCAAGTAGAAGAACTGACTAAGAATTTACAGCAAGCATTACTACTGCAATGGGGAATTTAATTTCTCTGGAATTTTGGAAAGCTCTGCATTATACTATCTTTAAATTATTTCAAAATTCATGTTCAATTAATACTAAAGGTTAACAATTATACATCAGTGAATTGTATCTTCCATTTATTATGCTTTCTCCTTTCATGAAATGTCAATATAGTTATGATTTATTGGCAAATATATCAGAAATCAGAATGTCTAAATCAGTGTTCAATTTAGGAAAGGTCACTTCAAGTTATCTTTCAGATCACTTTTCTTCCTTACCTCCATGGGAGCCAAGGGCCCTGTTTGAGTGTTTATTGCAGTTTAAAATTAAATATCAGATCAAAGTGCTTAAGTATCTCAAACACCTGTTTCTCATCAATTAAATTCAAAGACATATGACTGAAAATTTTTTAAACATCTAGTTTTTCTTTTCTTACTCTCCACTTATAGTGGATTGATAACTGGTGGTCATGTTATAACCCCCAGCTAAACTGAGTAACTCTGGTCCTGGGTGTGGGAGGCCCACCTGGGTACTGTTGCCAGGAGCATAAGATACAGAACTAAAGAAGAAAGGCTGTTGGGAGCTGAGAGAGGCTGTTGGTGACTAGTGGAAGCTGTTGGTTGTTTTAGAGAAGGTCATCATGCTGGTTTTCCTGATGAAGTTGGCTGTTTTCATGCTCTAAGGAGCTCATTGACATGGAGAATGGCTTTATTTCACTTTGGGGGAGCTCTGGTCCTCACTCTGAGCATCACTTCCTAGCTTTGGAGGGGAAGATGATACGCTGCTGGTCTCCAGGAGAAGCTTGCTCCATTGGCTTCCCTGATGGTAACTCAGTCATCTTGATCATCAGAAGAGCTCCAGACCTCACTATTGTTGAGGGTGGCTGTGGTACCTTTCAGGGGAGCTCTGGTTCTTCTGAGTGTCGCTTCCTGGCTTCAGTGCAGATCCCTCAGCCTGCTAGCACAGCTCCCTCATCCTGCTGGCACAGACATTCTAGATTCCACCACTGACCTTTGAGCCTTCCCAGCACAGATCCATGAAACAGGCCTGCATGAGATGTTGTCATAGGCTCTGGGCCTCCAGTTGGATTCGTGGGAGGCATTGTGATGGGATCTAGGACTTCAGCTGGACTCATGTAGGACACTGTCATGGAATCCAGGCCCTCAGCTGTATTCCTTGGTCTTAGTGTGCGGACAGATTTCCTGCACTCTTTTGTATATCGTTCTTTGGGTGATTATTATAAATAATCATATAAAGTATGTGTCCTGTATTATATTGTTCCCCTTGCAGAATAAGCCCCAAACCTACACCACTCCTTGTCCTTTTCCCTCCTCCCCTACCTCTTTCTTTCCTTCTTTTTCCAGTAACATCTTCGAATTTTGATCAAAGAATTCAACTATTACTGTTAGTAGATATTTCAGTATTTTAAGCCATTTGATATAAATCCTTCCCCAGTAGTTCCAAAGTATACATTTGCCTGTCTGTGAATGATTTTCATTATTATAAATTTTTTAGGCCCTATGATTTGTTAGATATTATGCTAGGTATTAAGAGGCAGGAGAATATAAAATTAGAGCCATAGATTTTAGTCAGCTTTGCACACATCATTATATAAAATTCTCTCACTGTTTCGTGTACGTGGAGTACTGGCTAATCTGGGAAGGGGAGCTAGAAGCATCATCCAAGTTTTCGTTACTTAGTTTTGTAAACATTTTTGTTCTCGATTATGAGTGGAGAAATTACAGATCTTAAACTTAATCCGTCTCTGCTTCCTTTTGGAATGAAATGCAGCTACATTCATTTCCTTACTTATTGTTTATGGCGCCTTGTTTGTGTTATAAGCTCAGAACTAAGTGCTTATTTAGTAAGACATTATGATCTGTAAAGACAGAAATATTCATGATCTTACCTTTTTACACATAGGATTTTAACCCTTGTTCTAGGAAAAATCTCTATACCAAGTATTCAGGAGAATGCTGGCTTCCTGAACAAAGCAGAGATGTTTCATGGCAGCCTCCTTTTCCAAAAAATGGTAACTTGTCTCAGACTTTGAACCCTTAGGTTTTTCAATTTCTCTTTGTTCTCTTTTTTTATTATTAGAAAAAAATTAGTGCAAAGAAAAGCAAAGTAAAAACAAAACCTGAAACCAAAATTTATAATCTCTCCATCACAACATAACTTGTTACTCGTTTTTGCCCAAGCTGTGATCAAACTCCCTGAGGAAAATTTAATTTAAAACTGTATTACAGTAAAAGTCACATTGCAATTAATCCTCCTCAGAATACTCCCACCAATTTTGGATATACTTATTCCATTATTGTCACCTCTTTCTGAAGCAGTTCTGGAAAGTTTTCACGTCTTTAGGAGATGTGATCAAAAATAAGGGGAAACGCTCCTGCAAAGTGCCATCCAGTGGGAGAGCATGAGTCTCTCCCCATCCACTCCTTCACTGGTCTGTCGCTGTGTAACTTCTGCTGCTTCCTTAAAGTCAAAATGACTGTGAAAGATAAATGCTTTGAATCAGTTCAGCACCTCAAGGCAGCCACAACAATGTAACTAAAGGCACTCTTGTATACATATATTTGATATATAATCTTAATCCAGTCGTGAACTGCATGTCTAGATGTTTTCACTTAAAATTATACCATAATAAAACCCATCATATTCATTGTGTCATATTTAATCAGTTGTATATATTTATAACTTGCCTAAATGCTGTTTATAGTTAACACATAGATTTCTTTTTTTCACTATTATATATTAAACATCTTAAGATAGATTTCTAGTAATCACAGAACTTTACTACATGGGAATCTATGATGGTTCATTTTGTAGGTCGACTTGGTTGGGTTAGGGGGTGCCCAGACAGCGGATACATTTCTGGGGGTGTCGGTGAGGGAGTCTCAGAGGAGTTCAGTGTTTGAATGAGTGGACTGGTTACAGAAGATCTACCATCAGGAATGTAGGTAAGCATAGTCCAATCCATACAGGAGCTGAATAGAATAGAAATGTGGAGAATGAATTTGTTCTTCTTAAATTAGCATGTTCATCTTCTGACCTGAGAAAGAACCGTTTTTTCTTAGGCTTTCCAATTCTAGATTTGCTAAAATGCCTCCTTTCCTATTTTGAGGCCCTCAGACCTGGACTGGTACTTGCACAATTTATTTCCCTGGTGTAGTGGATTGACAACAGGTGGTCAACTTATAACCCCCAGCTGAAGTAAGTAAGCATGGTGCTGGGTGTGGAAGGCCCACCTGGAGATTGTTGCCAGCAGCATAAGAAGCACAACTGGAGAAGGAAAAGTTCAGTCTGTTGGGAGTAGAGAAAGGCTGTTGGAGCTGGTGGAAGCTGTTGGTTGTTTTGGAGGAGTTCATCATGCTGGCTTTCCTGATGAACTTGGCTGTTTTCATCCTCTGAGGAGCTTCCAAATTTGTTGGCACTGAGAATAGCTTCGGTTCACATTGGGGGAGCTCTGATCCTCACTCTAAGCATCATTTCCTGGCTCCAGAGGGGAAGATGTTCCATTGCCGGTCTCCTGGAGATGCTTGCTGCATTGTCTTCCCTGATGGGAGCTTGGCCATCTTGATCATAGGAGGAACTCGGGATTTCACCGTGGCTGAAGATGGCTGTGGTACCTTTTGGGGGAGCTCTGGTTCTTCTGAGCATCGCTTCCTGGCTCCAGTGCAGATGCCTCAGCCTGCTAGCACAAATCCTTCATCCCACTGGCACAGACATTCTAGTTTCCACCACTGAACTTTGGGCCTTCCCAGAGCAGATCCATGAAACAGGCCTGCATGAGATGTTTCTATGGGCTCTGGAACTTCAGGCGGAATCATGGGTGGCCACAAGCTCTAGGTCTTCAGCTGGACTCATGCATGACATTTCCATGGGATCCAGGCCTTCGGCTAGTTTCCTTGGTGTTAGTGTGTGGACAGATTTCCTGCACTCTCTTGTATATCATTCTTTGGGTGACTATTATAAATAACCTTATAAAATATGTGTCCTTATTATATTGGTCCTTATTAATCTTATTATATTGTTCTCCCTTACAAAAATATCCCCAAACCATAACACCTGGCTTTCAGTCCTTTGGACTTTTACAGAATTACACCACTAGCTTTGCTGAGTCTTTAGCTAGCAGACAGGAAATAGTGGGGCTTCTTGGCCTTTAATCCTTCCTTGTCTTCATTCTTCACACTTTGTACTCTAAAAAGCATAGAGGAGTAATATTTGTTCAGAAAGTCACCTCACTCAAATTCAGAGGAGCCGGTGTCCTGGTAGAATCTAAGCTGGAAACTGGCACTGTGTATGGGTGTAAATGTACAGCTTTCTACAGTCTCTGGCACTGCCAGCCCTGGCCCACTCTCAGCCTCTCCCAGGTCTCTGCACGTTCACAGTGGAACAGGACCTTGGACACTGGCAGGAAGCCTCCTCTTGCTCTAGCTGTGATCCATGAACTATACCATGTGTATTTTGCTTCCCTGTATACTTCTGCATTCCGTGAGCCTCGGTCTCCCGTCTGTAGTATGTAACCCTGCTGTGAGCCAGCTCTCGCCTTAAAAGGAAGTACAAGTAGGACCAGATGCTACTTCTGTACTTTAGTGCAATTAAAAACTGCATAAGATACAGAAAGATAGCACTGCACTGAACTTGTTATCCACTCTAAGCATTTTCACTTTCTGTATAACAGTTCATGTAGAGGCCACATGGCCCTTGATTATGGACACCATACTAGTGGTTGATCTGTGCATATTTTACTGTGGGCATTAATCCACTTCATAAAGAAGTGTTCCTAGAGATGTTTATTTTTTTTTAAGATTTCATGCTCACAAAAGTCCCTCACTTTTACCTGGGTTTCAGACCTTCACTGACATACTGTTCTTAACTCTGCCATATCACCAAAATTTTAGTTTTTTCAATTTTATTTTTTATTTTGTTTAAAGAAACAATAGTTTCTTATAACCAATATAGATTGGACAGTATAATAATATCTAGTGATCATATGGAGCACTGATTATTACATACAATTATTTAGAAGTCCTTTGTTTCCACAAGAAGACTATTAACTTATGTGCAATGTTTCAACATAAGTGGATTATAGTTTAGTGACTCTGGGATGAACACAAAGAACTTGAGTCTGTAGCAAGCAGTCAGATAGTAGCAGGTTGACCCCTGGGTCACACTGGTGTATTGCTGTAAATGATGGTGGTATCATTCGTATCCTAAAGTATGGTACAGTGCTGGGTATTTAGTGAAAAATTAATGGAACAGATAATCAAAACTGCTAATACAGAAGTACTCAGAGACATTTATTCATTTACCAAGTAATTCATTATTTCAGTGCCCAGTGAATGCTTGTCATATACTGGGAACTGTAGCATGCATTGAAGAGCAGTGATGCTAACAAGGAGGTTTGAAAAGCAAAAAATTCACCATGTGCTAGTATTTGTTATTTAAGGGATAATTAGTGGTGGCTGAGACATGACTCTTAGTTTGACAACATCTTCATTGGGCTATATTACTTTTGAGACTCTGTTTCTTGATAATATAATGCGATTCTCAGTAATAAAATACTACATACATAATATATTGACTCTGATATGATTATTCTATTTAATTTTTATTTTTTTATTTTAAAGAATAAAAAACATTTTAACAAACACACATACATAAATGAAACAACACAAAAATGATAAAAACAATACAGAATTTCAGACTAGGTGATAGGAAATTAGCAGTGGTCATTGTATTATGTTTTGTTATCTTCAAACTGGTTACTCAGATAAGCAAACACAGGCATGCAAGATTGATCAAACAATTAAGTATCAACTGGTCCTTTCAATAAAGCCATAGAAACCAGTAGTACAATTATCTTAGCTATGTTGTGTATACATACATCTTTCTTTCTTTCTTTCTTTCTTCCTTTCTTCCTTTCTTCCTTTCTTCCTTTCTTCCTTTCTTCCTTTCTTCCTTTCTTCCTTTCTTCCTTTCCTTTCCTTTCCTTTCCTTTCCTTTCCTTTCCTTTCCTTTCCTTTCCTTTCTCTTTTCCCTCATTCTAGTCATTATTTGGTTTTGAGCAATTTCTTTCCCTTTCACAATATATATTTTATCTTTGAGAATTTATTTACTCTTTTAGGTTCTTATACTAGTTTGCTACATGGTGATAGACATGGGTCTAGTTTCAGTCTTTGGCATATGGCTAGCCAGCTTTTCCAGTGTCATTTACCAAAGAGGCTATCTTTCTCCTGGAAAACTTGTTTGGCCCCTTCATCAAAGTTAAATGGTTTTGGCTGAATCTTCCAGTCTGTTCCATTGATCCTCACGTTTTTTTGTTTGTTTGTTTGTTTGTTTGTTTTTTTGCCAATACTGTGATAATTTTATAACAGTAGCTTTGTAAAATAATTTAAAGTCAAGGATTGTGATTTCACTTGCCTTTCCTTTGTTGCCCAAGATTGTTTTTGCTATTCTAGGTCTCTTCTGGATCCAGATGAATTTTAGGAATGTTTTCTGTGATATATACTAATGATATTTTAATTGAGATTGCATTGAATCTGTACAAAAATTTGGGAGTGTGGCCATTTTCATAATGTGGATTCTTCCTATCCATGAGCAAAGGATATCCTTCCATTTTCTGAAATCCTCTTCAATCTCTTATTTCTTAATTTTATTTTTAAGATGAACCCAGAATAACACAGAAACAATACAGAAAGTACTATGTTATAGAGAAGATAGCAGGGAATTGGCACTGGATGCTGTATAACATAATGTTATCTTTGTATTAGTTATAACAAAATAAAGTATATACCAAATTACAGAGGAGATAGCAGGGAACCATCTCTGGATGCTGTATTACATAGTATTGTCTTTGCATTTGTTAACACAAAAAGAATAGTGGAAATACCAGATTACAGAGAAAATAGTAGGGGGTTACCACTAGATGTTGTATTACATAATGTTATCTTCATCTTTATTACTCAGTTATACAGATGATGGTTCGTTCAATTAGTCAGTTTTCTCTACTTCACCACCATTGTTCTACCACCCTGTCAGTGGTCTTCCCACTGGTAATAACTGCACTTTTGGTTTATTTACTCCCTCATGCTCTTACTTTGCACAGAGACTTCGCTGCTTCTAAATATGCTATATATTACATGGGTGTACGCAAATTACTATGGCAGGAAGTGGAGAAGCAACCTTTGGCAAGCCCTCACAGCTGTTGAGTGTCCGGTCGGGTAAGTGAGGTTACACAGTGAACCACCAGACTCTGTCAGCATGTCCATTTCTATAGGCTCAGGTGAGTCTTCAGGTAGGGCCTTCCTGGGAGCCAGGCAAGTGCCTGGCACACCCCAGGGGCGTACTATAGTTTGCACTATGTAGATCTTTTACTTCTTTTTTAATATTGAATTCCTAAGTATTTCAATTTTGTGGATGTTATTGTAAAGGGTATGGTTTCCCTAATTTCTTTCTCAGTGTCTTTGCTCTTTGTGTGTAGAAAGGCTATTGATTCTTGAGTGTTGACTTTGTACTCAGCTACATTACTCAATTTGTTTAGTAAATATAGGAGTCTTTTAGTGGAGGTTTTGGGGTCTTTCATGTAGAGTATTATGTCCTCTGTGCATAATGATAATTTCATTTCTCCCTTTCCTATCCTTATTTCTTTTATTTCTCTCTCTGGTCTAATTACTCTGGCTAATGCCTCCAGACTATGTTGAATTGAAGTGGTGACAGTGGACATCCTTGTCTTGTTCCTGATTTTAAATTAAAAGTTTTCAGTTTTTGTCCATTTAGTATGATGTTGGCTGTTGGTTTGTCATAGATGGCTTTGATCAGATTGAGGTAAAGACTATCTGTTTTGATTTTTTTGTAGGTTTTTTTTTTATCATGAATGAGTGCTGGACTTTGTCAAAAGATTGTTCTGCATCTATGGAGATCATCATGTTGTTCTTATCTTTGGCTCTATTGATGTAGTGTATTACATTTATTGATTCACACATATTGAACCATCCCTGCATTCCTGGGATAAATTCCACTTGGTCAGGGTGTATAATTTTTTTGATGGCTTGTTGCATTCTGTTTGCTAGTATTTTATTGAGCATCTTTGCATCTATGCTCATTAGAGAGATTGGTCTGTAGTCTTTCTTGGTTGGGTCTTTCTCTGGTTTTGGTATCAGTAAAATACTTACCTCCATAAATAAGTTAGGCAGAAATGCTTCCTTTTCAATTTCATTGAAGAGTTTGAGTGAGTGTTGGCATTAAATATCTTAATTTCTTGTAGAATGCAGCTGTGAATCCATTAAGACCCAGACTTTTCTTTGTTGGTAAGTTTTAATCACAGTTTCAATCTCAATAATTGATATTGGGTGGTTTAGGATTTAAATCATAATATCTTCTTGATTCAACTTCAGTAGTTTGTACATATCTAAGAATCTGTCAATTTCTTCTGTGTTTTCCATCCTACAGGAACAAAGATTTTCAAAGTAGGTATTGATGATCTTTTGAATTTCTATATGACCTGTAATAATTTCACCCTTTCATTCCTTATAGCATGAAGTTGAACTTTTTGTTTTCTTTTTTTGATAAGGTTGGATAATGCTCTATCTATTTTATTTATTCTTTCAAAGAACCAACTCTTTGATTCATTAAATTTTTCATCTCAGTTGCATTTATTTCTGCCCTGATCTTTATAATTTCCTCTCTTCTTTGGGCTTTGGGCTTGACTTGTTCTTTTCCTAAAAGTTTGAGGTGCAGAATTAAGCTATTTATTTGTTCTTGCTCTGTTTTCCTGATGTGAGTTCATCACTATAAAGTATCCTTTGAGCACTGTTTTCAGTGCATTCCACAGATTACAGTTAGCTGAATTTGCAGTTTCATTTTCTGGTAAGTATCAGTTAATTTCCTCTTTAATTTCATCTATAATCCATTGGTTGTTTAGGAGGCTGTTATTTGATTTCCATGCGTTTATGAAGTTTTCATGGTTCATTTTGTCATTGATTTCTAATTTCATTGCACTATAGTCAGATAATATGCATTAGATAATTTTACTTCTTTGCATTTAGATAAGCATGCACTACGGGCTACAATGGGGTCTATTTTAGAGAACATCCAATATGCAGCTGAGCAGAATGTAGGGTGGAACACCCTGTAAACATCTATTAATTCCATTTGTTCACAGATTTGGTTCAGTTCTATTATTACTTTGCTGATTTTTTTTTGTCTAGTTGTTCTATCCCTTTGTGTAATTGTGGTGTTCAGGTCCCCTGTTACAATAGTGTTATTAGTTATTTGGTTTTTCATGTCTATTAAGATTTGTCTTATATAGTTGGGTGCTCCCATGTTTGGTGCATATATTTTTATGTTTGCTATCTGGTCCTCTTGCAATTTTTTCCAAACAAGTATGTAGTGATCTTCTTTATGTCTTTTGATCATTCTTGGTTTGAAGTTTACATTGTCTGCAACCAGATTAGCTATCCCTGTTTTTTTCTGGGTGCCTGTTGCGTGGAGAATTGTTTTCCATCCTTTGACTTTTATTCTATGAATTTCCTTTAGAGTTAAATGCATTTCCTGAATACAGTATATTGTTGGATTTTGTTTCTTGATCCACTTTTCAGTTTGCTTCTTTTGATATGTGAATTGAGGCTGTTTATATTAATGGTTATAGATGATATGTATTGGCTTATCTTTGTTATGTTATTTACTTGCTGTTGATTTGCTACTTTGCTCTCTGTTTAATTGCTTGCTCTGCTTGGTGGTTCCTTTCTATTGTTTTTCTTGAAATTGTGGCCATTTTTCTTTCTTTCCAGAAAATCTTTTAGTACTCTTTGTAGGGTTGATTTGATGCTCATGAAGTTCTTTTGTTCTTTGTCATGGAAAAATTTTTTCCATTAATTTTGAAGGATAGTTGTGCAGAAAACATCAATTTAGGTCGGAAGTTATTTTGTTTTACTTTACTTGGAATACTTTACTCCAAGCTCTTCTTGACTTGGTGGTTTGTGTGGAGAAATCTCCCATGATTCTGATTGGTTTTCCTTTATAGGTGATCTGTTTTTCTTCTCTAAAGGCTTTGAATATTCTGTTCTTTTGCTGGATTTCTTGGATCTTGACTTTTATGTATCAGGGTTATGGCTAGTTGGAGTTCTATATGCCTCACTTTCTGTATGTCCGTGCTTGGGAAATTTTCTATTACTTCTGCAAATATTCTTTTTAGGTCACTTGTGTTGTCCCTGCTGTTCTGTTGACACCTATTTGTTTTATATTGCTTTTATTTGCATCATCCCACAGCTGTTGAATTGACATTTCATGGTTCCTTGTTATTTTTAAGAGATCTTTTCACTCATGATTGTTGGCTGTAATGCTGTAATTTTTGAAAATCTACCTTCAGCTTCATTCAAGTGGTTTTGCCAGCTTTTGATGGAAGTTTTAATTTTCTGGATATGTCTTAGAATCTGTTTCATGCATTCTAGTTCTTTCCTATATTGTCCACTCAACATTTCCATCATTTTTCTATGCTTTTCTATTTTTTATCCATGTCTTCTTTAGATGTGCTGAGGAATTCTTCCATTATTGTTATCATTTCATTTTTCACCTGTGAGATTATTTCTGATCTGATTTCTTCTATGGCCTGATGGAATTGTTTCTTTTACCTCAGTTGCAATCATTTCAGAGACTTCAGGTGTGTGATTTCCAAGTTCTCCTATGTCACTGTCTCCTGGACTTATTCTGTGTGGAGTGGAGTTCTGAGATTGCAGTTTTCTCCTTTGTCTTGTCATTTCTGATACCAGAGGAGGAAGGCTGAGCCTCATGCTTTCTGGACAGCTCAAAGGTCCCTAGCATCCCTGGATTTCCTGAGGTTCTAACTTGCCCCTCAATACCAGCAGGAGATGGGCTGCCTGCTCCCGGGTCCCAGGCAGTTCGGGGAGTGTACCCGATCTCCCAGGGCTCAGATGAGAACAGTGAGTGCAGTGGAACACGGGCACCATGTCTGGGATTCCCAGGCAGCTAATGGAGCAAGCAGGGGTAAGACACATACCACAATGGTGGTGGAACCCAGGCTGCCAGTTCTGCGGTCCCCAGGCAGTTGATGCAGCCGATAGGGCTCAGATGCTCACCACAACTGTGGGAGAATGCAGGCCACCATAATGCAGGCCACTGGGTCTGTGTTCCTCAGGAAGTTGATGTAGGGTACCTGTCTCTCTCAGGACTCAGATGCAAACTGCACTGATGGCAGCATGCAGGGTGCAGTGTCAGGGGTTTCCAGGTGGCTAATGTGGCATGATCTATGGTGGCAGCAGAATGCAGCCTGCCAGGTCCAGTGTCCCTCGGCAGCTGACGGACACACAGGGCTCAGACGCAAACCCTGATGGCAGTAGACTATGGGCCGCAAGGATTATTCTATTTTAATAGATGTATCTATTACATATTCTAGTACAATATACCTTAAATACTTAACATACTGAATAAGATGTACTCTAAATAGAATATTCTACTGTAAATGTTTTGTGAAAGTATGTTGGTCAATTGTGAAAGGCAACATTAATGCAGGTAGTATATGAATCTACTCCTCCTTTCATGACTCTGGTCTTCTGAACATCCTTCAGTATAGTTGACTGGATGGTACACGCAACTACTGTCCTTCACAGTGTAGTGACTGACATTTCTGTCTAGTTGTCATAGAAGGAGATATATATTGCCTACCTCTGTAGCACAAAATCTGTAGGACCCAAGACTGTAAACTAAATGCATTCTATTTGGGCATATAAAACTTTTTTTTTCCCTTCAAGTTTCAGTACCTATTGAGTAATTGCTGGAATTGCTAGAAATAATGAAGACTCCTTCCCTGAAATCCTTGAGCAGTGTTCATTCCTTTATCAACCATGCTAAATGCATTCAGTGGTAAAATGATCCTGAAAATATGATCTTTTCCACACTAGATTTTAGAGCACTATAAATATATATATTAGTAATACTCAGAATGAGCAGCGTATGCTTTTTACTTGGATCCCAGAAATTTATGAATTTTAGTGTACATGTCAGTGGACCTCAGTAATATTTACTGACTATGTTCTAAGCTTCATGAGAAATATACCATATCAGAAATTATCAATGTTAAATTTATAGGAGACATGTTGGCAAATACTTGGGTACATTTTCTCCTTGAAATACAATAGTATTTTATTTGTACATTATGAACATGGTACAAACAATGAAAAAAGGGATAGAAACTTCAATCTGTGAATGCCAGTCAAGGTTTATCTCAACTGTACTAGTAGGAATGTATCCAACCTGATGTCCTCTACATAAATTGTGCAGTTCTGACATTATTACTTGATTGCATGTATTTGTGTTGTTTTACAAAAATATATGAAAAGCAGAAAATAAACTTTATCTTGACAGTCATCACCTGGAATTTTGTTTTTAATGAGTGCTAAATCAGTAGAGCTAGAGTTGAGTATAGCAGATCTCATGTCTAATTTGAAAACCATTGATCTTATTTTCTTCCCTATCTTATAAACAAGTCACGTGAAATATTCTCCCTCCCTAACACTTTCAGTGTTGATTTTGAGGCCCTTTGGATAGACAACTTTAAAAGCCATTCAGAGGAATATATGATAAAAGATAAACCCAAAGCATAGGGCCCTGCAGAACATCACCCTTGCCCTTCACAGGCACAGTCCATACAAAGTAACTGGGCTGTAGCTACTGCAAGAAAAAGACACCTCAGCCCAAGCATGCCTCACTTCACACTTTAACTAAATGTACTAAAAATTAGAATGCCTATGAAAGCAGATTGCACCTTCTAGTCTTCTTTTCCAAAGATCTTTGCAATGTCTTAAGAAACAGTCATGCCTGTTTGGGATTTACGAGTATTATTCCTGGGCTTGACTGTGCATCCTGCTTTCATGCTGGGTCTCCACATCACATCCGCAGGGAGCATCCAGAGGCAGATTCGCTGCTTGAAGTTGTTTGAAAATAATTTATCTGGGAGTGTAACTCCATTGTTCTCCATGTGTTACACTAAGCTTGCATGGAACATCAAACACACTTATTGATAGGAGAAAAACTGTGTCTTTATGAGTGTTTCTGTAATGAAGTAGGGTGAGGGATGTGGGAAAGCACTGGCAGTTTCAGTTCCAGTGGCAGACTTCGGCAGACTTCAGGGAGAGAGAAATGGGAATGTTTTTATGAACATGAAAGGAAACTCTAAAAATAGATGAGATGGTCTTCTACCAGCCACTGTTTGATAATGTATAGTCACAGTGTCCTTTGTGAGTGAGGAGGGCACTGCAGATTCTTTCTTGTTGCCAGAACGGTTCATGGCTGGAATAAATAAGGATTAAGCACATTGCCAAGTTTTCTCATGGCGTGGACACTGCACTCACAGTTAATGAAACCCCTTCTGAGGTAGTTAAGGAAGAATGCTGATTCCTGGTGTAGTGAGTTTTTTCCTTACTTTCCCCTCCATCTCCTCCCCAGACATGGGGGACTGGGTCTTAGGTTCACCACTGTTGATAAGATAATCCTCTCTCTCTGAAGCATTGGCTTGCAGTAAATGCTATTAGCTTGTTGGCCATATACCGTATCATTTTGCTGCCTGCTAATGCTTCACTTCTTTTTCCTTATTTTCATTTTAATTTGCATTTAGAAGAGCTAGCAACCTTACTTGGCAAAGATAACTGCCGGTGTAGCCAATGATAATGCACTATGTCATCACTCGAGTCTCTAAAATTAGACGGAAACAAAGAGCTAACATACGTTATTTTTTGAAAGTCAGAACATGTTTTAATTTTGAAGAAATAGTGACAGTTATCTCCTTGTGAGCCTATGTCACAAGATTAAAATTTATACTGAAAGGTCAAACGTGAAAATTAAAGGAATAAGAAGGATTTGATGGAGACAATAAAGACCGTGATAAGCAATGAGCAACATAGTGACACTGGAATTTTCTGTCAAGAAAGGGCTTTGCTTGTTGTTTTAATTGTTTGCTTTACTGTGGTAAGAAGTCAGTTCAGCTAGATATAGCACTTATATAAAAGGATATTATAGAAGTAATATCTCCCAGTATACAAGCTAAGAGTGATAACTACCTGTGCAGTTTGTAACAACAGGTCAGTTAATAGAAGAGGGGGGATGACATGCTACAGTTCTTGCCTTTCAGGAGCTTGTAGTCTAACTATATACAGGGACACACTTTTGTGTTCTGAAAAGTGTATATCTTTCTTTCTCTACAATTTGGACATTAGGGCCTGGTTACTCCAAACATATCTATATATTCAGTGGCTTCTGCAACCTGCAGGACACAGATAGTTTATACTACAATAAAGGGAACAATTTAAAAGGATGGATTTGTGGCTTACAGACAATTGGAATTTTCTACTAGAATTTTAAAGCCAAACAAAATCTAGTTATAGTAACTTTGCATGGTGATGACTCTCTTCTTGCTCTCCCTCCTTCTCTTTCTCTTTCTCTCTCTCTCCCTATATACATACATATATATATGTATATATATACACACACACATATGGTGCATGTGTGTATGTATATTTACATGCATGGAGTGTATATACCTATGTGGGTGCATGTATAGAATACACACACATTTAAAATCAGATTTCATGATTCAGGTAGGATCAGTGTCAATATCAGTGAATACAAATGTTAATATTAAATAATTCAATTAAACAATTTTTTCATAGATACTGTTTCCTGTCTGCTTGATGATTTATCAACATTTTTCTGTGTCCTGTGTCTTCAACATGTAGGTCTCAAGATATGTCAACTCCATGTCAACATTTTCAAATCTCTCAATTGAAAGCAAACAACCAAAATTTCCTTCAGTGCCCTTAATAGTTGTAAGCTTTCTTTCTGCAGTCAAGCATCTTGAAAAATAATTTTGCACAAAGTTCATTTCTCCTTAACGTTTTGTGCCTTCACCTTACTATAAATTTGAAACTTATGTCACCATTCCATTCTTCCAACCAATGATCTCTCTGTTGCTAAAGCCAAGCCTATCTTTTCCATTGTCTTTCTGGTTTTATCTGTGATGTTTCTCTTCAGAAACCTTCTTCTTGCTTTGCTTCCAGGATATTCATCTGTTCTCCTTTTTCTTACTTATTTGTGCATTTATTTCAATTCATTATATAGATGCTTTTGCTTCTTTTCATGCATTAAATGACAGTGCTTCTCAGGATCTTCCTGAACCTGTCTCACTTTTATTTCTATATCCTCTTCTAGGGTAATTCCATTTATGTCCATGAGTTCTAGCATTACTTTGAAAGCTATGCTTTCCTGTATATTTTGCTTTCCTTTGCTAGTAACAAAATACCCAAAGCACTATCACCTATAAAGACAAGAGATTTACTTAGCTCATAGGTCTGGACTCTGAAACTCCAGAGAGCATGTTGCTGGTTGTCATGCAGAACTCCATCCTTGCCTGATATAGCAGAAGTGTGACTTAGGGAGAGGTCCATGGTGAGATGGAAAACTACAGAATAATCCAAGGGGCAGGTGGCTTGTACTTTTGCTGTATATGTTGCTGATACAAGCACAGTCCTGTTCTTCAATAACAACTCATACTTGCAGGAAATAACTGGGGTTGCAAAAAAACTGTGTTAGTCCCTCTCTGAAGGGCAGTACCTCCAGTGACCTCTAAATTAGGCTTCACCTCAGAAATCCCCACTGCTTCCACCTAACCACAATGAGGCCCAGGGTTCCAACACGATGAAACCATGTATAAGCCACTGCACTTCAAAATCTGTATCTCTCACCTAAAATCCTTCTTGGATTTCAAAAATATATATTCAATACTTCATGCATTCAATCAACTATCTTGCATTAAATATATCCCAAATAAAACTTACCAGTTTATAACTTTTACTTCTTTAACAACTCATTTTTCAAAACTTGGAATACTGTTTTGTGATTTTTTCCAGTTTCTTAACATCAAAGTCAGTTGGTTCTGGTTTTGTACTCTCTCTTTCATCTGTTGTTTCCTCTATAGTTTCACTGCCATAGTTCCTGTTTTGAACCATTCTCCTCTTGATTACTTGGTGAAGTTAATTATTGATAAAGCTAATAATGCAACATCAGATCATTGCTCAAATTTTATGAATCCATAAGTAGGGATTAAAAACAAATCTGGGTTAGAATACATCTAGCCCCTAAGTACATTAGTCATCTGGTTGAGTAATCCCTCAGTTTTGCAAAATCTTGACTTGACTGTGTAATATGATTGTAGGGGTGGTGTGATCATGAGGAGAGAAGGGCTAGATTAAAGATTTAAGACTGCCTATCATAAATCAGATACATGATATTAGATCTTTAAAAAATAATGTCATACTATACTTCCAACATTACTTCTTTGAAATCTATTCTCCAAAGTAAAAAACATTTATTTCTAAAAGCATCAAGAGTGTGACACTTTGATAGTGATGTTACTAACTTACGAAAGCTTAGAAGACACTCTCACTACCCAGAGCTGTTACAACTCATCCCACTTCCTGCCAGACTACTTGTTTCATAGAAATGTTCACTGCATTTCCATAGTGCTTCATTTTCTTCATAGTCGTTTACCCCTTCAAGAATTGGTTTGCATATATTTGCTAAATTTTTCATACAGGTCTATCATTCAATCTATGCCTGAAATTTTATTTCCATAACACCTGTACCTGACACAACTATGATACTTACACATGCTATTATAATTGTTGTCTAATATACTTTTCCCAATAAACAAATAACTTCTGTTAGTATAATATGTTTTAATAATTCTACTTCTGATTCACAATTTTAATTAGTACAAGAGACTTGCATTGTGTTCAGATCGGTTGGTTTGGGAAGTTCGTGTCTTCTTATCTTGGAGCAACTGGTCCTTTCTGTTTCCTTTTTTCTCTGCAGATCTGGAAGGAAGTTTTCTTTTTCAGGAAGCTTATCCCTTTAAGTGAAATTAAAACATTTAAAATGATAAAGCTTCCAGATAAAGCTTGCATCTTTTGTGATAGGTTCAGTTTCACATAAGTATAACTCAACAATACAGATATTTTTGT
>PVLD010001547.1:0-196881 GCA_004027595.1 Dinomys branickii | reverse complement strand
GCTCTAATTCAAGTCTCATTTCCTCTGTTTATCCCACCATAAAGAGATAGTACGGTGTGGTAGGAATATCTTTATTCACATGTTTATTTGGCAACTATATCTTTAAGAAATATGGAACCATGTGTCTTGAAGAAAAGAGATTTTGGGTTAATTGTGTGGGGTACACATAGGCAGAAACCACACCATAACAGTTTCTGGGTGTCACAAAGTAGCAAAGTTTTTATTGGTAGGAGATCTCTATGACCTTGGGAGACTTTGTTAAACTTCAGTGCTCAGTTTCTCTGTGCAGTGCGTCAATTGTCTCAACATGGCCTAATGTTAGTGAGAAAACAGAAGGAAAACAGCAGAAAAGGCCCAGCACAGTGCCTTGAATATGGCTGTATTCAAACCTGTTGATTCTTCTTCCTTAAGATCCTTGACAGGGTGTATCATCTCCCCAGACAAACAGCCAAGCTGCTACCTGGCTGTGGCTAGCAGGAGTGTATTTTTATTCCTGCATGAATAGTGCCAAAGGTTCTTGGCATTTATAAATAGCTATTTTTGATGTGGACATTTTGACTGGGATAGAAAGAAAGCTGTAGAAAGTTCAGTTCAGAGTTCACAGTAACTTTATTTCACATCAGCAAAGCTCCAGCTTGTCTCCTTCTGTGCTTTTTCCTAGTCTACAGTGGGCATTGTCAGAGGATATGGGAGGATCTGCTTGGCTCATGCATTGCCCACTAACCTTTGAGACTGTCACTGAACCATCTGTGATATAGCCTGTGATGTTTACAATTCAGGAAACTAAAATTATATTCCTTCCATCAGCAATGGTTTCTGGATAATCCAGGATTGTTCTCATCCTTTCTAGTGTTTCTTGACCTGGAGTAAAGTCTATCAGATCTAATGAGGTCCATCTTAGCTTTGGCTGTGTTGGGAGTCAGTGCTTCGTTTGGCCTTTCTAGGTGTTTCAGCTCTGATATTTTCTCATCTAGGCTCTTTGCATGTTTCTTCTCACATATGTTGTGCCACTTGTTCAGATGTGAAAAGCATCATGATTCTCTGAAAAGAGCAGAGTGCTGAGTGAGGGCACCTTGGGCTGACTGTTGACTTTCAGCCTCTCTGATTCTCTATTATGTCAGATCCAGAGAGTCTTTGTGAGGAGGCCAACAATATAATGCATGAGAAATAGGCCATGCAAAATGCACAGAACTCAATAGATACAAATTATAGTTTTATTTATATGATCCTTCAACTTATAGTTCATGGCTGACGTGTTAATGATAGGCTTCAAGAATGTGACAGATATATTTGTTAAAATACTATTAATCCTTTAGGACATTAATAGAGAATAGGAATAAAAATCCCTCAATGTTTATACTCTCATTATTTTATTTTTAGAGCAATATTTAGATGGTTGGTCTGAAGTTTTAAGCAATATTTTCAAGTTTAAAAAATCAGTGCATTATCCTCTATGATGTTAATAGAGATGAAGAGGATGAAACTCACAATACTATCACTGTTAATTTAAAAAGCCAGACCTCTCATACTCAATGAGTTGGAGGAAAGTTGATGACCTGGCTTGAGGATACAACTAGGGATGAAACTCACAATACTATCACTGTTAATTTAAAAAGCCAGATCTCTCATACTCAATGAGTTGGAGGAAAGTTGATGACCTGGCTTGAGGATACAACTAGGAGTTACCCAAGGTTGCCCTGCGCTTTTGTCTATGCTTCATCTATAAGTACACACCCGTTCTATAAACTCTGTCCTCACTGTGGCCTCCACTCAATAATCTACCACAGCTTCCTATTGCTTGGTAGATTTTCTGGACTCTGGATGATGCTGTCTCTCTTTGACATTATTCTCCCAGTTGCAACCATCAATGATCTATGTTCATGTGTCCATGACTGTGCTATTGAGTATTTACCATAGAGTTGCTTGTTAGTTTGGGCAAGATTAGAGCCCTGAGGTTCATCTCCAGGAGACAGCTGCCATCATGATTTTCCAGGCTGTCTCTCCTATAAGAATCAGCTGCTTTCTGAACTGTGTTTAGGTCAACCTTGCTTTCTTCAGGGGTTTTCCCCCAAATAGACTAGAGAGGAGGACCACGCCCCTATAGGTAGTACATTGTACAAAACCATAGCCAGTTGGAAAATTCTCACAGATGGCTTGTTTTGAAGATGATGAAATCTTGGCAACTACGTGTGGCCTACAGATCATTGTTAGGATCAGCTGCCCCTCTTAGAAACCTACTTGGTTACTACATACATACCTCATTTATCCTGTAGACTGTGAGCAAGCAGGGGGTGTATTTGACTCTGTAAAAGGACATATCATGGCATCTATTCAGAATATACTCTAATAAAGTTTACCAAATGCACCAAAACTATGGGTCCTCGCAGATCTTCTTGCCTGATCATTGAATTGGGAAGATTTCCAAATGTTGGTCAGTTTGGCCATCCCTATCTGAAACAGATGAGCCACAACCATGAGGTGACGACAATAAATGGTCTGTTTAGAATAGTGTGTAAGTTTTATATTTCTACAACAAATTATCACAAATGAAGTGACTTAAAGACTAGAAGTTTATTATTTTATTGTTTTATAGGTTAGAAGTTTGACTTAGTTCTTACTGGGCTAAAACCAAGGCATGGACAGAACTGTGCTTCTTTTCGGAGGCTCTAGCAGAGAATCCCCTCCCTTGTGCTCTCCAGTTTGTGGAGGCTGCTTGCATTCTTCGGCTCACGGCCCCAAGTCATCCTGAAAGACAACAGTGCCGAGTCTCTTTGACCACTGAGCCGCCTTTATGGCTCCCTCTGAGTCTTTCTTGTTTCTCTTTCTTCTACTTTTTTGGTGGTACTAAGATTTGAGCCCAGGTCTTCCACCCTGAGCTACTTCCCACGTGCTTTTGTTCTTTTCATTTTGAGGCAGAGTGTTCCTAAGTCACTACATTTCCCGTGCTGTCTTGAACTTAGCATCTTCCTCTTTCAGTATCCCAGAGTGCAGGGATTACTGGCAAGTACCACTATAACTGGCTTCCATCTTCCACTGTTAAGAGCCACTATGATGTCACTTGGCTTTTCTGAGTATCCAGGATAATAATCCTGTTCAGTTTCTCAGCAATTTTAATTAATCCCAGCTGCAGTCTTACATCCTTTTTGCTATGTATCTTATCATATTCTCATTTTGAGGGGAGCAGTTATTATGCTGATAACACACAGAGACTAAGATATATGGTTCCCAAATCCACTTTTCCTTCACCCAGGGCAAAGGAATTATATTTGGAAGAGATACCCACACCGAGGTCTCATCTACTGAGAAAATATTGGCCATGGCTATGATAAAAACCTTGATGAGTCAGTCATATGTCTTAGTTGTTTCCTTTCACAGAGATACAATACCTAACACCTGCAGCTTAAGGGAGGAGAGCTTACTTTGGCTGGCAGTTTCAGGCTGTGGATGGCCAATTCCGTGGCAGGAACAGGACAGCAGAAGGGCATGGCAGAAGAAAAGGTGGTCAGGTGGTCAACATATGGTAGGCAGGAAGCAGAAAGAGGGAAGGAGCTGGGGAGAAGAACATACCCTTTCATGTCTTACCGACTGTGATTCTGCCCCTCCTCCTAACAAGTCAGTCATGCACTCATACGTGGACTAATTCATCCCCACCGCCCTATCATTTTCCAAACAGATGAGGCTTTTAGGGGACATCTGAGGTCTAAACCGTGATAGTCGACTTACTGACCATCAGCCAACTCTTCCTAAAGGAAAATTTACTAATACCTGCTGCCTACTAGAGAGGTGGAGATGCTGGCTGTCCTCTGCCAAGTAAGAGCACAGGGGAATGCAACGAGAGGGGGCCATGATGGTGGTTTTATGCTCCGGTTATCCTTCAGGGAGTCACAGGGGCATCAGAAAATAACACCTGCACTCTGTCCTCACACCGTGCGAGTATCTCATGGGATTAATGTGACACACACCACCCTTGTTACCTGAGGCTTTGCTCTCACCTTGGGTGGTGGCTGGTCCCTAAGAATTTGCTTGTGTAGTTTCTTCATACTGGACAACATTGCCCTCTTGATCCAACTTATATATCACTCAAGTGTCTTTTCCACCCTCACTGTTCCCAGAAAAGCTTCCACCATTTCTTCCCCTGGCTGGGTGAGGTACATTTTAGGTGCATTTTCATATCTTTAAAAAAATAACTAAACCATAGACTTCAGATTCCTAGAAACCATGTTTTCTTAGGAATTGGAAAATAATAACTCATTTTTTTCCTGACTCAAGTTTCTGATTATTAGAGGATATGTACCCCAAACCAGATTACTGCATGAAGATCCCTTTATTTAATTTAATAATAACTGTACAGTGATCAGTAACCATCAAGTTTATAAACTCTAGTGAACTGTGACAGAGTTCTCTCTGGTTTGACAAATGGGTTGTCTCAGACCAAGGTAGAGTGATACCTTTTACTTGCCATCTTGTATCTAAACTTCAATCTGCAAATATGAGAAACCCTTGAGCCGTAGAGCATGGCTGGCAGAGCTGATTCCACATCCCTTAGCCTTGTGAAATTGCACCGTGGACCTGCCTGTGTCAAGTGCGGAAGTCACCAGACACAAGTGGACACAGTGAGTCTGGCCACTGAGAAGGGTCAAGCTCTGCTGTGCCAACTGTAGAGAGAGGAGAGTGGGGGATATGTGATCTCAAGTCCTCCTCAGGGTAAAGGGCATAAGGCAGAGTCTTTGAGACAGTATCCCCGCCCACTAGTAAAATGTAGCTCATCGCATCCACACTGAACTATTGGACTACATATTTATCCTTTTGGGAAGAAGAGAGGGTAAGAAGGTGGAGAGAGGAGCAGAATTCTCTCCGTGACACTTCTCCACAATGAGGAACATGGACAGAAATATGATGCAAATTCCCATTTCTATGAGATGAAGTGGGAGCACGGGAGAAAGAGCACACATGTCTGCTCATTCAGGCCCCCTGGACTCTGGGACCCCAGCAAGTGGCATGAGACTGACTCAGGGTAGCTATCGCCCTGCTTGCTGACAGGATGGGTGAATGGATAACTGAATGGGCAAGGAGTGGCAGATGCTGATAAATTTGCCTTTCGTTCTTCTGAATTACTAATTAATTGGTGTTATAAATGGAACTCAGCTTCATGGATCTGTTATGGAAAGTGCCCCAGAATCTTCTGCACTGTCCCTTTAGCCACATCTATTATAGAGGCATGTTGTCATCTAAGGTGAGCTCCTTCTGGGGATAAGGATGGAGCTATAGGATATAGGCAGAAGCTAGGCCTGGGATCCAGACTCTGGGATCAGGGATCCTTGTCAACTTGATGAAGTGAGCTCTGTTAATTTGTTTGTTTCTGGGAATCAAAGTCACAACCTTGTGCTTGCCAGACAAATGCTATGCTGCTGAGCTGTATCCCCAGCCCTGTGAGCTCTGTTTGGAGCAAGGCCTTGTTATCTGACCAGAGCTGACAACAGTAGAGAAGTTGAAAGCAGGAGGCAGATGGAAATCAATGGCAGGTGGTAGAGTCATACAGCTCTCTTTGCTGCCTCTATTATGATGAAATGGAAGCAGAGTGAATGCTACTCAAGGACTGAAAGGATGAGTGGTTGTGGACCCATGGAACAGATGCGGTTTCAGTACTCTATAATCTCAGCAGAGAACTGGAAAGGAAATTGAAGGTAAGATCTCCACTTTAGGAGTTGGCTCACACAGATAAAGACTAAGAGGGGCTCTTGGAAGGTAAGGTCCTTTCTCTGAATCCACAGTATGCAGCCAGCACAGCACACATGTTGGCTGCTCTGGGTTGGGTGACTTTGGTTTGAGGAGCATGCAATTTCCCCTCATTAGGGAGACAAACCAACTTTACTATGCACTGAGAGATGTGCTGCTGGTGAATCTGCTTTGATAAGGACTTGCCAACTGAGCTGTAGAGGGGCAATGTTGGCAGACAGCACTGGTATCTGTTAGTCTCTTTAAAGATGACAGAAAGCTCTCTCAATTCACATCTCTGTTGGGGAGTGGTCCAGCCAATGACTGATAGGTATGGTTCAAGTTGGGACAACACTGAAGGATGGTTCTAACTCCAGAGCTTCCTGTAGGGTCACCTGAGGATACTGTTGGGTCTGCGTTGCACTTGGACTTCTGCCTCTACTACATATCCCTGGCTCCCTTTCCTGTCATAGCTTTTAATTTGAAGGATATTCTTAATAAACTTTCTGCTTGTTAAACATCTTCATGGGGAAGCAATGTGTGACTCTTTTTTGTGTTGTGGATTTAATATGGCTTAGAAAAGCCAGGAGTGAGTTTAGGTTGAGTGGAAGGGATAAGTCAGCACTGTAAGGTTTAGGTTTGCATAAGACTTTTTTTTTTTTTTTTTTTTTTTTTGCGGTACTGGGGATCGAACTCAGGACCCTGCGCTTGCTAGGCAAGTGCTTATTCCACTGAGCTATATCCCCAGCCCCAAGACTTTTAATTTAGATAGAAAATCCCAACAAAATTTGTTCAAGATCTCACTGATATGCTAAGAAGACTTCCTGAGAAGACTCTGGAAGCCAGACTTGGCCCTGATGAGCCTGACACCTCATTCCACTGATGTTCAGAAAGGATAGTATGATGTGGAACAGGATGATGGTTATCTGGAAGCAGCTGGCTCATGCTATCTGGAGAAGGTGACCTGTGGGACCCTGGGCCCACTCAGGGAACATTCCATCTTAAATAGCTATTTCTGAGCTACCTTTTGGTTAATATTTGGAAAGTTGAACCAGTGATTGTGAAATCTGCAAATCGAATTGAAATGATTTCACTCATTAATTGTGGCCTACAATGAGCAAATAGAATTGAAATGGTTTCACCCATTAGTGTGGCCTACAGTGAATGTTCCCTGTAAGACAGGAGAGAGGCAGGAGAGGGGAGAGTAACATGATTTCTGGGTTCCAATCTGTGCATTGCCAGACTGTTGAGTAAATTCCCTTCCTCCAAATCCATAGAACTGCATAACAGGGAGCAAACCCTCTCTGTTTCAGATCTGTTATGGGAACCGAAATAAGAAACTCCTCTTGCTCTACCTCTATCCTATGCAGCTCCTGAGAAGTTATGCTCTTTTCATATATTAATTTCTTATGGATCAGCTGTGTTTTG
This sequence comes from Dinomys branickii, assembly GCA_004027595.1. Classification (NCBI taxonomy): domain Eukaryota; kingdom Metazoa; phylum Chordata; class Mammalia; order Rodentia; family Dinomyidae; genus Dinomys; species Dinomys branickii. Next base: position 189,738 of record PVLD010001547.1, on the reverse strand, counting down.
AATATCATCTATGTGCCAGATGCTGAGCTAAGAACTAAAAAATACAAGTCACTGTGAAACATGCCCCTAGCCTTGAGGAACTCTCAGCCTCATGTGAGACTATGTAAAGACCACAAGAATGTCAGAGTTCTTGGTCCCCCAGCCTTGGAGTGCAGATTTGGGGGACTGTTAGGGCTTGGATGTTACATATTTGCCAAGTCTGTTGGAATCTGGTATGCTAACATTGACAGCGAGGGAATTCCCTTGAAGCCATTTAGGAACGAAAACTTTTTCTGAGAGGCCAGCATCATTTCCAAATCCTCACATTTCCATGAATATAAGTGTATGAAGGCAAACTGGAAAAGCAGTCAAGAGTCCAAATACCAGTAATGAAGAATCACTTCCTGTCACAGTTACTGGCCCCATCGTGAAGTCATTATGATTGCTAGAAAGTCCAATGCTCTCTGTTCATTGGTTGCTATTTTATCCCTCAGCGTTAATGGAGAGAGCCATGATTTGTGATGCTGGAGGATTGTTTTAGCTGAAATTTGTAATCAATAAGATCTACAGTCCATAGGCACAGGGTAAAATAAATAATCACATGACAGTAGCCAGCCCTAATTTAATGAGAATGATTCATCACTTTAAGCAAAGTGCAATTGGTCCCAGAAATTGGAATCAGATCCTTTAACAGGGGACAGGCTGTCTGGGGAAGGAGAAAGGGGTTAGATAGGTATATGTGAGATCACAGACTGGATAGTCCTGTTGATGCTCCCGTACACAAAAATAGTCCCCTCAACAGCAAAGATGTAACTAATCAACATTTTAAGTTACATTTCTGTGGAAAAATTGTTAGTGCAAAAACATTTAGTGCCTAAAAACACTAGTGAGGAAAGTACTAGTAAACTAATTAAGTAATAGTGTGTTTTCATCTTTGCATTGGCCTAAGCTTCATATTTAGCATCCATACCCACACAAAAGGCAAATATGGCTGAAAAATAAATTTTGAAATTTGAGGTCCTCAAGCTTCCTGGTTTCCATGCCAACAGGGCACATCTGACAGTGCCTGGATTTCAATTGCATGAAAAGCACATCTTGTTCTCAGTCCTCCCAAAGTGTCCAAACACGTGGCTGACACTTTTGTGCTTTATATGTAAATTGGAGCCTCTATTGTGAAAGCTACTTTGGTGGGACTTTTTTTACTGACAGCGGAAATCATCTCTGCTTTTCCTCTGGGGAACTTCTGCCTTTTGTGGGATCTCTTTTTCAGTAGGTCTTTTCTTTCCTGCTGGTTCAAAATCTCAGCCTAAAATTGCGACTCAAACTCTCCTTAACTCTACCACTTTCCAGGCTGCACCTCTTCTTTTCACCTCTACACTGCTTCTATCCAGTAAGACTTTATTTACAGAGACTGAAATTTAACTTTTGTGTCATGTGTCATGTGTCTATTTGTAAAGGGTTGGTGTTCCAACCCTTTACAAACAGAGAAACATTTTTAGCTTGAGTGCCATAAAGTAATAGTGCCATATAGGTTATGGTTTACTCGAGTTGGGTACCAGTATTTCAGTGGAGGAGGATGTAGTAAGTGTTGGGTAAAGGCACAGCCAGGCCTAGCTCCGTTGTGTTTGTGGCCCCATTTACTCTCCAACTTCTTGAAATTTATTTATACCTTTCACCTTTTAATATCTTGTCCTTTCCCTCTTTCTCATTACATGAACCTCATCCTTCTATTGAACTTCTTTTGACATCTTTAGAAATACCCAAGTTGCAAACTCATTGGACCTTTTTAGCCCCCCAATCTTGAGCCTTTCATTTGCTTTCTCTCAAAACTTCTCCTTCTGTGACCTTCATGACCTGTCCAGGTTGTCTACCATCTCTAAATCCTCTCCTGTTTTCCTTTTCTTTCACTCAAACATTAATTTCTTTTGAATGTCTTTGTTTTTTCTTCTCTCTCTTTCCATTATTTCCTTCATTAATCTCAAATGAAAGGGATTTTAAAAAGGCCACCATGTAGGTGGTCCTCCAACCGCCATACAGCTCCTTACCACTAGAACCAGAGCTCACAGTGTATCAGACATTCCAACCTGAATGTCAGGATGCATCTTGTTATGGTTTGGGCTGATTGTTTAAGGTGGAACAATATAATACAGGACACATATTTGTAAGATTATTTGTAATAGTCACCCAAAGAATGATATACAAAAGAGTACAGGAAATCTGTCCACATACTAAGACCAAGGAATCCAGCTGAGGGCCAGGATCCCACAGAAATGTCCTACATGAGTCCAGTTTAAGACCTAGAGCCCTTAACAATGTCTCCCATGAGTTCAGTCAGAAGTCCAGAGCCCATAACAATATCTCATGCAGTCCTGTTTCATGGATCTGCACTGAGAAGGCCCAAAGGTCAGTGGTGGAATCTAGGAAGTCTATTCCAGCAGGATGAAGGATCTGTGCTAACAGGTTGAGGGATTCTCACTGAAGCCAGGAAGAGATGCTCAGAAGAACCAGAGCTCACCTGAAAGGTACCACAGCCATCCTCAGGAACAGCAAGGTCCCGAGCTCTTCTAATGGTGAAGACAGCTGAGTTCCCATCAGGAAAGCCAATGCAGCAGGCTTCTCCCAGAGATTGGCAGTGCACCTTCCTCCCCTCCGGAGCCAGGAAGTGATGTCAGAGTGAGGACCAGAGCTTCCCGAAAGTGAACTGAAGCTATTTTAGTGCCAATGAGGTCATGAGCTCCTTGGAGGATGAAAACAGCCAAGTTCATCAGGAAAGCCAGAACGATGAGGTCCTCCAAAACAACCCATAGCTCCTTACAGGTTCTATAGGCTCCCAACAGCCTCTCTCAGCTCTCAAGAGCCTCTTTCTGCTCCCAACAGCCTAACTTCTTCTCCAGGTCTGCCTCTTACTCTGCTGGCAATAGTCCTCAGGTGGGTCTCCCACACCCAGCGCCACGCTTACTCAGTTCAGCTGAGGGTTATAAGTTGACAACCAGTTATCAGTCTACTACAGTTCTCAAATACATCACGTCTTAACAGAACAGAACAGAACAGAACAAACAGAACCAAACCAAACCAAACAAAACAAAATCACAAAAGTTTGATTGTTCTTGGCATTTACTCATGAGCCAGTTTTTTAAGACAAAGTAATGGAGCTCTGCCCTGGTGTTGGGACCAAAAGTATAGTCTTAGTTTTGCTACCTGGTAGTCTGGAAGATCAGGCTCTAGTGACTTGGAAAAAGATCTTTCATACACAAAGTCAGTTTGGAGGCTGCATGGAGTTTCTGATTAAAAAGTCCTCATTAACATTAATGTTGCCACCATCCTTGTAGCCATTTAGAGATAAAAGGCTTACTACTGTTACTGTTTTTATTATTTCTCTTCCTGTCATACAAGTTGTTTTCCTATCCTTGCACCTCTGACCTTGGCAGTACCTAAACCCCTCTTTCCATGTTGCTTTTTCCCAGTTACTCTCTTTTCAATTCCTGCCCAACATTTGGCAACTCACTCTTAAGTAGCCTCCTTTCCTCTATTCTTTTCTCTGTCTAATCTAGCATGTATGCAGTCACCCAACGAATTCTTTTATATAACATTTCTGAATTTTCAGAAACCTGATCAGGATTTTCAGTGCTTCCCTATTGCCTATACAATAAATTTTGAACATTATGAGCTAACCTTCAAAACCATCCCTATGTGTAGTTAACTTCCTTGGTTAGGTTTCTTCCTAAGTATTTTATTCCTTTTTTGCTATTAAAATGGAATTTTTTTCTTAATTTTCATTTCTAACAGTTAATTATAGATTTTCAGAAAGACAACTATTTTTATATGTTAATTATGTACCCTGAAACTTTACTAAATTTATTAGTTCTAACAGTTTTTTGGTGGACTATTTAAGGTTTTGACCATGTAAGATTATATCATCTACAAATGGAGACAGTTTTACTTCTTCCTTGTATTTCTTTATCTTGTTTAATTGCTTTGGCTAGGACTTTTAGTGCTTTGCTGAACAGAAGCATTAACCTTCCTAAAAGAAATTAGAAACAAATAAATGGAAAAACATCAGATGTTCATATATTAGAAAAATTAGTTTTGTTAAACTGTTCATACTACTCAAAGCAATCTATAAATTCAGTGCAATCCTTATGAAAATATCATTGGCCAGTGGTGGTGAACCTCTGCCACACATGTTATTGTGTTTTGCATTTAAGACAAAAGATGCTAATATATGAGTTGGTTTTTCTAAATTAAAACCTCAGTATTCAGGTTTAATTGCAATGTTTACACTTTGTGGTAAATAAGTGGGTTTTCAGTTACAGTTTGGGGACTCAGTCTCTAAAATGTTCACCATCTCTTCCGTAGACTTTTATATACCACAACAGAAAAAAAATCCTACAATTCACATGAAGTCACTGGAGATCCCAAATAGATACAGTAATCATGAGCATGAAAAACAAATCTAGGAGTGTCACATTTCCTGCCTTAAAAATAAATTACAAATCCACAACGAACAAAAGAACATAGTACTGACAAAAATTAGACACAGAGACCTATTGAACAGAAAGATACCCTTGGAAATATATCTTCAAATACATGGTCAAACTCCTCTTCTATAAGAATATCAAGGATACTAAATGGGAATGGATAGTCTCCTTACTAAGTTGTGTTAGGAAGCTGAATATCTACATGCAGAAAACGAAATTGAAATCTTATTTTAAACATAAAAATCAGCTAAACATAGGCTAAAAATTTAAGAATAATACCTCAACCCACAAGATTTCTAGAAAAAAAAAGGGGAAAATCTTGGTGGTATTGGTCTCAGCAGTGGTGTCTTAGATATGACATCAGAAGCACATGCCACAATAGAACAGTAACTATGAGGAGTTATATGAAACAAATGTCTTCTGTATAGCAAATGAGACAACCAAAAGAATGAAAAGGCAATGTGTGGATTGGGAGGAAATATATGCAAATCTCTATTTGATAAGGAGTTAATTTAGTGTGTAAGATATATAAGGACCTCCTACAACTCAATAGCAAACAAAGAAATAAGAAATCTGCCATACTCAAAACAGAGCCCAGCTACAAAAATAGGCAAGGCAACTAAGCAGATATGTCTCCAAAGAAGACACAAAACTGGGCAGCAGATATGTGAGAAATAACACAACTAATCATCAGGTAAATGAAAACTGAAATCATGGCGATATCTATTAGATTTTCTATCTTATAAAAGATGAAAGACAAAGTGTTAGTGAGTATCTGGTAAAAAGGGAACCTTCACACACTGTTGGTGGTAATATAAATTAGCAGAGCCATTATGGAAAACAGTATGGTGCTTCCTCAAACAATTAAAAATAGAACTACCATGTGATCTAGTAATCTCTCTTCTGGGTATGTATCCAAAAAATATGAAGTTGGTAAGCTGAAGAAATTCTCTGCACTCTGATATTCATTTTATTGTTATCCACAGAATCAAGATCTAGAATCTGAGTGTCCATGAAAGGTTGAATGAATAAATAAAATGTAGTATATGTATACCATGTAGAGCTACTTTCCCTTTAAAGGAAGGAAATCCTGTCATTTTCAACGTAGATAAAGCTGAAAAATATTAGATTAAGTAAAATAAGCCCAATATAGAAAGACACCTGCCTCGTGATCTCACCTATATGTAGAATGTAAAAATGAACTCAGAAGCAAAGAATAGACTGGTGGTTGCCAAGGCATGAGGGGTGAACATTGGGGGAGATGCTGATCAAAGGATTTAAAATTTCAGTTAGAAGCAATAAGTGCAAAGGACCTATTGTACATCATGGTGACCACAGATAATAACAATGTATTGTGTATCTGGAAAATGTTGAGAATTTAAAAATGGCCTAGTTACAAAAAATATTTTATATAATGGACTATTATTCAGCTCTAAAGAAAGATAAACTCAAGGCTTTTTTAGGTAAATTGATGCAACTAGAGACCATACTCATAAGTGAAATAAATCAGATTCATATATTGTCTCCATAGTGTAAGAACCTGAAAGAGTAAATAAAATCTAAAAGCGACAATAGATATTTTAAAAGGGAAAGAAGTTGCTCAAAAGGAAAGAACAACCGGGATGAAGGAAAAAAGAAAGAAGGGAAAATATGTATATATGCATACATAAGATAGCAAAGATAATTTTACTACTAATTTTTATTGCTTTATTGAAGGAACAGTTAGTGTTTAATTGTTTTATCAATTTTACAGGCCTATATTTCTTTATCTGAATAACCAATTTGAAGATAACAATATGTAACAGAATAAACATTGTTAACTTCCTATCACCTTGTCTGAAAATCTATATTGCTTTTGTTTTTATGTTATTTTGTTTATGTCTGTGTGTTTGTTAATATGTTTTCATTCTTTTATCTTTAAAATAAAAGAGGGGAGAATGCAAAAAAAAACATATGTGAGATTGTTATATGTTAATTAGTCTGACTTAGCCTTTCCACAATGTACAAATGTATCAAAATATTCTGTTCACGGCAGCATGAGATGGTCTCATGTCTCCCATGATGGGCAGGGAGAGTGGTGGGGAAACAAGCAGGCCCTGAATCATGACTGACTTCCTGTACGCATCACTTCCCTCCTGGCCCTTCTAACATGCCAGAAAGGTTCTTTTCACAGTTTGCCTCTCAAACCCAGAACCCAGAAAAGGGCCTGGTGAGAATATAGTAAATATTTGTTGAATTAATACATTGAATTTGTTAAAGAAACTTTCAGCAAACTCAAATATAGAAGCAAGTTCCAGCAAATTAATGTTCTTGGATAGTTAACCTTTTTTTAGTGGAGATTTTCTCTTTAAGGCCTAGAACTGTTGTTCTACGTGAGCACCAGGAATGCAAGAGAAGCCAACCGTTTCTTTAACAGGCAGCCCCTGAACGGTCTCTGACCAAATAACATAGGCAAAACCTCTGACTACGGGTATCCAAGGGGAAGAGTATGCCACTCTCATTGAGAAATTTATTTATAAATCTAAGCTTATTTGTTTAATTTCAAGGGAAGATGATAAAACCTTACCACACATTAAGGGACATGACAAGGACTGTGTGACAGGGAAAGACCTGTGAGTTCTTTAGTGTCTTGAATTCACTACTAAATTGTCCTCTCGTCAAAATGTGTTTGTGCCTATTTCAGAAAGGATAGGTTTTGATGCAAAAGTGTTGAGATCAGTAATCAGTAAGTTATCAGGTGTTACCCATCCTGGGCAGCTGGCAGCTCAGCAGAGACCCAGGCTGGCAGCTATGGAGGCCCTCACCCAGGCTTTCTTGAATTTCAGATATAGTGGAGTGCCCTCACTGATTGGAACAGCTCTCCCTGGTTCTTAAGGAACTCGGAGGGTGCTATCTCAGTCTAGCTACTCACCTTCCAGAATCCCCATGGAGCAACATGGCTTACAGAACTCTCTGAAGGTTTTTCTTTACTTTATGGCAACAGAGCAACTAATGGAGATGGGCTGCACCACCAGAGGAATTTCCAGTAGAGATTCTTTGTAATTCTAATCCTACTGGGATCACTGTTCTGAAGAACAGTCCCAGTCTCCATCCATCAGTTGGGCAGTTGGTTGAACCTATAGGCATGTAGGTGGGGCTCCACGACATATCAGCTCCTGAACTGGTCAAGTTCTTTGCATTCATTGTCCAAGCCTCTTCTCATTCCCCAACTCTCTTCTTTCCCAGGCTGCATGCTGGGATATCAGGCTCTTATCTTGGGCCGTATCCTGACTTTCTGTTGCAATTGTACAAAAGCAATAGTCCCTCTTTACTGAAGACATCACTAACCACATCAAATCAACAACATCAAGGCTATTAGTATAGCCCCAAACTGTAGGATGTAATGGATTTTTGCCTCATTAATGATGGAGAGTACCTGTCTCACCACAGTCTTTCCAGCTATGAGTATTACTATTTTTATTAGTCTTTGCCAAATTAAAAGGCACACTGTGATGGAATTTAATTACTGGTTCAATTTTATTTCTTTAATTATCCAAGAGATTAAACAATTTTTCATATGTTGATTGGTCATTTACATTTCTTCTTTTGCAATTTCTCTTTAACCTCGATGAATATGAATGTTTTTGCATTTCTTTCCACCCTCAGAAATACAAGTATATTTTTCAGCTTCCCTTGGGTGAATTCTCAAATCAAAGCAGTCATGTTACATTAGTGCTGTATCACAATTGCATATCATTCTCTTCCTGTTCACCTTGTGCAGAGTTCAACCTAGACTCACAACTCTGCAAGAGTTTGCAGATATCTGCTTTCAGTTTATGTATACATGTATCGGTATGGATGCATGTGTTTATATTATACACAAATATACAGTCAATTATGCTGTGTGTTTATATATGCACATATGTAATTATAGTCAATATATACTCAATGTGTATATATATTAAAGTATGAGCCAGACTTTAATAGGGAAGTTTGGGAGCTATAGCTTTAAGAAGATTATTTTCAAATTGAGCCAAAATGAGACTCTGAATCACAATATAGTTTACTTGGCAAGCAAAGTCAAGACAAGACAAAAACTCAGTTGCTTTGTAAGTGCCTGAGAATTGTCTTCTGGGTCTAGCACAGCAGAGAAGGGAGTAATCTTTCCTGGTGGCCCTGGATGCACTTTGGGGGTTTGTGCCCTCAGCCCACCACTCCCACTGACAGATGCAGAGATAAAAGTCAGGATTCTGATGTTTAAATGTTGTACGCCTGTATGTTTCTTCAAAATCTATACTGCTGTATTGAAGACACTTCCTAAAGCAGAAGAGGGTTTTCCTAGATAAAAAGTGAGCATAGGACATGTGCTCTTTCCTTACACAGATGTTTGTGTCTATTTCTGGGGTCTGCAGAGAGGGCTTATTCTGCCTACCGAGGGGGCCCTCAGGAATAGCTGGGCTTCCACACCCCAGTCTCCTTCACATGCTCTTTCCTCTCCACATGTAGCCACTGCCAGGACCCGAGGCTTTAGGAGGTACAGATTGTGGCAGCAAAGTGGCCACACTTTTCAGACCCTAAAGCCAGGGAAACAAAGGCCTGGGAAATGCAAATCGATTATATGGTAAAGATGACTTATTCAATAAACCCAGTTTATTAAAGTGCTCATAAGGTTGAATACACTGTAGCCCACATTATCTGACGTCCTCTCCTTCTCTCACCTGTTCTCTCTCCCCCTTTCTCTTTATTTCTTTTTTTCCTTCCCTCCTTCCTTTCCTCACGTATTTTCTCTTCTGTCCCCTTATTTGTTCCAATAACCATGAGTGAGAGGCTGCCCCAGATGAAGTTCACATGCTGCTGTTCTCTGTATCTACAACTGGCCATAGGGGACACACAGATTGGTCAGAATTTCTGTCCGTCCCCCCAGTTCGCATACTTGCATGTTGCCCATGCTCTCTCTGTCCTGGCTCTTCCGCCTTTCCCCAGCTCACCCCACACACCAGCCACACTGTGCTCTTTTGGTGGGTTTTGGTTTGCTTTTTTGCCCAGAACTTCCTCTTAAGCTGTCTTCCTGGGGACAGAGAGGTCACCTTTCTAGTATGTAGGCCTTGCTCTTAACATACTTGCCTTTTGCTTTGCATACTCCTTGTTTTGGCTTATTTACTGATACTGAGATGCTCAAACTCTGGATTTCTGTCCCATAGGTACTACTCCAACTGGCTGCTTCTCTGTTGTTCCCTGTTAGACAAGGACATTAGTAATCACACATGCTTTAGCAGGAGGAAGGTGATATCTATTAGGAGACAGTCACTCAGTCATACCTTCCTAGTTATTTACACACACTGCTGCTGGGCTAGGGCCAAATGTCTCTCGGAAATGGTCAGACTGTGCCTGGCATTGAGGCTTAGCTCTGGGGCCTCTACCTGTGGAAGGAAAACCAGAGTACAGCAGCAGAGAGGGTGCCAAGACAGTAAAGGCCCTTGTAAGCAGAGTCAACAGCTCTCCACACACAGGCCTGTCATTTCCCTTCCCTGGTCCCTGCTACCCTGACAGACCTACTACAGTTGCATACGTCACTGGTGCCTGCTCAGTTGGTGAGTGAATGAGCTGTGTCATGCACGCTGAGACTTAAAGGACCAGTGTTGTGCAGCCCTTAAGAGAAGAAGAATCTAATGTGATGCTTGACATTGTCATGTCAAAGTTGTCCTGTGATTCTAAAGATCCAAAGTGGAATTAAACAGTAAAAGGTATACAAAGACATAGGTTTCAACTTTACCTCATCATTGCTGTTGGTGAGGAAATGGGCTGACTCCTGGGATGGTGAACACCTTCACTGTAGAGATATTTAAGGGCAAGATCTGTGGAAGGAATTCTTATGGGGCTCAAATGATGCAATAACTATGATGCAATACTACATCTTTGCATACAGGGGAGTATATGAACTCTGGAAAGGATATATAATAGAGCCTTTTATTCTCAAGAAGTTCTCTAGCAGATTCTTTAATCTGGTGATCACCACTAAATAGAAAAGTTGTAAACGAATCCCATGAATCAGGAAAATGAAGTGTTTCTCTGGCAGCATCTGTCCCCAAGCACTCTGGTATAAGAGTCCTTGGGTAAAGGACTCTTAACATGCATTTTCTCATTTAGTCTTAGGGTGAAGATATGAGGATTAGGGATTTGATCCTGAATCAAAACCCATTTACCAGCCTCCCAGTCTAGTGCCTTTCCCATAACAGTTCACAAAGGCAAAGTCTAGGTGTGTGGCCATGAAATGTTGGAGCCCCAGGAGCTCAGGGCAGGGAGTGAGCAAGGAGTTATAAGCAAGCAGAGGCTGACAGACAAGGAAGTTAATGCTGTCCGATCCGGCTGTGGGCCAGGAGGAGCTTTCCCTCTACCATCTTGTTTTCTATGCTCACAGTTCATGAGAGTTAAGATATTTTTATGCCAGTTTCACATGATGAGCCTATAGCTCAAAGAGGTAAATACTTTGATTAACCTCACACAGGTAACAAGATCTGAGTCTGAAATATTCCTGTTGCCATTACCACTGTTAATTTTATTGTTAGTAATACTAGCACTCCTACTACTGCTGCAAGTACGAATGCTAATATCATTTGCCAAAACAACTCGTACTACCCCTATATTGCTAATGTTGCTACCATGGTTAATGTTCTTACCACCAAGGTTAGTAATGCTGCAACCACCATATGGTCTTCCTCCTCCCACCAGTGATACAAAGTTTAGAGTTATTCTGTGTACTTGGTGTGAGATCTGAGACTGAGTCCTTTATAGCTTATGTAATTTAATTTTCATAACAGTTTGGTTAGATTTATGATATAGTCTTTATCCAAAAGCTGGTGGTTATCCTTGCATTATGGGATTAATATGGGCAACTCCAAACTGCATGAAAAGAATGGGAAAGATACCTGGGATAACTGTACTGCTGATGTTAATGGTTTATTGAAGGGAACAGTTAATGCTTAAATTTTTTGGACCAATTTTGCACTCTTATATTTGGTTATCTGAATGACTAATTTGAAGACAACAATATGCAATATAACAAACATTGGTGAATTCCTACCATTTTGTCTAGTGAAGCTCTGTATTGTTTCTATTTTTTAAAATTATTTTTATTCTCTTTAATGGTTTGATCAATCTTGCATTCTTACATCTGGTAATCTGAGCAATGTAGTTGAAGATAAAAGTATGTAATGTAACAACCACTGTTAATTCCTATCATTCTATTTTGAAACCTGTATCATTTTTATTGTTTTTGTTTTTTTAAATTCTCTTTGAAATAAAAAAGGAATGGGTGGCAGAAAGTGGGGAGTTAGAAGTTAGTTTCCGTGGGATAAAACACATATGCACATCTGTAATCTGAGCAGTCTGGGAGGCTGAGACAGGACAGCATGTACCAACTCCTCATGACAAATGTAAGTAAGCATTATGTACTGCAAATGTACACTGATACAAATTAATATTTAAAAAATATGTACTTAAATATTTTCCAGTGTCAAGACAACAATAAGAAAACATTAAAAAAAAAAACAAACTAGCCCAGCCAGGGCAATTTAGCAACTTAGTGAGAATCTCTTTCAAAAATAAATAAGAAAATTTAGAAAGAATTTTTTTAAAGGGTTGGGAATTTAGCCCAGAGTTGGACAATGAACTGGGCTGTTCAATCCCCAGTACTGCAAAACAATCAGGTGAGCAACAGTGTTTATTTTAGGTTTAGGATTAAAAAATACCATCCTTATTTTATTTGGCTATTTTGTTTTTTAGATTTGATTCTGAAATTAAGCCAGGTAAGGTCTGCAATAGCAGACGAAATCTTTAGGAAGGGCAGTGATTGCTTTGGAGTGCCCATGTAAGCCAGGCTTTATGTAAGGTGCACTGTGGCTGCTGTTTCATGTAATTCTTCAGTTGCTCTGGCAGATAAAATCCATCACCCCATTTTACAGATCTGGAAACTGAGGCTTAGCAAAGAGAAGGAGGCCCTTACAGTTGCACATGGACCTTGATATGAGCCATGAGATGTTCATCTCTGGGCCCTCCCATTCTAGCATGAGGCCTTTGTAGCAGACTTAAAATGTAAATCAAAACATAATTGGCTTTGTGTGTACAGTTTAGATAAGATTTACTTTTGAAGAATGACTTTGTGTTCTAACCCAGCAGGTCCAGCTCCATGAAGCCCAGTTGCACTTAATAAGGGCTGGGGAGCAGGGCCATAAATATTGCAAACGATGCAGCTTAAACGAAACGCCCTATGAACCATAATAAAACCCCCATGATTAATTCCAGGACGTGCTCTGTTCATATTAGACCTGCAGTGGCTTCCCTGATGAGATCAATACAGCGTGGCGGAGTGATCCTAATAGAAGTGTTATTATCTTTTAATCTTCGGGAAAATGCCAACTTCTCGAATCCGTCACCAGGCCGCCTGCTTTATTTTCTCGGTGCAACCTTGAAGGCAGTTGTTTTCCCTGAAATGAAGATACATTAGAGTCTTTTCAAGGATTTATCAATAGTAGGACCTGGGCCTTCTTTGCAGGGCCCACTGCTGAAGGGCATATTTGTATGCAGAGTCAGAACTGGTCACGGTGACCTTTGCTGTGAGCTGCTATTTTCCCAGCAGACAGAGGCCTTTGGAGAGTGAGCGTAAAGATAGATATTCACAAGAGGGAGAAGGGAAGTGAGACTGGGAGAGAAACAATGCCCAAAACAAATCACTGAGGGAGGGCGTCCGTAAGTCAGGCGTGTCTCCTGTTCGGGACTTGGGCAGCAGAGATGGCTTCCATCGCCTGAGCAGGGAGCTCTTGCCTTTTCTGCTGCTTCTGCAGCCCTCCAGGGACCAAAGCATGATGGCACTGGCCATGAGTCTTGGTGGAAAAAGAAATGTCAGTGTCCCTGAGCGAGTGTCCAGGCAGGTAGGCAGGCGGGCAGAAAGCCACCCATCTCTGAGTCCGCAGTCTTTGGAGATGCTCAGCCTGCAGCCCTTGGGAAGCAGGGGAGTCCTGGATGGAGGGGGTCCCCGCTCAGTTTGGTGAACTCCTGCCGGGGAGGCAGCGGTCAGTGGACCACGGCTCTCAGAGGCAGAAATGAATCAGTTTACCAATGACAATGTGGAAAAGCCTGGGAGGCTGCCATTCATTGTTCCTGTGTGTGTCTGGACCCTCACCAGCTGCATTCTCCTGAATTCTAATGGAAGTGTCACTTGGGACTCAGTAGACAGCCTCAAAGAAAGCCAGGGAGGAGCAGGACGTTATGGAGCATACTTGTAATCTCAGCACTCTGGGAGACTGAGTCAGGAGGACTCGAAGTTGGAGATCAGTCTATGAAATTCAGATTCCAGAGCCCAGCGTCTAAAGTAGGATATACAGAAGAGAGACTAGGTAATTTTAGCCATTCAGCAGGAAGACCTTGGCTCAGAATAAAAAGTTTAAAAGGCTGGGATATAGTTCAGTGAGAAGGCCTGGGATTTATCCCTTGCACTGGAAGAAAAGGAAAGCCACCAAGAGCTCATGGGAGGGTGGAAGAGTCCTAGGTGCCTCAGTGTCCTTCTTCTGACCCCCTTCCTTAAAGGGGCAGAGCATCTCTGAATGGCAGCCATGGAGAAGATGGGCATCACGGGGTCTGACCTCCATCTCGCACAGAAAGGGAGACTGAGGCCCACAGAGGGGAAGTAACTAAGGAGTAGGTCTCACAGTGGGTGATCTGCGGGATGGGGTCTCCTCGCTGAGCTTCCGCCTCGGGCTCTCCCCAGCTCCGGGTGCTCTCTGCTATCATCTGGGCCCCAGGTTCCCTCTATCTGTCAGCTCCGCTGTGTGCTGAGGCTTCTGAGGTCTGCGTGCTATCATCTGCATTCATCCACACACAAAGGAAAATGAAGCCTGGAGGATCTTGCGGGAAATATGAGGACCAGGAAGTACGTATGATGACACTTATATTTTGCCCAAGGCAGCTGAACAGAACTTAGTCATGTGGCTCCACCTAAGAGCCAGGTGTTGGAGAGTGTCACCTGCAAATGTATCACAGAAGGAGAGGACATGGAACTGGCAAGCAGCTGGCTCGCCTCTGCTCAGCAATCTTATCTATAAAATAGGAGCCATAGTTTGGATTTTAAGTGTGCCCTGAACACCCACGTGGAAAAGGCTTACTCCTTACCTATTGCAAGGTAGTAGAAACTTTAAGAGGTGGAGCCAAGCAGGAGGGCTTTAGGTCACAGATAGCCCACCCCAAAGGGGAAGATGGGGCTCTGGTGACTTCTTCTTTCTCTTTTTTTGCCTCCTGTCCACAAGGTGAATGGTTTTGGTTTCTCAGCACAATGTGCCTCTTCATCACAGGTCCCGAAACAATGGGGCCAATCCAGCGTGGACTGAACCCTGCAAAACTGTGGGCCCAAATGAGCCTTTCCTTTTATAAGTTGATTTATCGCTGGTATTTGTTATGGTGATGAAACCTGACCCACACAGTAGGGGTACAAATAGCCCCTTTCAATGGGCTATAGTAGGGGCTTAAAGAAAACAAACCATCAGGAGAGTTTCTGATAAAGAGTAGGTGGAGGGAAATATTAATCTCGTCTACTTGCTTTTGCCAGTCCTTCCACCCACAGACTAGAGAATCGAACCCAAGTCTGAGTCTCCCTTCCAAACTGTAGTAATAGATTCCTGGTTGTTGGGTGCTGCCCTTGGGGGAAATATAAAAAGGTAGCTTCTACATTTTTATCTGGCACTGAAGGTTGAAGGAGCTCTGTAGGAGATTGGGGGGGTGGGTCGTTCCCATCAGTTCCTTGGCCCTTTCCTGGTGTTCCTGCCTCCTTCGTTTGTTTTACTTCTCCCATTACGCTGAGATGGCCATCTGAGTCCAACAAGCAATACTTGATTCTTTTCATTCAGCTTTGCCATTCCTGTGTTCTGGGGGTCACATTGTCCTAAAGCATTAACAGCATTCGAGTGTACTTTCGTTTCCTGCACTTATGACTTTGTGACCTCAGGATTGTGACCTTGCTTTCTTGAGCTTCACTGGGATGATATGAGCCCTGTAAAATTACAACCAAAGGAGGTCACTGTGATAAAAGAAAGTCATGGTTGTAAAATAGCTGGGCTCAAAGCCCAGCTCAGATGATACTGGGAGAAGAGTTTGTCCCAGAAAGTGGCAGTGGTTGTCCCTAATGTGGATAATCCTTAGTTTTCTCCACCCTTGAGGTTAGGGTGCTTAGTGAAGGCTGATCATAGTGGCAAGAGTAGGGCTGGGGAGAGTACTTAGGGTCCGTCTCTTCCTTGGACAGTGCTAAAAGAATATGAGATCCTAGCAGCACTTTATGTTTACTTCCCCAGATCTCAGCTGGATCATGCTTTCCATTGTCATTGGTTTAGGTTCATTGGATAACACAGCAGCCTGGGGTGGAGCAAATCCATATTCTCAGCTGCTCACAAAACTGAGGGAAACTTTTAGCTTCCCAGGACTTTATTTCCCCAAACTAACTCTCTGCACCCCACAGAGCTTTTAGCACCCGGCAGATGGTCTCTGAACAAACTCAACAGAGATAAAGGCAAACAAGACAGGTGAGAAGCAGCGTGCAGGTAGAGTCTTACTTTGGGATGTAGATGCCTTTCTGTGCATCTTGGGCCATCTGTTTTTCCTATACTGAAGCACTTTCAGTTTTATCAGAGCACCTTAAATTTAGTGAAGCACCCTTGACGGAGGGCGGGCTTGTGGTGAGGGAGGATATCAAACGTGTTTCCCATTCCCAAGCCAGTCATATCCTTGCTTGGCTGCCCTCACTGTACCTAGTCAAGGTCCTACAGACATGTCACACTTCTCAGGAAGCCTCTGATGATCTTGAGTCAAGAAGAAAGCTCCTTTCTCCACATACACACACCTAGTTTTTCTTTCCCTGGAGGCATTTCTTACAGTCCCTCTTAGATTCCTTAGTGCACATCTTCTCCCTTCAGCTAACCATAGTAATAATTATAATTATGTTAAGTACAACAAGCTTTTCTCAGTGGATCTCCAGGGACCAGGACATTTACTGGCATCATCACAGTGAATCCTCATAATGACCTTTTGGAGGAGGAGCTGTCAGAATTGCCATGCAGTAGATGAAGAAACTAAGTCATGCAGAAGTAAAGTAAATTGTTGAAGGTCCTCCACCCAGTGAGCAGTCAGGCCAGGATTTATTTTCAAATCTATGTTTTTTGAGCACCACAATACATAGAGTTAATGTATCTGATTTGGCCACGGCATCTAAAGCAAAGCATACAGGAGAGAATGGGCTTTGGAGTAAAACAGATCTTGTTGGAATTATCCTCTGGCCTTGGAAGTTCTGGGAAGTCTATTGGAACATTTTTGTAATTTCATTTATCTGCTATAAAACATAGAGATCTGCATGTACCTCAGGGTTGAATGTGGTGAAGCATAACTGATATTAGCCATATAAAGCCATCCTAACAGTGTCCCACTGAAAACAATATTAGCTAATATTAATTAAATACCTGCCCTCTCCATGTGCTTTTCTATGTAATTGATATGTATTATTTCATTTAACTTCTCACTAAAATTCAGTGACTGAAGTGGATTTATTAATTTCAGACAAATTAGAAAATGTTAACACAGAAAATGTTACTAGAGTTCAAGAGGAAGATCTTTGTAATGATACAAATAGAAATATACCAGGAAGTAAAAAAAAATATAAATATGTATGCAGCAAACAACTGAGCCCCAAAATGTGTGAAATAAATGCTAACAGAATTGGGGGAAGAAATAGACAAAGAGTTAGAGATGTCAATATTCCATTAAAAATAAAGAAGGCTCAAATTACTAAAATGAAAAGTGAAAGAGGGGAAACTACTACTGAACTCATGAAATAAAATAAAGTGTTCTATGAATAATGATATGCCAACACACCAGGAAATATTTTAACAACAGTACGTACAAATTAGACTTATACATATTCATTGAACACTCTACCCAGCAATAGCAGAACAGACATTCTTCTCAAGTTCACAATGTGCTCCAGAATGTACTATATTCTGGACTATAAAACAAACTTTGATAAAAGGATTGGAAGTGTACAAAGTATGTTCTCTGGGTACAGTGGATTGAAATTGGAAACTAGTAACAGAAAATATTTGAGATATTTATAAATGCTACCAATGATTTACAGAAGATATCACAGATACAACTAGAAAATACTTAGATGTTAATGAAAATGAAGATACAATATACCCATATGTAAGCTTGTAAATAGTGCATAAAGGGAAATTTATAGGTGTAAATACGTGTGTTAAAAATAATGATCTCAAATAAAACACTCTAATGTTCCACCTTATGACACTGACTGTGGAAGAGTAAACTAAACTAAAAGCAAGCAGAAATAAGGAAGTTATAAACATTAGAGTATAAATGAATAAAATCAAAGCTAGAAAATAGCAGAGAAAAATCAATGAAACAAAACATTGCTTTGAGGGCCAAGGGTTTAGCTTAGTGGTGCAGTGCCTGCTTGGCAAGCATGAGGTCTTGAGTTTGAGTCCTGGTAAACAACCTCCCAAAGTTTCTTTGAAAACATTAACAAAATTGACAATCTTTTACTAAGGTAACTAAAAAAATAGAGATGTAAATTATTAAATCAGCAATGAAAGGAGACATCACTAGTGTATATACAGAAATAAGATCATATGATGTAACACTATGAATAATTGTATGTCAACAAATTAGAAAGTTAGATGAAATAGCACATTTCTGTAAAGATACAAACTATCTAACCTAACTGATGGAAAATAGAAATGTCTGAAGATAACTTTAACAAATAGAATAATTGAGTCAGTAATAAAATATATTCCCACAAAGAGTTGTCCTGAATCAGAAGGCTTCACGAAGGAGTTTTACCAGAATTAAAGAAAAATTGATAAAAATCATTCACAAATGATTCCACAGCTTGGAAGAGGATAGCTTAGTTTCCATTTTCTTCTTTGAGGCCAACGTATCTCCGAAACTCAAATCTGACAAAGATATGCCAGAAAACTATAGATTAATGTCGCTTATGTTGAAACAAAAGAATACTTAGCAAAACTCCATCAAGTCTAATCTAACAGTGTATTAAAAAAGAATATACACTAAACAGGATATTTTTGCAGGAATTCAAGGTTAGTCTAACACTCAAAGATCAATTAATGTATTATACCACATCACATCAACAGTGTAAAATTCAGAAACTACATGATTATCTCAGCAGATACAAGGAGAGCATTTGACAAAACATTCAATAAAAGTAAATGGTGACTTCTTCAACCTGATAAAGGCCATTTATAAGCACACTTTAGATAATAAGACTGAATGCTTTCCCCTTATGAGCCAGAGTAAGACAAGAATGTCCACATTTATGATTTCTATACAGCATTGTACTTCAGCAACAGATTCCAATTAAAATGGTATCTAAAAGAAGAAAATGTTAAAGCATAAATCTAACAAACAGTGAAAAAATTATATTCTGAACACTACAATATATTGTTGAATGAAATTTTAAAGGATTTAACCAAATGTAAAAACAGTCTACCTAAAAGGATTGTGAGACTTAACTACTACCAAACTCTTCTTTCAATTACTTTTCTACTGCTATTTGAAGAGGGCTCCAAGACCAATAGCAGATCAAAGAAAAGCCTTTACAATTAGTGATTAAGGGAAAACTGCATATCCACATGAAAAATAATGAATTTGGACTCTCTATACCATTTATAAAAACTAAATCAAATATGTAAAATACCTAAACATATCGGCTGAAAAGCTCATTGAAGAAAACATAGGCATGAGTTTTCACAACCTTATATTATGTAATGACTCAAAAACTATGATACCAAAAACAAGCAATGAAAGAAAGATATAAGCTGGACATTGTCAAAATTAAAAGGAACTAGAATCTAGAATATATAAGGGACTATTTGATTCAATAATAGAAGACAAATAAGCCAGTTAACAATAGACAATTTTAATCATCTGAATACATATTTCTCCAAAGATATATGAAGTGCTAATAAACACATGAACAGATGCCTAATATTGTGATCCGCTAGAGAAATTCAACAACAACTTCACACCCAGTAGTATGGCTATAATAAAAAAACGACAATAACAAGTGTTAGAGAAAAATGAGGCAATTGAACCCTCATAAACTACTAGGATTCAAGATGTTATAGCCACTTTGGAAAACATTCTTGCAGATCCTCAAATGATTAAGGGATGGAGTTATCATAGAATACAGCAATTCTATTCTTAGTTATTCACTCATGAGAAATGAAAACACCTGTCTACACAAAGCTTGTACATAAATATTTATTGCAACATCATTCCTATCACCATAGTGGAAGCAACCCAAATGTCCAACTATCTGTAAAGAGGTAAACAAAATTTGGTACATCTATCCAATGGAATATTATTCAGCAATAAAAAGGAATGAAATACTAATACATGATGCAATGTGGATGAGTCTTGAAAGCATGTAAAGAGGAAGAAATAAGTCACTAAAGACTAATTTTTACACTTATATAAAATGTTCCAAATAAAATCTATTGAGACAGAAAGTTTATTAATGGTTACCTAGTGCTGGAAAGAATGAGAGATTTGAAGGAATGATGGCTAAGACATGCAGGTTTTTTGGGGGGAATGAAAGTATTCCATAATTGATCTTGATGATAAATATACAGTTCTATGAATAAACTAAAAGCTGTTGAACTATACCTTTTAAGTATGTGACTTGTATGGTATATAAATATATATCTCCAAAAGGTTTTTATGAAGACGTGCATAGGTATTATTATTGAGTTCAATTTATGAAGGAGAAAACCTAAGGTGAAGAGAGATGGAGAAAAATGTCCAGGCTCACATAGCAGTGGTATATAGTGGAAGCAAAGTATCAACAATATCAGGCAGTGTTATTCTAAGAGGCAGCAATTGTTATCATGATAGATTCGTTCAACAAATATTTATTGAGCACCTGCTCTATAAAAGGATGTTTAGATATCTTCTCTGAGGCATTGATTCAGTAAAGCATGGTTGACATGAAGGAGTATTCACATCTACTCACTGGGTGATCCTACAGCTCACCCGGGATGGAGGACAATGACAGACATTTAAGAGGTGTGCATTCACTAAATTAAGGGGTGGTTAATGGCACAGTTGAAATTCTACTGGGACCTGTTGTGAGTCTACAAGAGCATGTCATGATCATCAATCAGGCTGGGCAGCAAGGCTTGAGATTTCACTGACAGGCTGAACTGATGTGGTAGATAATGTTTTCTCATGAACCAGGACTAAGGGGACCATTTCCAGTCCAACCTTTTGATCAATAATTGTTTGACTTTTGAAAGCCACATTACTGGACAGAAGCACTAATGTGAGTTGCTGGTCACTGGTGCGGGACAGTGATGGAAGTGTTCCAGTGGCAGTTGAATTATTTATCAGGGTCCTCATTAGCTAACTAGCAGCAGTAATCAGAGACTGGTCACATCTTGATGTGACAGATAACAAAATACAGCCTCACATATCCTATATGCTGTGATCATTATGCAAAGACAACCAAATCTAAACTAGGCCTTGTGATACCTACCATCTGTGATACTACTGATACTACTAAATTACTAACAGGAAGATTCAAAGCCCCTTGAGGTTCCTCAGATACAGCGACTGGTCTTCATTAGTATAGGCAGTATATAATGGGGATTAGGTACAATGGCTCTGGAGTCAGAAAGGCTAGATTCAAAATGGCTTGAGAATTTAAAAAATGGTATGGCAATTTCCAGTCTTGTAGTTCTGAGCTTTGTGTGCCAAGTGAGGGCTAATGAGAATACCTTTGTCAATTATTTTGAGCGTTAAATTACATCATGCATGATACATCCCTGTGTTTGACAGAGTCAGTGTTTGTGAGCTGTCATTATGGGAATGATAAGAAGGTGTATTCAGGCTGTTGTCACTGACCGTGGTCAGTGTCCATCATCATGGCATCAGGAGGCAGAGGGTTATCTGTTGTTGTTCCATGCATACTTTCTTAGGATATTAGTATCTTCATGTGGTAGAGAAGGCTAATGTAACTCAAGGTGACTAGATCGGCGCAGGGTCTTGAGTTCAATCCCCAGTACCGCAAAAAAAAAAAAAAAAAAAAAAAAAAAAAGAAAAAGGTGACTAGATCATTGCTCTGGTGATCTCACAGAAGAACAGTTGTTTGGACATGATCATTCTGGCCTCTTTCTGCCTGTTACTTTTATATCAAAGAAAAGGAGTAACACCTCAAGAAAAGAGTCCAGCCTGCTATTGGTGAGGGACACACTAGCCAGGCTTTCATCCCAATTAACTACTGTATCTTTTTCCAGGTACTTCTGAACTCTGGGTAGAACATTTCTTGTCTAAGAGTGAGCCAGGAGGAACCTTGGCCAAGTTGCTGGGTAATGGAATCCATAATTGCTTGTGGCTTACAGTGTGGGTGGATAATTCTTCATTAGTCAACATCATCTGTTTTAATGGAAGGAAAGTGAGCTGGAAGCATTATCAGCCAGGACTGTTTGGGAAGCCAGCTTCTTTGTGTACAGCATGAATAGTCTTGGCTGCCTTCTGATTCATTGTTCACCTTGTGCAGGCCGGGGAACTTTCATTTTCCACTTACTATTGTCAAGCTCCTGCTGCACTGGGTAATTTGTGTCCCATTTCTTGAGAAAGAACAGTTTCACTCCCGGCCCTATAACTCAGACTTGGAGAACAGAGATACACCTTAAAGATATCAATTCATCACTAGCAATTTTGGCAAATGAATAAGCAACAGCTTTAAAATGTAACTTGTTCAAGGTCACAGGGCTGGTGGGAGGAAGGACGTGGGTGCAGGCACAGTGTTACATGGCCTCACAGATGAGGAAGTATAGGGGATTGATTGAAAAGTTTCCATCCCCTGTGTCCTCTTCACTGGCTCTTGGATCTTTTCTTGGTTTGGGGTTAGGTCAGACACACAGAAAGAGACACTAAAAGACTTACCCGCATATTCCAGAGACTCAGGCTGGAGGGCAGAAGAATGAGTCCTCAAAGGCATGGAGAGAAGAGCTTTCCTGGCAGCCAGGAGCTCACTGGAAAGGCTGAAGGCAGGTACAGCAGGCTGTCCCAGAACATGCTTCCTGGACAGTCAGTGGTCTGCATGATCATCGTAGAGTGAGAACTCAGAGACAAACAGGGCTTTGTCCCTGTTCAGAGGATCTCAGTGCGCAAGGATCACTCACTTGCTAAGCTGAGAATCTATTGCCCCCCACCCCCACGTTTCTGCCTTTGGTGTTACCTTATGCTATTGACTCTGACTCTCAGATCCTCAAATCTTTCCAGCTTCTAAAAGGACCAAGAACCTTGATGGCAGTTGTTAAGATGCAGAGAAGGTACTGATGGAACCTAAAAAAGGTGACAAGTGGCAAAGGCCCCAGAGTGCTGTAGGTAGGACAGATTTCTGATTGAAGATTGCTCATAGGCCACTGATGTGATGAGTTATCATTTCTAGACAATGAGAAGAGAGTTGCTTAATAAATATTAGTTGAAAAGAATGACTCAGATAAATTAAAAGGACAGCAAGGGAAGATGAGAAAACTGTGAATAAATAAAAGCCTGAATTAGTGATGCTAACAATTACCACTAGCCAAGTAGTTCCTATGTGCCAGGGCTTCTCCTTCTAGCATTTCTTTTAACTTACCCATTAACCATGGAGGTGGGTACTTTTATTCATTTTTATGGCTGATGAAAATAAAGGTAGATGGTTTAGAGACTTACCTGAGCTCATACATCTAGGATATGAAAGGACCAGGAATTCATTCTTGAACCTAGCTCTAAAGCCTGTTGTTCTTCACAGTGATAAAGTTTTTTCCCTCTCCATTCTCACACCAAAGAAAAGTCAATTTTTAATAATCATGGTTGTTTGCAGAAAGGAGCAGTTCTCTTTCCTCTATTTCTAATTTTCCTCCAACTAATTGCAAATTAGTGGTAATTTTCAAATGAAAAGGAGGATCCTGCATGCCATCCATTTTTGCTTACCCAGCAAGACCCTGGTCCTGTGACAGCTCTGTCACCATGGAAACCCTGGCAATTCCAGGCCCTCCAGGCTCCTTGGCAGAGTTGCCCAGACTCTGGAGGTGGGGCTCCTCCAGACCAGCCTCTTCCCTTGCTTCAGTGCCCTACACATGGGCCCAGAATGTCAGTGTTTCACAGAGGTCTACTCTCCCCATCTACTTACTGCTCCCTTTGATCCACTGTATTTTGTGGGAGTTCAGAATTAAAGGGATAAGAAGAAAAATACAAAGAAGGACAGTAGGAAGAAAAGTCATAAGCAAGGAAACTTGGTGTTTAATCCTGGGATAGAAGAGTAGGTACATTCCAACCCCTGCCCTGAAACATAGAGAAAGTATGAACCTTCTCAGTTCACCTGTGGCTGATGGGACAGAGATCCCTGCTCCAAGACCCCGTGGGTGCAGAAAGTCTTGCCTTCAGTAGCACTGCCGTCTTGTGCATGGATGGGGTGTGATGGGAGGATGTCTATTTGCCCCAATCCCAGAAAGGACCTAGATCTAGAAAGTGGAAGAGTTTTGAAAAACACTCATTTATTCATTTATTATTTACTTGTGTTTGGGTGTGAATTCACAATTGAAATACTTGTTGATGATCTACTGTGTACTGGATTCTCAGAAGAAACCAATTCCTTTCACCTGTTTTTCTGAGGATATTTACCTTGTTCTTGAACTTCATGTATGTGGAATTGGCCATTCACTATATTTTTTTTGGAGGGGGTCCATCTCTATTGTTTTGTTCCTAACTTCTGCCCTGTTTCCCAGGTCTCACTTTTCCTTTTCCCAGCACTTTCTGTGGGACTCATTGTGCCTAGGTGGGAGCCAAGGCATTTTCCCAAGACCCCTCCCCCTTATATCCATACCCTACTTCATTGAGTTCAGTGTAGGTGGAGAAGGAGGAAAGGAGATCAAGAGCAACAGCAGGTTTGAGAACCATGGAAAGCAGCACCTCAGAGCACCTACAGAACGCAGGGTGGAACAGCCCCAGCTCTCAGTCTATGCCTCCTCATTGTGCACCCTGCATTTAATGGGGCTCACGCAGCTGTGCCTCCCTCTGAGAGCTGGAGTCAGAGGATGCTTCTGAAGTCTGTAGCAGGGTGCCTGGTACTCAGGAAATTCTCAGCCTTCTTTTTCAGTATAACAGGTTGAAAGAACACAGAAATATGTGGCAGTGGCTTAAAGGACCTTATCACATGGCAGAGGAGGATGTGCCAACTGCCTTCTCCCATTCTGCAGACAAGGGTTACTTTAGCCAGCATTTATGGGGACTTAGTAGGCAATCAACACTGTTTTAAGAGCTTTGTATAAACACTTTCTTTAAAATGTCACAATTCTGACAGTATATAAGTAATTAGCATGAAGAGATACTAACTTGGAACCATCCCACAAGTAGTTTGGGGCCAGGCTAGGAATGTTCCTCTGGAAATCTGTCTCACAAACTTGGCTTTTGCCATTGGGCTATACTGTGGGACATTTCCTTTAATGCATATCTCAAGTCTAGGTAAGTTGAAATAGAGTATGGGTTACCCAGTAAAGGGATCAACTGATCAGAACAAAGCTTCTTATGCCTAGCATGGTGCCACATGCCTGTAATTCCAGCACTTGGGAGGCTGAGGCAGGAGGATTCCTGGGAGTTCAAGGTCAGCCTCGAATACATGATGAGACCCTGTCTCAAAAAATCACACACACACCATAAATTCTTTATTGCAAATATTCTCAACAGTTAGAGTTCTGAACTTGGTTGTTTTAACTAATAAAGGAGGAGAAAAATCAAGGATGAGATCTGTAGCCAAGCAATCAGCTGGAACAAATCATTCTTTGTAAATGGGGTTTATACTTAAGGAGAAGAATAATACACATGCTGAATAGCCACATTTAGGATTAATCAGAGACAAAGTGTTCCTTGAGCGTGGCATTCAGAGTACTTGTCTTGTATTTGCATTAAGAAAAAAATAAGATCAGGTCTTGCTAAAAGCAGATGACAATTACAGCCTGTCAAGTATGAGAGGGAGAAACTATTTTCCAGAATGTTCCCAATTTGTGATTTGGGGTGGCATCTGGATGAACTGCTAAAGGGTGGAGTAAGTGGATGGGACTCTGGTGCTTCAAATCTCTTTCTCATTCAAGAGGCTTTTCATGGAAACTGATTCTAACCTAACTGAGGAAAATGTTTTCTCCCAACATCTGGGAGTCTTTATCTTGGAGTCAGATCCCTGGGACTTGTCACTAGACTGATGGTCAAGCGACCTCACAGTTCCCCCTAAGCATTAGTTTATAAGGCCTTTTTCACCTGTCTATTTTTCTTTGTCCTTTATCTTCTATAAATCTTAGTTAACTTGGCTGATCAATGGGGAGAACATCAGTGAACTAGTGAATTAACATTTCTTTAGGGAGTAAATGACATAGCCTAAGTATATCCCTAGCCAAGGCCCTGGCATGTATGACACCCTCTGCTGGTGTCAGTCTCTTTCCCATTACAATTCTGTTTGTCTGAAGCAAGAGAGCAGGTTCTTTCCCTTTGCTTAAGCCCCAAAGCCAGGCTTCTGCAGAGGTGGGAGAAGTGCTGGTAACTTTCTCTCTTCCCAGTGCCCTATTTCTCTTCTACTCCTCTAACATCCTAAGCAATAAACTTGCCTGTGTCATAAAATTTGTGAGGAGTAGATTTCCAATAATCACAATAATGCTAGTTAGTATTATTAATGACAAATCAAGTATAATATTATCACCGCCATTGACTTTATGCCTTCCAGGTGTTAGATACTATCTTAAACACAAGTTTTCTAGAATATAGATGACAATTGATTAACATTTGTTAAATAAATTAATGAGGCCATTGTTCACACATATACTACTGTACAAGGAAGCTTCAACCCCACCCATCCATTTTACAGAAGAAGAAATGAGAATTATAAAGGTAAATGTCTTCCATGGGAAGGATATCCAAGAGTTAGCATTTAAAACCTGGCTCATGCATGGCCAGGTCCTCTAGGGGACTCACACTCCCAACTCCCAGAAAAGGTCTGTTCTTGCAATGGTTTGCTTTGATTCACAATTTATTTGCTGATCCTAGCCTTTGGGATTGATTCTGAATTTATGATGCATGCTCAGGTCTTTCGTGACTCTTGTTCCTGGAATTTCATTAGACCGACCTGTAATTGTTGTGGTAAATGTTTACACATCTATAAATTATTATTAGGCAAGTGGGGCAAGGTCAACCTTTATCTTTTAAGGCACTGGGAACAGACTGCAGAGATTTCCCAGCAGACAAAGAGCTTAGAATCTGATTAATTATGGACTGTGTTGGTGGCATATTGACAATATTGTTTCTTGCTGTTAATTTTGAAACCCCAAATGGGTCATCTTTCCTGAGCATGAAAAATGATCACCCTTTTACTGATTGTCTCACAAGTGATTCAATTTTAAATCAGTAATGACTATTGCTAGCTGATCATTTTACTCAGAAAGTACAGCCCAAGATACCCTTGGGGTTTTATGCTGAACTTTCTTTTACTACATTTCCTGCTATCTATTTAGGCTAATGCTCTTTTTTTTGCCAACTCATAAAATCCTATACTAATTGTTTAAAAATTACAAAGATAATGTTAAAGAAACATTGATAGATAGAAATTAACGTAACTAAGTATTATACGTTAGGCACTTGTATAGCTTGTGTACTGTCTTAGCTACTTCTTCATTGCTGGGATAAAATACTCCCAACACCCACAAGTTAAAGAAGGAAAGGCTTATTTTAGCTCACAGTTTGTATACATTGTAGTTCATAGTTGGCTGGTTCCAGGGGAAGGTGACAGGGCAAAGGGGGTGGCAGAGAAGAAACAGTCCATGGCAGGGCAGGCAAAAAGCCCTGAAGCAGCAATATGGAGCCCCTGTTTCCTCATGGTGGGTCTTCCCCATTGCCCATACCCAGAGCTATGTTGAACAATCTGTGGACTTATTTAGTTACCAGATACCTTTAACCATATTCACACACCTAGATCCAGCCACCTCTGAAATGCCCCACCTGTGAACATGTGAGACTTTGTGGGAACATCTATATATGAGTCATAACAGTCATTTCACACATTAACTATGTGAGGTAGGTTTTATTGGAACTGAGATTCTGAGTTTAAGTTACCCTGTTGAGGTTTCATGTCTGTAATACCACAGACATAGTTATTTCCCCTTTATATTCAGACTCAGTGCTAAAAATCCTTTGTCCAAATTTTGAGAACCGGATTGGAAGGTGAAAAATGCAGCTGTATTCCTACCGAGTTTCTAGATCATAGCATCAGTTTACACAATACCCTAGGCAGTAGCATAAATATCAGAAGTGAGCTGTACGATTGTTCTCCACTCTGGGGACATAAGGAGTGTAGGAGCCTTAAATCTCTCCAAATACTCAAGGATTATCCTTTCAGTGTTAACTTCTCAAAATTTCTATTTTTTCCAATTCCTCTTTTATTTCAACCTCTAATCTGAAACTTCTTTTAGGTCAGATTCCATGTCTTCTCTATTTCTGAAGCTTTAGAAGATAGTGTTATAACAAGCATATAGTAGTATGTGAGTGTTCCCTAGAGAGGCAGAATCAACTGGATATGTAGACAGATGAAAATAGAGATAGAGACATATAGAAATGCATTTATTTTGTGATGCAATGGCAAGCAGAAACACCATGACAGGCAGATTTATTTAATGTCAGATGGGCACTAACAGGGACTCAGTTGTCCCTCACAATGTCGGGCCTTGCAGGCCCAGGCAGGGAGGTTCTTATAGGGTCTCTAAGGGGCAGTACAAAGGCAGACTAGTTGGCTGTCCTTGTTTGGTTTTCACAATATGCATCATAGTGACAAGCTGTGTATCATAGTGACTGGCTGTTTCTAGGAGACAGAAGTAACAGGAACTGTTACCTGGGCAACTAACAGACTGGCTGAGGGATGTTTTCTGCCACAGTGGGATGGGTACATGTGAATATGGAGGCTGGTAAGTCCCACAGTCTGCTATCTGGAAGCTGTGGGTCCAGGAGAACAAGTAGTGAAGTTCTAGTGTACATCTGAAGGCCTGGGACTTGGGAAACCAATCTCAGCTTGGAAGCAAAGGCGCCTGCAGTACTGATGTTCAAAGGAAAGAGAAGACAAATGTCCCAATTCAAGCAAAGAGAGCAAATTTGCCTTTATTCTGCCTTTTGGTTCTCTGAAAGCTCTCAAAAGATCAATAATGATGCTCTGATTCTGGGAGGTTGACATCCTTTTGTTCCAGTTCACTGATTTCAATGCTAATTTCTTTCTGAAATACTCTTTCAGACACACCCATAATGTTTTATCAATAATGTTTTATCAGCTTCTTGGTGCCTCATTCCAATGATACATAAAGTTAGCCATCATAGTAGGTTCTTAAAATATGCTGAAGGAATACATGAATGCAAGAATCCCCATAGCCATTATAATGAAATTTATAAATGGACCTATGCTGGGATGTAACATTCTGCATATCTATGCCTATGCCTATACCTATGTCTATATCTATATAACTCCCTTCATTTCCTTTTTAATTTCAGTATAAATACAAAGAAAGAGGTGGGTAAGAGGGTTGCCCTGCTTAATGGAAAACTAAATTGAAAGTCAATATTTCAACATTTTGGATGATTAAACCAACTCCATGACACAGACTGTGGAGTGTTTTGAAAGGCACTTAGAAAAACTCTTCTCTCAAGATTTTAAAACATGTGTGAAAATTCCTTAATGGAGATAGGATCTGTGTCTTCAGTGCTGGAATTACTACTTGAAGCAATACAATGTGGTGGGAGTTATGCAACACAACTTCTAATCCCAGGGAGCAGTAGTCTTGTAGTTTCCATTTTCTCTGCTGGAATTCTATTTTCTGGCAACTCTGAAATCAACTGCTGGAGAAGCTGTCTACTTTGGCAGACCATCATAGCTAAGTCCACAGCTTTCCCCATGAAGTTACAGAAATTTCAAAGAAGAAGCCTTCAGATATTCAAGTCACTCTTAGCCATTTGAATCTTCCCAGCTATATAAATTAGCTTTTCTATTGCTTGTATTAAATACGTGACACCTACAACTTGAAGGAGAAAGTGTCATATTTGGCTCACAGTCTCAGAAGGCTCAGTTCATGTTTAGCTGCAGTGTTATGATGGAAGGGCATGGTGGGAACAAAAGCTGTTTAATTCCTGGCAGTCAGGAAGGAGAGCAGGGGATTGATCATAGGAAGGAAGGGCCTCTATGACTCACCAAGACACACATACATGTGTACTCTACTAATTCCCTAGGTGGCTCCCAAGACAATCAAGTTGACAGTTATAGTTAACCATCACATCCCACCCTTTATCAATTTGACGCCCAAACACATCTCTATAAACCATGCTTACTTTATAAATACAATAGCAAGTTCATGATTTTGCCTAGCATGATACAACTATCCTGCATACAAACTAAAATATAACAATTACTTCTCCAGCATAGAAGGCAAAGTTTTTCTTTGGGTGATGTTTACTGTTCTGACATTCCATAACTTAAACATTATAGTGTAGATTTTAAAAATATAAACATACCCATATTAAGTATATCAGTGTTATGTTACATGGTGTAAGAACACAAAGAAATCAAACAAATTAATATAGTGTACCTATGCAAAGCAACACTTAATAACAAAATAGGAAAGAAATACAACATTACGCATTTCTGTAACTGATTGCCAGTTATAGCTAGTATTTACAACTACCTTCTTCTACTAATTCAGTGTTTCCTTGGCCTTCAGAAAGCACTTCATTAGGTCTTTGATCCTCACCTAGAGGGGTAACCCACATCTTCATTCCTGAAGTGTCTGGACCGTTTGTCATTCTGCATGGATTGCGTTGTAGTTTTCCACTGACTTTAGTAACAGGAAATGGTAATACTGAGGGAGCTCCTGGACTCCAGACATGCTCTTCCTTATCTCCACTGCAGAGTAGTAGTTCGATTTCCCCTTGGTAGTTTTTGTACCAGGCACCCACATTCCAATATCAAGATGACCTTTTTAACTTGTTCATTCAGAGGAATGAGTCCAAAATGATCAGGGAGGAGTCTTAGCATAAAGGTCAATGGAATCATTGTGGTGACTCTTGGCAGAAGCCTTCCCCACTCTGGAACTAAGACTTTAAGGCCAGCAAAGCATAGGAACAAGAAGCAAAATTTTACTAGTAGCTCACAAGAGTTGATGGTGAGTAGTACCATCACCGTTCCAGCCCTGGGCTTCAGACCTATGAATCCTGGCTATGGGAGAAGCGCTACTACATATTGGATACTGATTCAGAGTATATGCAGCTCTTCTGGAGAACCCCTCCTCAGCCATGGAAGGGTTTGCCAACCAGCTGGTTCTTGTAACAGCTTCCTTAAATGGTTATTACACAGTTCTATCAATTGGCTGTTTCCAGATAGTGGAAAACATGTGAACTCCATGAAAAGGAGCTCTTTGCCAACTTCTTTGACTATAAAGTATGCTCCTTAATCAGAAGCAATGCTGGGTGCAATGTCAAAATGATAGATGAGGCATTCCATAAATCCATGGATGGAAGTTCTGGCAGAAGAATTACAGGTAGAGAAGGCAAATCTATACCCAGAATAAATGTCTACTCCAGTAAAGACAAAGTACTACTACTAGAACGGAGGTGGTCCAGTATAATCAACTTGACACCTAGTTGCAGGCTGATCACCCAGGAAATGATGTCGTATCAGAGACTCAGTTTCGGTATCTGCTGCTGGCAGATTGGGCATTTCACAGTGACTGGGGCCAAGACAGCCTTGGTGAATGAAAGTCAGTGATTGTCTGGATCTGAAGCAGAAACCTCATGGTGAAAAAGTGTGATGGAGCAAATCTGTTTGGTTAATGGTGGCTGGAAGCAGAGCAGGTAAATAGGGAGGAAGGAGCCAGAGAGCAGACAGAGTATCTAAGGTCACTGCTCCACGTCCTACCCAGACAAATCAAGAGGTGACCTTTTCTAATTTCCTAGATGGCCCCCAGTCAATTGACAATTAAGGATTATCACCATATCATCTCAGGTCCCCTAAATCTTGGAACAGAAACAAGACATAAATGTGCCCTATCTCATTTATTTTTATCCCCAGAATCTGTGTGGATATTGAGTATTGGTTTGTAGCAGTACTAAATGCTTGGGTGGTTATTGTACATCTGTGGACAAGTAGATACCCTCAGAGAAGACCTGCCTGCCCTTTCCAATGAGGCTTACAAAGGTCACTAACCAATGAATGGCATTGGCCTTTGGTTTGCATGTCTGCATCAAAGTGGGTAAGGACGCTCTAACTCTTCTTCCCAGAGACAGCGAGTGTCTGGAGAGACTTAAAAGTCATCTTCTTCAAAAAGTGTTGCTTTCTTTTGCTGACATCTTCTCCTCTCTATTTTGTCCCTCCCTATGCTTCTGCATTGTCCCTCCACCCCAACCCTGTGTGAAAGGTTCTCTGAGAGAAGACCATGCTACCGCTGCCCATGGAATTCCTAGAGCTGAGCTCCTCTCTGTGGATATTTCTATTCTCAAAACTTTCCATTCTGAGTGCAGCCTGGGCTTCCCACATGAGAGACTGCATGGGGACTAGAAGCTATGAAAGGCAATGCCTAATTTATTTTGGCTCTATGTACAGTGCTGTAGTAAGTGCTTAATTTGCTTCATCCCAGTAGCTTGTCACAGCTGCTCAGTGAGGGAGGCAGATAGCAAATAGTGTGTTCCCTTTTAACAGAAGGGGAAGGGAAGGAATTTCTAGGATTTCGACTAATGTTTGACTTATACTCTTAACGCTTTTCTATCCTCTTCCCAAGGAGGCACTGACCTAGGAATCTGTCTTCTATGGTTCAGGGTGAGAGGTTGAGTAGCTCATACTTGCATCATCTGGACCTCAGTTTCCTCATCTGTTGACCTATAAACATCAATTGACTTTTGAAGGTCCTTATGATGCTCACTTGCACGAATTTTTGCAACCTCTCAGACACCACACACTTTCAAGAAGACTCGAAGTCCTCTTCTTTGGGTGGCAAATGTACTTGAGGTACATCATTTTCATGTTTAAAAGAAGTTTCATACAATTTTTGTTCCACATTACATAGGCCCCTTTCTTCTGTCTTTGATAAAAGCTCGAAGCAGTCAGGTTTTGTGAAAATTAATCCCAGAACAACCTCTGCATGCTCATTGCAATGACAATGCCTTGCATCTTGGAGGTCAGGCTGATCAGAGCAATGAGTCTGGGATGTATTGAACTGCAGCTTGTTGGTAATGATTTCTTCTTTTCAGTGGAATCCTATTAGTTGGTTAAAGGTTTGCATTTGCAGAGGGCTCTATGCTCTGCATATAATTCACTTTACCTCCTGTGCCCCAGGTCCAAACCTGAGTGCAGCTACTGAGCCCATCACTGCCAGCGGCTTTTGCAGTCTTTTATCCTCCCACCCTTACCAACCAGTCCACAGTGGCTTTTTGTTATTCACATGGATTCCTTAATACTTCCTGCCTCCCTCACCTGCTTTCACCTGCCATGTTTTCTCAACAGCCTGTCTGCCCTGGTCATCTCCTGTGCCCCCTCTAGTTCACTGTCTACAGCGCAACCAGTAAGACTTTTGGAAATGGAAATGTAGACTTCCTCTATAGAAACAGCATAATTCCTCTTACAGGTAGAAGTCCTGTGGGGAAGAGATCAGAGCTCATTGCCTTTGATCATTACCCCTTATTTTTTGCCATAGAATATAAGCTCCTTGAAGGCAAGAATTCTGCTATTTATTTCTATGTTCCCACAGACTCGCACCATTCCTTCCTGCTGAAGAGATTTAATTGTGACTAAGTGCAGATCAGTTAGGTGTGGACGGCTATAGCACTCACAGGAGGAAGACAGAAAAAGCCACTTACTCTAGGTCTGAATTTAAGGACAGAAGCTGGGCACACAACTATCACAGTCCCAGAGGTGAAGAATTCAGCAGGTAAGATGAATACTAAGGCTGGTCTGGGGAGCTCACTGAATTACTGTGAGCCTCAGTTTCTCAACCTGTCAAAAGACAGGTCAAGCAAATGGAAAGGGGAAACACTTCTTTGACTGGGAAGAATGGACTAGGAAAAAGGGTCTATCATCTGGAATTAGATGGATTTGAGTCTGAGTTCTAACCCCACACTATTTGGATGAACTTGAGCAAATTGCTTAACTCCGTGGACTTCAGTTCCATGGTCTATAAAATGAGTGATACCAACTTCGCATGGGTCTGGAAAAAACAAGATGTGATATGTATAAAGAAGGTAGCACATAGTAGGGGGACTATGAAAGAATACTTGTTACCACTGTCTTTGGGCAAAGCTAAACATTCCCCTTGGCAACACTATTCCCAATGTCCTACCTGGTGCTGTTTTCATCTCCCTCACCAAGCCCAAGTCCACTTTGCAGGCTGACTATGCTTAGCCCCCTGATTCTTTCATGGCTTGTAAAATGCCCTCGCTCTCCCTTCTGAAGAGTGATTTTACATCCTTGGCTTTGTATGTGCTCTTGACATATGTTAATGTTTGGAAAATCAGCCTGGAACAGAGCAGGGAGCCCTTCCAAACATGAGCCCGGAGGCAACAAATAAATTACTTTGCAGGGATGGTTCTGTCAGTTGCAAGTTTAAACTTAACAAAGAAAACAATCCCCTTCTGTTTTGGATGCCCTGGAAGCTGTGGGTGTCCCCGTCTCTAGGCCAGAACCCCACTTGTGCTGCCAGGCTTAAACCATCATCAAAGGTGCCTTATACCATGTGCCTGGCATTGTGCAAGACCCTTAAAACACACATCATGGAAGAGAAATAGCCGTTTAGCAAGGTTAATTAACTTGTCCAAACTCACCTATAAATAATTAGTCAAAGTCAGATTTGAAAGCAGAGCTATTAGATTCCGAAGCCTGTGTGCCAGCCATTCAAATTCATGCCTAACTTCTTAGTGTGGGAAAAGAGGCGAATATCACTTTCTTGTTTGTTTTGCTGTTTTAGAGGAAATATTTTGGAGCATTTTGGGTGCACCATGGGTGCACTAATAGAAGAGAGTGAGAGAGTGAGAATAGAGATGAGAGCCAGCGGAAATCTGTAGTGATTGGGGAGGTACACAGGGAGCCTGAGAAGGTTTCCTCAGAGCAAGAAGGCTGAGGTTCATCAGGTACTCAGATGCCCAAGGCTTTCTCTTGGTGCACTAGAGAAAGCAGGTCTTTGGCAATACGAGGACTCACCTCAGCTCCTTTCATGTTCACTGTAGGTCTCTGCCTTGGTCATGTAGGCTGGTCTCTGGGCCTTGTCGTTTCTTGCCCTAGCACAATATGGTAGATTATTTACAGAAATGACTACAACAATTACAGTCAACCCTTCACAATGTCACTTTTTGATCTTGCCCGTCAGACATCAGTTTCTCTTTCTCCGTATCTTGAATATAGACTTAGTTTGGCCCATGGGCCATTAGAAATTCTCATGCAAACAAAGAATACTTCTCTCCCAAAGGGCAGAAAGGAGGTTCTCCTCTCTTGTTACTTTTGGGAAGCCCGAAAACCCTAAGAAGCCTGAGCTAGCCCTCTGGTGGATGCGAGCTGGCCCTCACGTGGAGGCAGATGAGCAGATCCAGTCGAGTGCCCTTTAGCCCATCAGATTTCCAGCCTCCAGCAGTGTGGGAAAGGCTTCCAAGAGTGAGAAGCACAGCTGAGATCCGGCTGCCCACAGACATTGACTGATAAGGACTTCTGCCCTGCTGACCCATAGACTATGAGAAATAATAAGCATTTGCTGGTTTATGCCATTAGGGCTTGGAATGGTTTGTTTTAAAACACAAGACAGAAAATATCAGAGTCAATAGGCAAGAGGAGCTTGGAGCACTCTTATTTCTGAGTCTTTGCTGCCTTAAGTATCCCCAGACCAGAACATATATGTTTTACCTGCCTTGTATTAGAAATTGAAGAAATCCAGACATCTTGAGTCTGGGTGAAACTGCAGGTCAACTCATTCAATCTCCTTTACTCCACAAGTGTGTTCTACAGTCTTAGAGACAAAGGGCAGATCACAAAAATGACCATAAACCTGGAAAGGTATTTAGGTATTGGAAATCATTTTTTAAAGATAAGAATTGAAATTGTTTCCTACTTTGATCAAGGTGGCACACTTCTGTTGAAACTCACAATGTACACCAAAAGGAGTAAATTGATTGTATATATAATGATTTAAGAAAATATTTTAAAACAAGTAAACAGAGTTTTAGTATCACAAGTAATAACAATTTGAATGAAATCTTTGGACTCTCAATTCACATCATAAAAACCATTACTGTATGTTCCTAAGACCACATTTTTTTTAATGTTAAAGAGAATAAAAAAACAATAAAGCTGATACAAAATTTCCAAACAAGATGATAGGAAATTAACAATGGTTATTATATTGCATATTGTTATCTTCAAAGTAGTTGCTCAGATTACCAGATAACTTATTAAGAAAAATTCTTTATAACTCTCATTCTTTCTTAGTTCGAGAAATCGTAGTGTGATGAGACTACCATAAAACAGCTTAGAAACAAGTGCTTATTCTTTGTTAAGGGTAATCTAACTATGTTCTACTCATAAGGTGGAGTTGATGTACTTTTCCTTATTCCTCTTGCTAAACACAGATAAATACTCTGGAATTATGTATGAAATGAACACAAGAAGACTGGAGGATAGAAAGAAAAAGACAGACTGAGTAGGGACATTGAGGCCTGAGGAATTACATGGTGGTGGGGATCTCTGAATTTTCCTTTTGCCTAGTCTATCCCAGGCTTGGAGTTGAAGACTACAGCAACTTAGAAAGACCAACAGGTACAGACAACGCAAGAGTAGAAAGAGGAGGAAAAGGAGGAGGAGGAGGACTAGGAGTATTTGGCTTTTTCCTGTAGCCAAATACTAAGAAAATGGGAGGCAGACACCAAGCCCTAGACTTTTACCCTCACCAGTGTGTAATGAGTGTTTGCTGCAGTCTCGTTAGATAGTGTCAGAGAAGTCTAAACAGTACATGGAGAATGTATCTCCGTTGGTTGCTAACAAGAAGCCTTCTTCCACTGCAGTGAAGATCACATATGAGGAACTATACTTTGATCTCTAATAGGAGTGATGAAGTGCCCCTCCTTCTCCCTTTTGAGTGGTACTGGAGGAAGCCAATATGCATGTTATAGCCAATACTCTAATATATATAACAAGGTCACATATTCCCATAGTGTCAGTGAAGGGCAAGTAGAGAGTAGTAGGGCCACTTTTACTGCTTCCAACCTGAGAGGTATCAATAAAAGTATATTGTGGAGAGGATCTTCCATCCCACCCAGCAGTAATGAGGAGATTCTTCAGCTGTCAAAAAAGACCAGACTTTAGCATCCATTCCATCTGGAAGTAATGAGTCATGTCTTCCTGCCATCCTTCTCTGCCTGAGCAGTGCCAGCAAAATCTTGCTAAAATACAAGGCTGTATATAGTAAGAGCTACAGTGTTATAACATAATACTCAATGTATGTCAAATTTTCAATAGAAAAATCATCTATCATCCTGTAGCCACAAGGATCTCAAAGTGAAAGAAAAAAGCAATTAGTAGGTAATAATAGAGATTATACAGATGATACTATTATCTGACCAAGATTTTAAAGCAGTCATCATAAAAATACTTCAAGTAGAAATCATAAAAACACTCTAGACAAATGAACACCAGAAAATCTCTGCAAAAGAAGTAAAAGGCATAAAGAAAAACCAATTAGAAGTTTTAGAGCTGAAAAACAGAATAACTGAAGTAAAAAGCTCAATGATGGTCTCAGCAGCAGAATGTAGGTAAGAGAGGAAGGAATCTGTGAATCTGAATATGCAAAAAGGGTAATTTCCATACAAACAGTAGAGAAGGAGTAAGATAAAAACAAAGGAAAAAGACTCACAGACCTGTATATTGTAATGAAAGATCAAATATTTATATAACTGAAATTCAAGAATGAAGAAAAGGGTGATTCTGAGAAAAATATTTAAAGAAACAATAGCTAAGGCCCCTTCAAATTTGACAAAAAACAACCTTAGAAAGTGAAGAAATGTAGCAGAATAAACTCCCCAGCAAGGCATATCAGATTTAAAAAAGACAAAGGTAAAATCTTAAAAGCAGCTGGACAGAAATGACAGCCCTAAAATTTGAATGACAGAGGAATCCAGGGAAAGTAGAGAAAGCGCCACATGTTTAAGTGCTAAAAGAAAATAATTGCTAAAAGACTTCTTGTATCCAGGAAAAGTATCTTTTGGGAATCAGGACATTCTCAGATGAACGGGAAAAGTAAGAGAATGTGTCATTATCAGATTACCCTAAAATAATGGATTGAAATAATTCTGTAAACAGAAAGGAAACAATAAAGGAAGGAATTCCAGAGTATAAAGAAGAAGATAGTAAGCGAAAATATGGGTAAATACACTTTTCTTCTCCTCTGGGGTTTTCCAAAGTACATTTGAACATGGAAGCAAATATTATAACGCTGGCTAAGGTGATGTAGATGAAATAGTCAAGGAAATTAGAATTGGGGGACAGTAAAGACATATACAGAAAGGTAAGGTTTCATTCTAGTTGGCAAAATCATGACTTCAGTAGATTGGAGGAATTACTGAAAATGATATGCAAAGAAATAGACTGAAAGACACTACCAATAGCTTAAAATTAAATTCTAAAAATGTTCTCATAACCTTAGGAAGGCAAGAAAAGGAAAAATAGAGAAATGTAAACAGAGAAAAATAAATAAAACAAAAAAATAAAATGGTGGTTTTAAGCCATAGATGTCAGTGATTATACTAAATGTAAAAGGTCTATTTCAATTATTCATGTCCTAACTATATGTTCTTTACAAAAATACTCATTTAAAATTTAATAATATAAGCAGTTAGGAACTGCACATATGGAAAAAGATGTATCATAAAGAAATATAAGGTAAACAGGAGTGGCTCTATTATTAGCTAGAGTTGACTTCAGAGCAAAGAAAATTACCAGAGATAAATAAATAAAGCACACTCCACTGAGGGGTTCTGAACAGGATGATTGCTATTGGATCTGGGCCTTCAAAAGACTTCTCTGCCTCATATTGTTCTAGGAGACCCCACAAGTTTCATTCAATACCAGAGTCTAAGAAAACACATGGAAGAAATTGCTTAGCTCTGAAGCTTCTGGGCTTATCTCTTGAGGCATCTTCACCTTATAGGTTGCTAGAGCTACATTTTAATGTGTGATGTCCTGAATTGTCTTCATTTCTTTCTTTTAACCATTTGCTTAACCCCTGCTATACATACTGCAAATAACCACAGAAGGGAAATGTGTCTGAGAGTCTTTTTCTGTCTCTCAGTAGGTGTGATGTGGAATGGAATGAAGTAACTGATAGTGATGGCCTATGACGCAGGTGTTAGACACAGGCTTTGAAAGCTGTGTAAAGAGAGAGGAAGGTAGGGATGGCAGAGGCTATGGTAACCTCAGCACCTGACCATGTCTCTGCCTCATTTGTGAGCACACTGGGCCACACAGTAGCAGATCTCAATACAAACTTATAAATCTCCCATCTCTTTTGGGCAGGAGAAAGGCCCTGCTTTCTGGCCCTAATTCTACAGCCAGAGCAGTTATTTTCTCCTTGTTGACGTTTCCTTCCTTTACTCTGGTAATCCTGTTGCCTGCTTCAGGGTGTGTAGGACTCCAGACCACAAGACTGGTCCCGTTAGATAGCTATTTTCACTTAGTTTAACCAGTCTCAGAGGTTGGTCCTAGACACCCTGTGGTGGGAATCAGAAAATCTTGTTCTTTCCATCAGTAACTTGCTGAGTGGCCTAGAA
This sequence comes from Dinomys branickii, assembly GCA_004027595.1. Classification (NCBI taxonomy): domain Eukaryota; kingdom Metazoa; phylum Chordata; class Mammalia; order Rodentia; family Dinomyidae; genus Dinomys; species Dinomys branickii. Next base: position 150,385 of record PVLD010001547.1, on the reverse strand, counting down.
TAAAGATCTTTTCCCTTTTTTGCATCAGTTTCCACATTTGTAAAAGAAGCAAACAGTTTAAATGGGTAGAAATATCTCTTCTAGGAAGTGTCACAGAGCCTTGCACGTAAAACCTAAAATCTAGAGTTGAAAGATTCCTTCCAGAATACATTGCCCACACAAGATTTCATTCTAAATGGTTTTCTTTGTAGCCCTGAGACTTCTTAATGCATTCTCTCCTTAATGGCATCTCCAGAAAGATGCTGGGTCCTCTCCAGGAATTTCCTTCTCCATTACCAACTGTCTTTCTCCGTGTTAGGGGCTTTTCCATGTGCTATGTGGTGGTGGAGCTTGCTTCTCACATTTCAGGAGGCTGGAAAAGGATGTGGCGTGACTGAGCAGGTCTTTTCGCTGCAGATGGCGGGACAAGATGGAAGTCAGAATGTCCACATCCCAGCAGAAGAAAGTCAGAACCAGATGTGGGCAGTAGGGGCTGGGGATATAGCTCAGGGGAATTGTGCCTGCCTGGCAAGCATGAGGTCCCTAGTGCGATTATAGGTACAACCCCCTCCCCAAAACAAACAAACAAAAACTCACTTCAAATGTGGGCAATAGAGGCAGGAGTGCAGGGGCATTTGAGGTCATATCCTGGTCATGTCCTGGGCTACATCTACAAATTTCATGTCCATACTGAACCAATAGTTTTTTAAACAGCTTCTATATGAGTGCTTCTAGGCCCTACCAGCATATTAGAATCATGTAGGTAGCTTTTACAAAACATCCATACTTAGACCAGACTGATGGAATCAGGTTCTTTGGTGATAGACCCCAATATTACCCTGATTTACAAGCTCGCTAGGTAATTGATTCATTATTTGTTGTATGCTTTGTTAGGCCTCTTCCTACTTATTGTCTTATGAAGGATCCTAAGGTTAGCATTTTTCTCCCCATATTAGATAGAGATAGGCTCAGAGAGGTCAAGAAAGTGTATCAGTCTATACGGAGCTGATTTCTTTTCTTTTTTTTTTTTTTTGGCGGTACTGGGGATCGAACTCAGGACCCTGCGCTTCCTAGGCAAGCGCTTATTCCACTGAGCTATATCCCCAGCCCTGGAGCTGATTTCATAAAACTAGGATTACATTGTCTATGTTCTAAACCACTGTTCCCCAGTGGGGTAAAGATGTGGAGTCATGCTGGGAGAGAAGGCAGGAAAAGTGGATTAAAGACCTGTAAAGAGCCTTAGACTTTTCCTGAAGGTGTTAGGGAGCCACTGAAAGATTCCAAGCACAGGAATGGCCAACAACTTGCGCACTGCAGGGAGGCCCTCTGGTGTAAGCACCTTCGATACCTCTGAATCTGTCAACTGACACAGTGTAACATAAACAAACTTCCTCAGGAATTGAATAAACCATTTATCAAGTTTCCAAAAGATTTAAAAGATTGATCTGTTCAGAGGTGGTCAGAGAGAATCCTGACTGGCTCTTGAGCTCTCTGTCACCTCCCCGTGTCATGGGAATCTGGTGAGAGCAAAAGAGTATCGTGCTTCTCCTATCATCCCTTTTTCTCAGCACAAGATCTGGCACTGAGCAGGAGACCCATAAGGGTTTGTGAATTGCAATGCACAGGATCCTTCTCCAGTTTCATCCCAGGTGCAATTTGCAGATGGTAAAAGTCCCTCTACGTGGTCCTTGACTGAACAGGTACACGTGTGGAAGGTCTCCCTTCTGGAGTCTCTGAATGTTTGATTTATTATTAAGAAGTGATGAGTCCAACCAGACCTAGGAAACAGTCAGAGACATGAGTAAAGAGGTAGCAGCTCCTAGGAGGGAAGTTTAAAGTAAATACAGTCCCCTAGTCTAGCAGGCCATAATATACGAGGTGTCAAGACAGCGAGGAGTCTTTGGAAAAAAGACATCCCACCCCCCTCTCCCTCCTCCCTACATGCTTGCCTGCAGTAAACATTTACTGAGATCCAATCATCTGTTAGGCCCTGTGTCAAGGGACAGGAAGGATAAAGAGGTTTACAATGCATATTCTATGCCTTCAAGACATTTACAATATGGCAGGAGACAGGAAATAAATAGCTGTGATAAAACATCAAGATTAAGTATTGTGAGGTCAAGGGAAGGAAGCCGAGATCACTTCTAGTTTGGGTAGTGGAAGAATGCTATAAGAAGGAAGAGGTGAACTTGAACTTAACGTTGAAGGACAGTTTGAATCAAAGGAGTGGAAATTCTTAAGATGGTAGACTTGATCTAGGCAGGTCCGATGTGAATCCTGATCCATAAATTACTAGCTGTGTGTCCTTCATGAAATAACATCTGTGCTCTGAACCTTGGCTTCCTCCTCTGTGAGATATTGGTGATGAAAACATTCCTGTAGACAGTAGGTGTCCTTTTCTTCAACAGTGTTGGTTTGTCTCTTCCTACTTGGTTATCCCCATTCGTGCACACACGTGTTATAGTAACTTCCATTAGGAAACCTCTGTTCTTTGAAACATCCACCACCAGCTACCTCTTGTTTGCTGCCTTCTCATAGAGCACACTACTCACATGAATCTAGATTTGTCTTTCCATCCTCTCTTTCCAACCTCCTGGAGCTCTGAGCATCAAGGTCACCAATGACTTATGTGATACAGAACCCAAAGGTCAGTTATCCATCCAAATCATACTTGACACAAATGACCCCTGTCCCCTCCTTTGTGTGGCTGCCAGGGTACCAAACTTCATTTGTTTACCTCCCATGCTGTGCCTTTTGAGTCTCTGGGTATTTCTTATTCATTTCTCTGACCTTTACTGAAGGGATGGACCACCCCAGAGGTCAGGTCTAGGACCTCTTCTCTGGCGATTTCATTCAGTTGTGCCCTAACATTTCCCCAGCTGCATCTCTATTCCAGACTCTTCCCCTGGACTGCAGGCTGAGGCACCCAGCAGCTCAGATATTATTCTGCTTCTACTTGTATGTCTCATATGCATCTGATTCCAATATATTCACAACCAAAATTTCCATCTGCTCTGGTCGCTCTGACTCCTGCAGAAGTTTCTCTCTTCTCAGTTATTGTCAATTCTGTCCTTTTTGTTGCTGGAGATAAGAAGTTTTCAGTCATCCTTGACTTTTTTCTTTCATACCCCAGATGAAATCCACAACCAATTTCATGGGCTCTACATTCAAAATGCATCCAGAATGTGACCATTGCTCACCACCGCCACTTTTCTGATCCTAGTCCAAGTCACCATTGTTACTCAACTGGACTGTGAAATAGCTTCCAGAATGGCATCCTGCTTCCACCATAGACCTAATGGCCAGAATGATCCATTCATAATATATCACGTTATGTCATCACTCTGCCTCAAATCCTGAACTGATTTCTCAGTGCTTTCCGAGTAAAAGCTAGTAAACTTCTACCATTCTCGTTAAGTCCCCATGATCTGCCTCCACCATTCCCCCTCCTTTACCATTTCACTTCAGTCTCTGTCAAGTCCCTGCATGGCTCTGCTCCAGACATGCTGATTGCTTCATAGATGATTCTCAAATTCACATAGCACATCCCCACTTCAGAGCCTTTGTATTCTTAAAAGTCTGGACCTCTTCTCCCAAGAGCCACAGGGTTTGGCCTATACTCTGCCTGGGATGCCATACCAAAATATTATTGACTGGGTGGTTTCTTTTTTTTAAAAAAAAAACTCCTACAGGAGTTGCTTCTTCTTTTTTTGCGGTACTGGGGATTGAACTCAGGACCCTGCGCTTGCTGGGCAAGCACTTATTCCACTGAGCTATATCCCCAGCCCCTTGACTGGGTGGTTTCAATGAACAGAAATTCATTTCTTACCATTACGGAGGCTGGAAACTTCAGGGTCAAGGTTAGGGTAGGTGTAGATTTTGGTGAGAGTTTCTTTTGTAGCTTATAGACAGCCACCTTCTTCTCATGTCCTTACATGACCTTTCCTCCATATGTGCTCAGAGGAAGAGGTTTTTCATTTTATCCTTTCTTTTTTTGGGGGGTGGGTACTGGGGCTCGAACTCAGGATCTTGTGCTTGGCAGGCAGGCACTTGTGCCACTGAGTCATATCCTGGCCCCTCTTTTTTCCTTTTCTTACAAGGCCATCAATTCTATAGGGTTAGGGTGCAATCCTTATAACCTCATTTGATGTTAGTAACTTCTAATATCTCTGTCTCAAATTATAATCACATTGGGGTTTCAACACGAATTTTTCAGGCAGGAACACAATTCAGTCCATACTATGAAATACCCACACACACACACACACACACACTTTTACTATTGTTTATTAATTGTCCCTGACTAACCTTCCCCTTTCAGAAGAGTTTCATTCACTACTATCACAGGCATTCAGACAAATGTTCTGAAATATTGGATATTTTACATATTAATGGGGGCTTTGTTTTTATTTTATATATAGCAGTGTCATAGTTAGTGGCACTTACATACTTATAAACTTAACCTGTTTATTTATGTTCTTACTTAGGTGCTTATTGACAGTAGTGGTATTACTTAGTGCCTGGCAAATGAAAGTGTTCCACGAATGTTCTAATTGCTAGAAGGTAATAAGAAAAAAGAACTTCTTATGGGGAAGGATCTCTGTAAAGCATAGCTTAATGCAGGGAAGTGGGAAAGATTGCTTACCCACAGGGAGTAAAAAGAGGTTTACTAAATTTGGGCAATCTTTGCTATGTGTGCTAGGTGAGTGTTGAGCTTCATCCTTGGTTGTGAACTTCAACAATAGCTGGAAGTCATTCAATATTTTTGCGCGGGAGAGTGGCATAGTTAGAGCAGTGTTTACCTCAGCTACTCACTGTGGGGTGACGACTTGGGAAAGATAAACTTTGGGGTAGATAAGCTGAGGGGGAATTTCTCAAGTGGGTCCTTTTGACCTATTAAATTTTTAGCATTCTACAACTGGTGCTTTATGACTCTATATTTTATATAATAGTATGTTTAAATAATATATTTTTATCTAAAAACAATACATTCTGATACTTTCTCATAAAGACCGTATGGTTGTTAAACAACTTACTGAAGATATAAATTAGAAGATTTATTTTTTTTTCTCTTTTATCTGTGTTATCATTGTGATATACTAGAATAATCCCTCTCTTGTGAACTACTGAACATTCTCTGAAGTCCAGAGACCTCTCTTTTACTTGTAGCTTTCATTTTCTCGTGGAGAGCGCCCATTTTCCTCTTACTGAGAAAATACTGAGTTTTGCCGCACTTTGAATGCGCCCTTGTTCAAGTACTTGGGGCCAGAAAGTATGTGAAGCTGCATTCCTTTTTTTTTCTCTGTCCTTTTGTCTTTTTGAGACGGCGTCTCACTATGTGGTTCAGGCTGACCTTGAGCTCGCGTTGGAGTCCAGGCTGATCTCAAACTTGCAATAATCCTACTACCTTCGCCTCCCAAGCTGGGGCATGTGCCACCACACCTGGCTTGGAATTACATTTCTTAGGGTTCATTTTTACTTCGACAGGGGCCTGGCCTGTGGGAAGGTGGTGGGCACAGTGATGTCTCCCAATAGATGTCCCTGGTGGTTATATTCCTGCGTTCATACAAGTGTCCTGGGACAGTATTTCTTTCCTTTATGTAAGTCAGTACAGATAGGGCCCTGCCCTGTCTACCAAATGTCTTGACTCACATCCCACTTGCATCAGGGAAGCTCGAGGGACAGCTGACTCCAGCAATTCTGGGGACTGACCCCACCTTGGGCTCTATCCACTCATCTTTATGTACTATCTCTAATTTTTGGATGTCGTCAAAATCTATGCCCTGTCACAATTGCTTTTGGTGAGTAGACACTGAAGCCCAGCCAGATGTGTTCATTCTCTGTCTCCCTGTTTTCCCAAATGGTGGTTTGAAGACCATTCAAATTAGAGTCACTCGGAGAGCTTGTTAAACATGAAGGTTCCTGGCCTTCACCTGGGACACTTAAACATGAAAACCCCAATTCTGCTTTTTAAGCCTGTCTACAGAATTTCTTGCATAAATGGCTCTTCAGTATACCATTGCCTATATTACATTATTGTTGCGTATATTATTTATTGTATTGAAATGTAAATGTACATGTGTATCTATTCCAAGTTCATGTATTTTAATTATCTGTTTACTGGTCATTTCACATTGAAACTCTGAAGGGTGGAGAGTGAAGTCTATTGAAACACTGAAATACTTGCCACCCTATTTTGTCTATATATTATGTTATAGATGAAGTAGTTTTTATATTCTTTCTAAGTTTTTATTAGGAAAATGAAACTATATGGCAGAAAGCAAGGAAAGTAGGGAGAAGAGTATAATTTCCCCAATTTGAGAGAACGACTCTTTTCATGTTGCTGTGGTTCCTTTGGGTCTCAGTGCAGAAATACACGTAAATGTCTGCTGTGTCAGTGTTCATGTTAATGTGGGCACCATTTGGTGTGATGTATAGTCAGAACGCAGAGGGCAAGAACTCAGTGTCTTCTCTGTGCTCCATTCTGTGAAGAGGAAGTAATCCACAGAGAGATGAACCTGTAAGAGACCCATCCCACAGGGCCCAAAGGCTCCTTGTAGCATGCAGTGCAGCGTAATTTAAGACTATATCCTTATCTCACTGAAGTCACCAGCAGCCCTGAGCTGGTGCACACTGTGTTTTTTCAAGTTAGTCTGTGTTTACTGTCACCTCGTATGTGCCAGGAGATGAACAAGACTCTGCTGGTGCCTGGGGCTCCCAGGTTGGTGGGGGAGACAGACACATAAACAGCAATTACCACGCAGTGAAATATGTGTCACTCTGCAAGGCAGTGCATGTGGGACCCTGACCAACCAGTGCACCTGGTAGGTGGAAGTACCGGAGCACCTGAGAGACTCGCACCTCTGCTCTTATCTCGGACTTATTTCCAGTGGAGCCAAGGGACTCCACAAAATTAAAATACCAACACTCTGATGTGTGCAAGACACTGTGTTATGCTGTGTTATCACTCTGTGAGGAAAAACATATTCTATATTTTTATTTGATCGTGTTTTTTACAATTCTAAAAAAACTAAATATACAGAAATGGATAGAAAAATGATGAAATAAACCTACATTTATATACCAGACAGATTTTATTACCAGACAGATTTATTATATATATGATTTTGCCACATTTGATTCTTATTTTCTTTAAAGAAAACAAAACACTGCACTATTGAAGTCATGTCTGTAACACTTCTAGATCCTATTTTCCCTATTTTCCTCCTTCCCTCCACCCACCCGGCCTAGAGGCAAATATTGTTTGGAAGTTGGTGTGTGTCCTTCCTGTGTGCATTTTGATTTCATTTCCTAGGTGTGTGCTACATTCTGTAAATAGATGTACACTGTATTAGATATGTATTCTTCTGCAGCTTACTTTTTCCACCTTTCAATATTCAGTTCTCCTGATTTATCCTTACGGATCATGTGGAATCTAGTGCCTTTATTTCAGCTGGTGTTGAGTATATTCTACTGTTTAAAATGCAATGATTTATATGATTTATTTATCCATTCACCTCTGGATGAATATTTGTGTTACTACAGAAAAGATCTTTATATATATTGCTAGGTCATTTTCTTAAAGGTAGATTACTTAGTGTATTGGTCAGTTTTTCTTTGTTGTGAGCAAAAATCCGAGTGCCACAATTTCAATGAGGAGTGGTTTATTTCAGCTTACAGTTTCAGAAGTTTCAGTCCATGGTCAGAGGCTCCCAAGACAGAAGTCATGGTAGAAAGGTAGGGTTCAGGGATTAGATATAGGCCAGAAGGTCAAGCCCCTAAGACCCATTCAGACAAACTCAAGGAGTGTGCTTTACTCACCCCTGAGGCTTTTCTCAAGTCAATCAAGATGAAGCGTCCCATCTGGGTATTGATAAGTATGCATTCTTCCGTTGTACTACTTATTTCTAAGTTGTACTCTAAAACTACCTGGACACTTTTACTCCTATCAACACTGTGACGGATCTCATTTTCCTACACTGATATAATCACACGTTCCAATTGATGATTTTGTGGACAAGAAACAGTATCTCATTGAGAATATTATTTCTATTTCTTGAATTAATAATAATCAGATTTTCATATGTTTATATGTAGACATTCTTTATGTATTCCTGATACTAACCCTTTTTGCTTATATGCATTGAGAATATTTTCTCCCAAAGTGTGGTTAACCTTTAATGATATTTTCAGTAATTTATTTCTTAGGTATATTTGTAAATCTTTCCTTTGCTGTAGATATGCACTGAACGTATTGTTTAAGGAATCTTCCCTGTTTGAGGGCCATAAATATATGCTCCAATAGTTTCTTCTGAAAGATTTAATGTTTTATTTCTACAAGAAACTCTTGAAAAATTTAAGGTTTTGTTAAATTAAAATGTGCACCTTAATTATTATAAAGTAAATGTAATGTAACTATAACTGTCAAGAAATAAAAACTCAGGGCAACAGAAACCCTATACTTGCCCTCTATCAACCATAAATCCTTCACCTTGCCCATAATAGTCACAGTCCTCCCTATGATGGCAGTCATATTATAGCTGTGCAACACAGTTGCACTATCTAATTATTTAAGCATCTTTAAGGTGAGCAAGTAAAGATAATATTTCTTTTCTAAGCATTTAAGTATCTTTAAGGTCTATTGTTGAGTTCTGCTTGTTTTTTGAAACTATATAGAAATAGAATGCTTTGTTAATGTAATACGCATTAGTCTATTTTTATGTTCCTATAATGAAACAGTTGAATCTGGCTACTGTATAAAGAAAATATTCTTTTTGCAGCTCACAGATTTGAAGGCCTCTAAGATTGGGAGACCCCATATGTTCAGCCTTTGGGGATGACCCCTGTCAATGCATGATGTCATGGCAGATGGCATCAGAGCAGGAGTACATGTGAGATGGAGAGGTCACTGGGTGAGACAGGAAGCCAGAGGTGGGGAGGTGTTGGTTTTGTTCTTTTACAACAACCCTCTTCTAAGAACTCACCACAAACCCACAGAAACATTACGTCCTTCCAGGGGTGATGCCCCTAACAACCCAAACACCTTCTTCTAGAGTTTGCCTCTTAAGGGTTACACCACCTCTCCCCCAACACACTGGGTGTCAGTCTCCAAGCCTGGCGGGGTGGGAAGGGGGACACTCGTAACCTATAGCACTCTATGTCCTGTCTGATTATTTTCTTCCAATATTTGGTTCTTGAGACTAGCTCAGGAGACATATAGAGTTTGTTCGGTTTTGTGATGGTCTGTTGTATCATTGGATGGACATTCCAAGTGCAATTGTCCATTCTACAATTGGTGGACATCTCATCATTGCAGTTTACAGACACAGTATACCACAGATATCAGTTTTACCTCACTCTGTGTGGTTATCCAGGCCTTCTCTAATGATGAATTTAAAAGATTCCTTTCTCTAGGATTCTGGGTCATAAGTGTCTGTTTATATGTGGGCTCCCTTCTGTTTTATGTTTTGTTATGTTAATCTATTTGTTTATTCTTGTATCAATACCACACAACTTAATTAATCAAGCCTACAGTCTATCTTAAAGTGTTCCTTAAGCAAAGCAAATCTCCCCTTCCTTCTTCTTCAAAGATGCCTTACACGTAAACACGCATGCGCACACACACACACACACACACACACACACACACACACACTCCACCACTCCCACCACCATCACCACATATTTTTGCATTTTTAATGGAAATTGTCTGGATTTACGTGTGTTATGCCGTTGAGATGTAATTTTATTCTATTCAGATTTTGTTTCTTCTGGGAAGGTCAATTGTTCCAGCCTCATTGACTGACTACTGGTTGGTATATTAATATCAATACACCATTCCATTTTTCTTTTTACTGGATTAACTGACCCCTATTGTTCCTAGGTTACAAAGACACCTACTTGTGACTTCTATTGGTAACACTCAAATCAATAGTTGTGGCACTGTCATGGTCACTTTCAGCATGTGGAAAAATTTGAGTCATCTTGTATATTCTTAGCTGAACTCAAACACGATAGCCCTGTGTCTCCTCGCTTCAACTCTCATACTCAGAACCAGTGTCTTTTCTGGGGTGAAATTCTACTTTTGCTTTGTTTTAATTATTTTGTAATTTTAAATGACCCAGCTGCAGTGCTGAAGCACTGTTTCCTAAGCTCAAGAAGGCTGTCATGTGTGTGCTTTGTGGAGGAAATACATGTCTGATACAGCCTTTTCAGGTGTGAGTTAACTGTGCTGCTTGTATGATTTCAAGGTTAGTGAATCAGGGAGATATATTAAACAGGATTTTTTTAAAAAAACCAGAGATAACATAGGATTATGTTTGATTTGTTAATGAAAATGTAACCAGACGCTTGCAGGAAACTAACCCTGTATTCTGCTGGGAGAGATGCTTGGGTATCAAAAAATTTACTGCTCACAGTGAATATATAAAACAAAATTACAGTGAGTCTTGAGAACCAACTGTGTTTGACTAGCCTGACTTTTATAAACCCTTTATTTTCAAACTTTCGGCAAGACTCACAAACATCATATAGCTGGGTATTTTTCCAATGTTATCTGAGAATGTTTATGGTCTTAAAACAGACTATATATTTTATTTTCCTGCTTCTCTTCCTTCTTTGTGTTAAATGGCTCAAATTCTTTTAAATTATTTAGCTATTTTCACACTTTAGGCTATGCATTCTATTTCATTCTACTTGTGGATGTACCACCCTTGCATTTTTAACATGTGTGATTCCTCAGTAAAGTCTAAAGTTAAACTCCCCCTCCCAGCACACACAAGGATGTCAAGATGTTTTTCCTTTGAAAAGTTTAAATTACATGTGTGAAGCTATAGCTTAGTCCTAAGACTGAATGGTCTGTCTGAGCTTTGAAGAATGAATGGTCTTTCCAAACTTTGACCTAGCACTCAATCAGCAGTTCTGAAGCAGCAGATCAAGGCTAGGACTGGGTTTAAGGTTTTGTCTTCTTTATCTGTCTGTCCACCTGAACTGGGGCTCACTGCAGAGGCCTTTGCAGTATACCATCAGGGAACTAACGAGCATGTTAGCCTCCCTTGTCCCTGCCCTGAATTCAGCACGGTGCCAAGGGACAACAGACCCTCCCATGGTTTGTCCACCAACCAATGCCCTTGTTGAGCAGGCACTCCAATCGCTAAACATTAAACATATTTGGCTCTTTCTAAAATATTAAACAAGAAAAAGTTGGAAGACAGCCATATGTGGAAGTCACATTGGCCTCAACTTCAGACTAACGTCACTATTGAGAAGCGATTGGTCATTGCTATCAAGTATGGAACATACCTTCCTTTCTCTCTTTGTTCTCTGTGAATGGGGGTGAAATTGGCTCTTTGTGCCCTGCTACATCCAATCTAGAGCTTTAAGTCAAACCCTGCTCCTTTTCAAGGGCAGCTCCCAGTGGTCAATGTATTTTGGGACAGGCCTCAGGATGACTGATTTTACCCTGAAGTTCATATCTAGATTCATGGTCTGTTTTTTCTAGATTAGCAGACAAAGGCCAAGTGGTGGCTCCACTGTCAAGATGCAGGAGGATATTAGCACCTGTTTGAATCTAAATGTTAAGTCCCTAGTCCTGTGCTCCTTCCTCTCTAGACCAGGGCTCTGCTCTGTAGGGAATCTCAGAATCCTTGGGGAGTTGGTAAAGTACATCTGGATATGCCCACCCACTTCTATGTGTTCAGCGCTGTGAGGTGGTGCTCAGGAATCTGTAGGTTTATCAAGCCCCTTGAATGATGTAGAAATACTGGACTAAATGGATCTGAGAGTTAAAGATCACCAGAAATGGAAAGGAACCACCTAATGAGCTGAGCCCAAACCTCACTCTGCTTGGCTTTCCCAAACTTTCAATTTCATCTCTGCCCAGATTCTTACAGTCTCTCTCATTGGCAGGAAGGGCAACAAAATGAAACTGAGAGAAGAGGCTTCATCCTTCCATCCCTTGTGGAGCTGTGGGAGACAGCAACCACTTTCCTTACTTCCAACATAGACAGAATTTTCTTTGCAGAATGCCTTAGAGAGAAAGAGAAGTAGCCAGGGGGAGAGGCATACATAGAGCACATAACTGAGGGGTTTGCAGGGAGTGGACGCTTTGTGCTTAGATCACTCCCATCTAGAAGAAGGTAGGCAGGCACTTTCAGGGCCACCCCAACACATGGACCTACCAGACACTTTTATTTTTTCTCTCTTGTTCTTCCTTTGTCATATGTGCCTTCCATGAGAGGTGGCTGAGCCCCATGCTGGTCTCAGGATGGTAGCACCCAGAAGGGTGTCAGGTCACTGTAAGTCCAATGTCCTTGTGCTGAAAGATCTTGAGGTTCTAGCCATTCCCAGGACTTCTGCTGGAGAGCAGGGCAGGTTGGAGGCACAGAGCCCTGGCTGGCTTCCTGACCTGCCTCCTGGTTCATGCTCTTGGTAGTCCTAGATTTAAAGGAACCTCGGTGTGTGTCAACATAGGAAAACAACTGGAAACATAATTGATGTGGGCAGAGACTTGGGGAAGAAATAATTCCATCTGGAATCCTGGAGGAGAATTAGGAAAAATCTCATGCCACGTCCTGTTCCAAGGGCTTGGAATCCAGGTGTGGGCTAGTTTTCCAGGGCAGCTAGGAATTTCACCATGTCTCCTCTGTTTAGAACTTGCCCTATTTTTTTTTTTTTTTAAGATTTAAAACCCATTAGGGGATGGCTTCAGAAGTTAATAACCTGTTACCATTCTGGGGAATTACATTTGATGTTGTTTATAGCTATTTGGCTTCTGAAAATAAATACATCAAGATTGGGAGCCAATTCTTCTTTGTATCACTTATTGAAAGCAGATCATCCAATAATAAACAAATATCATTAATCTTAAACCCACACGGGGAGAATTTCATTTTAAAAAATTAATTGTACTTGTGGGACTTATTATTTTAAAAAGCCAGAACCTTAAAAAAGGTGCAATAATACTATATACTTTGCATATTGGGTACAGAATTCGATTTGTGTGGGAAAAACAAATTAACCGTGAAATGTAGGCAGGAAAAGTAACGCTGATTATAAGGAGCTTATAATTAGGGCAGCTCAGATATGCAATGGATTCCTCTTTGCTCCTATCAAATGTAAGCATGAGTGAATAGGTTGATTTTAATTATCATGTTGGTGTTGGTCATAATTTCCATAAATAATTCTTAATCCACAGGACTGGATACTGTATCTGGAAGCCTCTTCCTCCCACCCCTCTTAAATATTTGAACAGTTGTTTCCCAATTACCAGCACTGTCTGTTTGGGGGAAAAGTTATCCAAGGTGGTCATTTCTTGGTGCAGTAATTCCTGATTCTGTCTGAAGTGAGGTCACTTGCTTCTTTTCACTGGCTGCAATTTATTCACTAAACATTAATTAGGGATACTCCTCCTAAATAGGTGTGTGCTAGGAACTCAGAAATTTGTCTTTTTCCATTTTTATTATAACTTAGCAAGAGAGGCAATATTTGAAGATTATTTTTAAAAACTAAATGGTTCCAAGATACATAAGAATCATGCATGTGAAAGTTGATGATATAAAGTGATAAGAGCACACAAAAGAGGGAGATTGGCTTTCCAGGGATGACAGATCAGAAAGGAAAGTTTGCTGAGGTTTTAATGGATAAATAGGAGTCCACTAGGGCAGAAAGGAGGAGTGGCTTGCATCAGGAAAAAGCATGAGATGTTCGGAAGGCAGAGTGAAGCCCGGGAGGGTGGAGGAATTGTCACAGGAGGGTGATGCGATTGTGTCACTGGCACACCTTGATTACCCCTTCCACTCCCAAGCTCATCTCTCATTTCAGCCTGTCAGGTCAGAGGTCCCGACGTGGTCATCGCTTCTCTCGCTTCCCTTTCTCTCGTCCACATTCCCTAGTGCGACCATTTTGAAATCTCAGTTCTGTGTCGTTCCCTTGCCCTTTGCGTTAAAGCCCAGACCTGTGAGATCCCCAGAGGAGCGGCTGACAATCCCACCCTCGTGGCTGCCAATGGCTTCTGCCTCCAAGCACTCTGATTACACTGTTTTCTTCCTGGTGCTCAGCTCTGCCCACCTCGGTTTCTCCCCTGAACCTTTGCATTCTCTGTTCCCACTGCCTGGCCAGCTCATTTCTCAGAAGTGTCCTCCCCTCCCCTATTCCACCTCCCCTCACTTTTTCGTGGAGTCTTTCCTTATTTCACAGCCCATATACTGTCTGTAATTACTAATTTCATTTGCTGTCTGTGTGTTATTTGTATGTCTTCCTCATTAGACTGCAAACTCCATGGAAGGAGGACGGATCATATTGCTCTCAGCTGGGCTCCCAGCACCAGCACAGCGACGGGAATTTCCCAGGTTTTCTCAGTTCTTGAGAAAAACAGATGGAGGGCCCGGATTCCAAAGGGCCTCGTGTACCAGGCTGTAAGCCTTCGACCCCAGCCTGTGAACAACAGGAAGCCCAGAGAGATTTAACCAGGCCAGCAGTGAGTGGGGTTACGGGTTTGCCTGACACATAAAATTAAGTTTAAAATATTTTCAGTAATTTTACTCGATCTACAGCTTCGCTGGCATCCCTCTGTGGTGATGTGATGATGAGAGCAAAAAGCGATTTTCATTTCTCCAGTAAAACATAAAACCTATTCCTGCAGGGCCTTACATGCTCAGAATGAAAACAGAACCGACTGGCCCTATCCAGAAAGGCAAGCGAGCTGGTTAGCGGGCGGGGTGGCAGGTCACTGACAGCAGAGGGGCCTCACTTTGCAATTTTAAGGGGACATAAAGTGCTGGCTGGCTCTCGCAGAATACTGGGCTGAGCTGCAGAAAACTGTAAAATCTCCCTTTTGCCATATAAATATGGGATGAAAGTTGATTAACCAATTTTATGTTGTTATCTGAGCCTTCAATCCATTTGCACTTGAATTAAAAAGACAGAAATGGAGTTTTGGCTGGACAGACATTTTTCAACTGGCAATGTAGGTTAAAAAAAGAGATGTTTAAATTCTTGCCTCACTTGTCTGGCAGACGATTTTCTATTGTGTTGCTCTACTTCATTTCTATGGAATAAGTGTGAGGGTTTAATATGAAGCTCAGTATGTACAGATAGTGTTGAGAAAGGGAATCTCCTGCATTGACTTCCAGGCCAGAGGGACCTTGCTGTCTGCCAAGGGTGCATTTCTTAGACAGATCACTGTAGCAGACTTTTCACTGGACTCGACATACTCTTTGGAGTCACCCTGGTCCATCCCTACTCTGCCTCCCCGATCTCCCACCTACTGGCCACAGAAAGCTCTAGTGCACACCTAAAGATATTACTAACCTGCCACAAAACTCTCCATTGATTCTGCAATAATACACAGAATAATTCTTTGGTATTGATCAAGGTCTCTATCTACACATACCTACCTTTCTCAATGAGCTGCCTTTCCTTTTTACCATCCTCCCTTGCCAACATGCTGAGCCCTGCTATATTTCCCAGGTTTTCACATTGTCTTGCATTGCTCTTGCTGGGGGATTATCAGCCTTATTCACCTGTCTCCCAGTTCCCACCACTATCACTTCCTGCT
Source organism: Dinomys branickii (assembly GCA_004027595.1). Lineage (NCBI taxonomy): Eukaryota > Metazoa > Chordata > Mammalia > Rodentia > Dinomyidae > Dinomys > Dinomys branickii. The sequence continues at coordinate 134,850 of PVLD010001547.1, read as the reverse complement.
CAAATTCTATTCATCCTTCAAAGCAGGTTTGGGAAGGAGGCATGGATGACCTATTGGTCCTGGGAAAAAACCTAGATCAGCATCCCCCAGCTTGCCTGAGATCAAAACATTTTCTGGGTGAAAGAGTAAAGAGGGATATGCTTATCCAGAGACATACTACCACAGTTTTAGATAATACCAGTGTTCCTGCCCACCAGGGTTCTGTTCTGTACTTTTTTCTCCTGTGTATGACCTGGCATCTGTCCCTCAAGCTCAAATCTTGGTTCATCTCTTATATAACCTTTGGTTCTGGATTTTGGATTCTCCAGAACTATTCTTCTTGGCCCCTTTCAATAATATCTTTTCACTTGGGACAGATATAAGCACTTCGCTCAGCCTCATGAGGGACTCACGTCATATAAATGTATAACTCCCTATTGCTGCCCAGATCCACCCCAAACCAATTAGTTTAGTCTTCAAAACTCTGACTGGCCTTGACCCTGTACCTTACAGGATGCCTGACATTCAGGGTCTCTGCACCAGTTGCTATTCTTTGATACACAATAACCTGGACACCTCTCTGTGAGAGTGGCATTCTGTTGTTCTTTAGTGGGCTTCATGGGGCTGGGATAACCCTTCAAATTTAGATTCCCAAATTAGGGCTGAGTTCAAAGCCCAGATGTCCTAGCATATATGTGAGCCTGAGCGTATCATTTAACCACACCGAACCTCAAGTTAATCACTGGAAATAAGCATTATGACCCCTTCTTCCCTGAGGTGGTCATGAGGATTCTGGCGGAGAGAGTATCTGGTACAGTTCTGTGCAAGTGGCATGCTAATGGGAGTCATCATTATTCCCTAATGGACTTTGGTGACCCTTAGGAAAGACATCTTTGGTGCCTGTGATGTAAATATGCAGCTCTAGAAGCTCTAGAGTTGATCTCTCTCTCTCCCCTCCCACAAGAGTCAATGGGCCCAGTGCCCACATGGTGGAAGGCCCTGTTGAATAGTCACGCAGCACTGCTCTGTGCTTCAGAGCTGAATTCTGTTGGTCCTGAGGCTCTCACTCTATCCGGTCTTATTGTTACTTGTGGTTCCAACTTTAGAATTGCTAACAACACTGCCCAGGGAATTGTCACTTAGTGAATCCCTGAGCTGAGACAATTTTACAACACTAAGGAAGGGAAGTGGAAATCCCTGGGGAGTACAGGAGCAATTTCTTCAATCTTTGTGAGTAGAGCTCTGGGCAGGAGGCTGTGTTGACCCCAGTGCACAGAAGCTTCCCTTGGCACTCAAAAGCCCAGTTCCTAGTTCCATTAGTGGTGCTGATTTTCAAAGTGATCCCTGGAGGGTCTTTTCCTCATGCCTCAGTTTCCTTGGTGGAAAAACAAAAGCACTGAGTTTAGAGATTTCTAAAATTTGTTGAAATGGGTCTACGGTGTGATTCTTGTTTGTAAAGAAATGTTCTTGTAAGATACTCTTCCACCTGTGCACACCTTGCTGTGATGCTGATGTGAGAAGCAGTGGACACAGCCCAGCACTACAACCAGCACATATGATAGGGCACTCAGTATCGGCCATGCCCTGTAAATATGTGATCATAGAAAACCAAAGCATAGTGGGGATACTTTTTCGTTTCGCATGTATCTGCTGTATGTTTTGCTTCTACTGTTGCACAAATTCCTTCCTGCCTTAATTTGGTTATTCCCCACACAGACTCTGAGACAAACATCAGGGTGCAAGGAATTTATGCAGAGACTGGTAACAGGAGGCTTGATGAGAGAAGGGGGAAATGTCTTAGTCACTTTTCTTATCGCTTGGGACAAAATACTTGACACCCACAACTAAAAGAAAGAGTGAACGATTTTGGTTTGTTATTTGTAGAGGTCTTAGGCCACAGTTGGCTGGGCCCCAGGTGAGAGCGCATGACAGAAGAGGGCCATTCGTGGGTAGTAGACAGGAAGCAGAGGGCACCAAGGACGGAACCAGCGGGCACAGAAACTCTTCCCAGCCTTGCTTCCTGTGACCCGCCTCTTGCAACTGACTCCACCTCCCCACGTTATATTTAGGTATGAACACCCCAGCGGACTAACCCAGTATGAGCATCACACCCCTATGATCCAGTCATCTTCCCAGAGTCCCATCTATGAGTGCACGAAGCTGTTTTGGGGACCCAGATATAGACCATAATAGGAAGTAAGAGAGAAGGGAGGAAAACCAACACAGGGTGCATGAATGGGTAGGTCACTCCCATGGGCCCCTGGGCATAATCTCCTTCTGCCTCCGAACACTGAGGAGCACATTTCCACATTGCAGCTTTGTGTATGGGGACTATGTGTTCACTCATTCTTTCTCGCTCCTGCACTGGCAGAAAGTCTTCGCAAGGCATGACATGTCTGATTCTACTCTGGCATTCCCTGGAGTGGGCCTTACATGCTTCCCTGGCTGGAGAACATCCTTGGGCACATGAGCTGAGAAGGCCACTGGGATATAAGGAACTCCCTGCGCATCACCTCCGGGGCGGGTTGGAAGCAGAGGTGCGCTACAGTTAGCTTGTACAGACACTCAAGGGCTGTCAACTTTTCAGGGATTTTTGCTAGCTGGTTATGAAACACAGTCATTACTAAAATTTACATTTCACAAACATATAATTAAGTAAGTGATATGAAAGGCAAAGGTAACAAATACTCAAATCTCATCTGATTATTTTACTACATTTTATTCTTCTCTGTGCTCTTGAACTTATTTGCATCTATCATAATTCATACAGTGCAAATAGAATATAATGATGCATATGGACAGAGCCATTTGGGGGATGTGCCATGGAGACTGGCAACACTATCACAGCTCTTTTGTCTTCTGAAAGCAGATGATTAGGTACTTGCCAGCGCCATTGGTCGAGCTGCTCCCAATGGGACACAGAAGGAGCCCATCCCATGCACTGGAATTGAGACCCTAAAGATACTGCTGTCCCTAAGATACTGCTGTACCCTAAAGGTATTTCCCATCTTGGCCACAGTCAGGGGACTGTAGACTTGTAAACTGGGCATGTCACCCTGCTGAGGAAGCCTGTACAATCACCTTTGTACTGATTCTCGCGGTGAGGTGGATGCCACCCTGCAGCCTGACTCTCCAGTCTTGACTCAATTCCAATTCCATGCATGTAGTGAGCAAGAAAATAAAAGTCACATCTGGACCTCCAGCTGCAAGGGAGTCTGAGAAAGATGGATTTTAGGTTTCTGGCTTCCGCGTGACAGACAGGCTTGACAGTGGAGAACTTGGTGCATCTGCCACATGGTCACCTTCCTGAGGAGCTGGAGAACAGTGCCTGTGTCACAGCCCTGCCCTCTCCCCAAACTCCACAAGGGCAGATGTGCAAGAGATGCTCAGGTGGTGCTGTTCAAAAACAGATTATTCTAGGAAAAAACCCTTTCTTTCTTTGTTGTTCTAAGGAAGTAAATTCTCAGTGGGCATTTGGGTTCAGAAAAAAAAATGTGGGCTGGATGCCTCTCCTCCCTCTCCCTGCTCCTCGTGTCTCTTTGCTTCCCTTTTTCCTTTTGCATCTCTCTCCATTGCTGGCATCTGACCTTCTCCTTGCCTCCGATTCCATTACCAGGAAACAGGCTTCTTCTGAGGACATAGGGAACCCTACAAAGCCCGACTGTTCCTACCCTCTTTCATTGCATGTATCACCTTGTTTAATGAACTGCCTTTTGCAAGGTATTCCCCTCCTACTGCAGGACTCTTGGGGCTGGTGGAACAGCTCATCAAACCTCAGTGCAAATGCTAATGGGAAATAGGAAGTGTACTCCAAGAAATGGTTTTCCTCTTTGAGCAGGGTCCAGCCTTTTTTTTTTTTTTTGCGGTACTGGGGATCGAACTCAGGACCCTGCGCTTGCTAGGCAGGCGCTTATTCCACTGAGCTATATCCCCAGCCCCGGGTCCAGCTTTTGTCCTTGGGAACCACCACATTCTTCTTGCCAGAAGGACATGTGTGTTTCCCTTTCCATGTGCTCTAGGCCACTGCAGGCTGGGAAGGTCCCATGTACCCAAACATGATATACACACCTAATTGCAAGATGATTGGGTTCCACTTTCCCAGCATCTCAGTAGGGCTTTTTAAAAATGTTCTGTGGAAAGAGATGTTGGCATTATGCTTTTGACTCTGGGTTGTCATACTGGGGTGAGGACTTTAGCTCTCAAAGAGATCCGCATATCTCTGTATCCCACTTACTTATGTTTAAAATGAAGTTCCTAAAGTGCTTTCCATTCTGCCTAGAAATGCTTTTGTGGGCACTAAGCACCAACCCTGCAAGGGCTGGGGAGAGGAGCAGGGCCACTCCATGAGCTGGATATGCTGCAGTCCTAAGCGTCCCTAGCTCAGCTAGGCTTCTGAGCTGGTGAAGGGACATACATAGGCCTCTTTTTATGACAAGGCCACCTTCACCTTCCCTCTCCTGGCTGCTGGAACCTGGTTTGCTCACTGGTCAGTTGCTATGCTGAAGAGAAAGACGAGGACCGGGCTCCACCTTATCTACCCTCTGCTCCTCAGGGTACCTGCCAGAAATCTCTTTTCCTTTCCAAGTTAGGGAAGTAGTGAAAGATCCCTTTCACTAGCCATATCTGTCTCATAAAGAAGCCTGCAAGCATTCCTGAGTTCTTGTATTGTGATTAGGTTCAGTGCCCAACTTGAATTTCTTTTTTTCACTGGTTGTGCAAAAATCCACAAAAACCTACACACACAGCAGAAACCAGAATCAGCCATTGAATAACCTAGACATTTATAGCATGAGTACTGAGTCCCAGTGTACCAATTTCCCTGTGCACAGAGCTCCCTCCAAGCCCAGCAGTAGCAGGGTGGTGTGCAGAGCCCCTCCCAGGGTCTCCCAGTATAATGCCCTCAGAGAGGGGCATGCATCTTATTTTGGGCAGTGTAGACTGGATTTGCACTGAGAGACTGTGACAGCAGGGCAAACTTTCTGGCCATACTAATGTGCAGAATGGCTCCAAGCTATACCAGGTGCAGAGTTAGGATAGAAACACTAACTCTAGCCCTCAGAACTGATGAAAAATATTCCTGACAAAGGATTTTATACTGTTGGTATAGGTCACACTGATTCAAAGTAAGAGAGAATAGATTGAGAGTAAGAATAAATTAAATTTATTGAGTATCTACTATATACTTGGAAATATTTTACGTGCAGGAGCCACAAAAGTATCAAAACTGATGGAAATCCATGCCCTCATTGAGGTCAGAGATTGGTGGACTTTAAATCACCAAATCATGGGAAAGGCACAGGCTGAAGGTAACTTTGGGGACTCAAAATTATAGGCATGAATTTCAGCAAGACTTTTGTCATCAGTTCCTCCTTGTGTCTCAGAAATTCCTCCAAGCAATTTTTCCCTGTCTCTGCCTCCATGGAAGAGGGAATGAAGAGCCACCATGCACATTCCATCCCCACTGAAGGATCACAGACTGAAGAAGACACTGAGAGGAAAACTTTAGTTGGTCAGCATAAACACACCAGCTAAGTGACAGCACTCACCTTGTTAGACAGCAGCTGGGCAAGAAAGCTCATGCAAAGATGGATCAGCCCAAGGGGCCATGGGTAGCAGACTTTACAGCGGAGAGCTTCACTGGGCGATCATTTGAATCAGAAGAATAAAGCACAAGTCAAGAAAGGTGAACTCTGGACAGACTGAAATATGACCAAGAAGGAAAGCGTCCCCTTGTGTGTAACCAGGGAACCCCTTTTCCTTCTGGGGTTTGTGACCTATTCCTGGAGGTACTAGCTGCAACTAACTGTTTTAGCTGCTGAACTATGGAGGTCATCCTGGGCTTGCGCAAGCTTCAATTTAACAGGCTGTTTCCTGGCTTCTTATTCGGTCTTCATGTACGGTGTCTGTGGGAATTACCGCCGCTGTCCTCATCACTGTCATCGTCATCGTCGTCATGATCATCAATTTGCCTGAATCATCAGAATCCTGCTCCGTTTCTTACCATATCAGAGGTTTCCCTTCCTTCTCTGTACCATAACATCTGCTCGTTTCTCTTTTGTCTGTTTGAGTTCTTTTTGTTTGTTTGTTTGTTTGTTTGTTTTTGGTAATGGAAATCAAACTCATGACCTCATCCTTTCTAGGCAGGCCCTGTGCTGCTGAGCCATATCCCTGGCCCCTTATTGCTCATTTCTCCTCCTGGATCTTTCCTATAGCCCCAGCTCCCTGCACCATGCTTTCAGGATGGCCTGCATATTCCTTTTCTCTTGTGAAAATATTGCATATCTTCCAGGGCACCGTAAGTTCCCCCTTATGAGAATCTCCTACCTATGGATTCATGCCCTTCAGTATCTGAGTGCTTGGTACAATATTACAGCTTAAACATTTACCACATCATTCTTTATCCTGGCATCTCAGTGGAACTGGAATCATTTCCTCCATTTTGTAGATTGGGGAAAGTGAGGCTCAAAGAGGCCTGACATTGCCACAAGCAGAAGGAGCCAGACTGCAGGTCTGTGCACTCTGCTTTTGGGTGATTGCTTTCCCTGGAGCTCACTTGAACTTCAGAGAGCAATGGTCCTCAAGCCACTGAGCACAACAACATTAACGACAAGTGGACAATTTGACAGCACCATGAATGTTCTGGAGAGGCAGATATTCTGAGGTGGTGTGGTGGTAGCATCCATGTCTGGTTTGCCAAAGCCCTGGCTGATTATGCCTGGTCTGGTGGCAGTTTGTGAACCACTGATTTAAGAGGTGTATGAAGTAGCATTATTAATGATGTGGGTCACTTGGGGTTCCTGGGAATCAACTTGCTATCCACACCTACTGTACAGTAATTTCTGGGGGTGGTAGGACCCAGAAATCTAGCTAAATAAGTGCTCTAGAGGTAGGTGTGAGGAAGCTGACTGTGAGTCAAGCCCACCCATTCAGCACTTAATTGTATCCTGCTTTATCTTCTTCCTCAGTTAGTTTTGCATCAGTTAAACTCCTTAGAGGCTCATAAAACAGCATTTAATTCAGAATTGTCTGAGAGCTGGGGTAGTGCTGGGAAGGTGACTAATACTATGGAAGACTGGCTGTACCTGGTTTAGGAGAGGTATTTCTGGAATGAAAGTTCTAGAAGCTTCTTGTAAAGCCAATGCTTGGGCTTCTATATCTCCCCAGCTCTGTGCTTACTCCATTACTCTTTACAATTTTGGGTCCTTCCTGTTGTTTTAGTGCCCGCTTAAAGTACTCTCATTTCATGAACTGAGTTCACTATGTCCAGTGAGGTGTGAGCCCATGGGTCTTTTGAGCCTTCCTCTGTGGAGTGAGGTGAGATTAGTCTTGCTATCAGAAGAAGGGCTTCTGGAAAATTCCTGGAGTGATGCTGTGCCAAGCACATAGTAGGCTCACTTTCCATCTGCCCTGTGTTTCCACCACCTTGAAGAGGGAAGAGAGCATTTTATCCATCGTGAACACCTATAGTATGGAGAACAGTGGCTTTCATATAACACATAGCACGAGATCAACTGATGTTTTGGATTTTATATAAGCCTCAGAGATATTAATGGGAATTACAGTACTGTTGCAATGACTGTGAACAAATGTGTGTTGTGCATGTATATTATCTTATCTTGTTGAAAGGAAAGTCTTATTTTTTTATTACCCATTCTAATCTAATGCTTTCTACATGTTTGTTCTCTATAAATATTTTTTCCTGATTGAATACAATTATTAACTTCTCAGAGTGAGAACTTTCAGGGGAAAATGTGTGCTTCTCTGTTAAGAAAAAATCAGAATATTTTTCTTAATGGTGCTCTAGACTTGATCAGATTCTTTCGCTACACAAAGTCCCTGAGCACTAGCTTCCTCCTCAACAAAAATAGAAATAAGAATAACTATCTTATATGATTCTTGATCAATCTTACATATGTATATCTGGTAATGTAAGCAACTACTTTGAAGATAACAATAAATAATACAACAACCATTGTTGATTTCCCATCATCTTATTTTGAAATTCTGTATCATTTTTATAGTTTATGTGTTGTCTTATTTTTGTCTTTATCTTTGTTAGGGTTATTTTGTCTTTGTTCTTTTTCTCTTAAAAAAAAAAAAAAAACCTCTGAAGAAGTACCACAGCTCACATGTACAGCAAGAGCTCCATAAACCCTAAGTACACATATAACCCAATTTGGGATGTGCATAGAAGGTAGAGTACATATTCCATTATAATTAAATAAAAATCAAATCAAAATTAAAAAATAATAACAACCCAGCACGGATAACGCTGTGATGGAACAGATACACATATTTTGGAGAACTATTTAGCAGTGCACGCCAAGAGTCATAAATTTTTTCACATGCTTTTACTGCCAAATATCAATTCTAAGAATTACTATAAAAGAGTGATTTTTAGAAAGAAATCATGTAAGAATAGTATCAGTGTAACTTACAAAAAGGCAAACAAGAGTTACTTGAATGCATGCAGATGGGAGCAGGGTTACGTAAATTATCATGCACCAACACAAAGGAATATTTCACAGCAACTAAAAATGCTAAAGGTAAAGCATAGGGAAAAACCTTCAGTGTTTTAAGATAATAAATATAACGCTGAAGCACAATTTTATGTACATTTTGATTACAAAGACACAGATATATTTACTTACAGGCATCAAAAGGAGAAAGGAACAAAAAGGAGTAAGTATGTTTGCTACATTTGTGGTAATTTATTTCATAAACATACATATCAGTCTGTATTTTAAATCCTCCTAATCATTCTGTAAGCAGTTTTTACTGCATGAATCTCAGATACAGAAGCAAGCATAAACATTTTACTAAATTACACATCTAAGAAAAGATGGGTGAATCTTGGGATGAACCTTGCTCCTTGGTCCCACAGATCTTTGATTTTTTTTTGTTTTGAGAGTCTCACTATGTAATTCACTTTGTAGCCCAGGCTGACCTTGAACTTGCTGTGATCCTCCTGCCTTAGCTTTGCCAGTGCTGGGATTACAGGTGTGCATCACTTGTAGAGATCTTCGATATTTAAAATTATTCACAATTTATTTTTCTGTTTGTGTGCATTTGGCACTGAGTTGTCTTGAGAACTCATTTTCAATTAGGTCTTACTTCATATTACAAGAGTGAAGACAGAGAAAGCATTATAGGATTGATTATATATACAATATGCAACTTAGTAATCAAACTGTGGTAGTTTGTGACATTGTCAGTCTCAGTCAGCTGCCTCCCACCAGTTGCAGGTTTGTGTAATCCCCTCACATAGACTCTAGACTTGGTATGTGACATGCTGTGGCCAGTGAACCAGTGGTAAGCACGACACAGTAGAAATTGCTGTGCATTTGTGAGTTAAGGTTTTGTCCTCTTGGAGTGTGGGGGCTGTGTTATGAGGAGCCCACGCTAGCCATGTGGACAGAAAACCAAAGCGTCCCAGCAAAGAGCCAAGAGGATGTCCCAGCAAACAGCACTCACTTCTGGCAATATGGAGAGAACATCTCAAATGACGCAGCCTCTGTGAAGCCTCCAGATGACCACAGCTGTGTAAGTAACCCTTGCCGACACTGTGCTTAGTTTGGCATTTGAATGCCCTCATGTATCAATGGCTTGGTCCTCAGGGTGATGCTACTAGGAGGCAGGGGACTTGTAAGCCCTGGGATCTTTAAGACATTGGAGACATGTCCTTGCAGGGGATTGAGGGACCCCAATATTTACCTCATTTTCTTTTTGCCTTTTGGCTCTGAGGTGAGTGATTTTCTCATGCTCCTGTGTTATTACAACTCCCCAACAGCCGGACTAACTGATTATGGACTGAATTCTTCAAAACAGCACATCGAAATAAATATTTTCTTTTTATAATTTGATTATCTCAGGCATGTTTTTTTAGGGGCAGGAAGCAGAGCGACACACCATGAAGAGAAAAGGACTATCTGATGAGCGCAGTCAGCCCAGGAAATCAAGAGAAATGATAAATATCCATTGTCCCAAGCCACTAAGTTTTGGAATAGTTTGTTATCTAGCAGTGGATAATAGACATATTAGAAATAAAAATCTCAGAGTGTCATGACAAACCCAACACATACTAAGGGCTTTCCTGCAATGTAAACTCTGTAGCTTGCCTGTCAGATTCCCTTCACAGTGTCCACCGAAGCCTTCTAGTTTAACAAGACAACTCCTCTGTTGAAATGGATTGATCTGCAAATCAGGACAGCCATCCTGCCTCAGGGAGCCCTTCCCGGAGTGCAGGCTGTACAGTTCTGTAGCAAAGGGGGCATTGTCCTTTCTGAATGCCAAATCCTTTATAAGCTAGAGTGAGTTACAGTCATGGCTTGGTAGTTGCTCTGCCCCCTGCTAGTGCTTCCATTCTTGGTTCTCATAATACAGTTCAGTCTCATGCTCATGTTTTATCTTCCTAAATGGAGCCTGTCATGGAATAGTCACTTGTATTAGGATGTTAGGCAACCATGACTTTCCCAGCCACAGCATCCCCACTGCCATGGCCTCAGATGAGCCCATCATCATCTCTCCCTTGGGCAATTACTGCAGCCCTTAACAAGTCTCCTAGCATCTTGGCTTACGCTCCTCTATTCCATGCTCTGCAGCAGGCAGTAGACCATTTCTAAAGTACAGATTGAATCATTTAACCCTACTTTTAAAAACTCCCCAATAGGATCCCCATTGCTTCACAGTACAATTTCTAAACTGGATTAATGAGTGTTCCATAGGAGGTGGGTTAGGAATAGGTTCCATAATTTAACACATTTGCCAAGCCCTGGGTTAAACAAAATTAACCAGGTATTTCTATGTATCTGTTATAGGAATGTTCAGAGCCTTTAAAATGGAGATGCAAATGGTGAATCTCTGAAAGGGCAGTATAAAATCAATATTTACTAAACTTATTTTCTTGGCAGGTCTCTTTGGTGCTATTGACCTGGTGTTTATAATAGTTGAGTTCTTGTAAAATTCTTGTAAATTCTTCAGTTAGGCACAGATGCTCCTTCATGATCTGGCCCCTGGTTATCTCTGGAGCTCAAATTCCTGCACTTTTTCCAAGTCCTTGTTTTCTGATACCATGGGATTTGTGTATCTGTATTCAAAACTAATCATGCTTTTCTTTCATAGCCTGCTTAATTCTTACTCACTTTTCAAACCTCAGGTCAACCTTGCTTCCTCGGATCATTCTTCTATTCCCACCTACAGGAAGTTTCAGATTTAAGAATATTTCTGTTGGGTGTCAGAGTTAGCATTGGGATTAGCATTATCCCACTTGGGTTGACAAATAGAATAAATTTGGTGAAAAAGACTGTGGATGAAGCATTGCCCAGATCCAGTCACACTCACAGTACACACTTTTTCTGTCTCCATCTGTCCGTGGTCTCCAGTGGATCATACACATCTTACCTCACAGCTGTCTTCTGAGAATTTAACTCCTGAGACTGTGTATATTTTCATGAACCCAACAGGGCCAACCTGGTTTAATCCCTGAAAAGGTGGACTCCACAGTTATTAACAGGTTATTTGCAAGGATGGATGCAGTAAACTCCAAAACCCTGTTGGTCTTGCTGTGCATGGTCAGGTGGAGTGACACAGGCAGTTCTGCAGAAAAGCCAGGGCCTCGGCACTGTTTAGAAGGAAGGATGGCCCGATCTAGCAGCCTGTGTTCTTAAATTCTTTTCTGTTTCTCATTTCAGCATAACTGGGGACTGGCTATCTGTCTTTCAATTTTGTGTCTATCCTTCCAATAAATTCCCTTTTCCCTATATAAGCTTATTTGAAGGGGATTTTGTGATGTGTTACCAATAAGGTCTTTACTAAGGAACATGTGGTTCTTTTTTCCTTGAAAAACTTGAAATGCAGCTGGTCCTTTCACTATGCTGCTCTTTGTCATGGCCACGTTGTGAATATTAATGGCAATACTTAAGCAGGTCGATTGTGCATTGAGAATATGAAATATGTGTGTCACTTAAAAACAAATGATTGTCAACACAGCGCTTGGGCTGAATTAGTCTCTCCCAGGTTGTCACATTTGATGCAGAGGGAAGCTGAGGCTATACATTTATGCTAGACTTTATGGATCCCAAGGTCAGGACTAAAATGTGCAGATTCAGGGAGGTATTTTCTCACTAATGACTTGTTATCATTAACTTGGCTCATGGATGGATTTATAGAGAGAAAAATGTTAATAAAAGGTGCTTTGAGCTACACTGCTGCTTTGTTGAGTTGTCATTCCATTAAGCAAATCCCAGGCAATGTAATTGCTACCAGATTCTACATATTTGCAAATGAACTTGCAAATTTATTTGGAAAACGAATGGGTTTTAACTTGGCTTATTGGACTAACTCTATCTCACTTTCAGGAATTATCTGGACTGCAGGCTTCTAAGAGGCAACAGGCATGCTGAATGGTTTAGTGTTGACAAGATTGCAGACAGATGGGCCTGGATTTAAGTCCTGGTTCTGTCACTTAATAATCACGTGACCATAACCTTATCACTTATCCAAGACTCAGTTTCCTCATCTGTGAAATGGGCATAATGATAATAGTTTATAGGATCTGGGGGGGAATACATTTGATGAGGTGTGTTCAAAAAAGCTAGCATCCTGCAGCTGATAGTGATTATTTCATTTTAATATTTCTTTTGATGTTGCTATTAGAGAAAAGAAAATTTGCCTTACAGGTTTTAAATGTGTGACTACAGATGTGGCCATTGGGCTACTTAAGATTGAAGAGCAAGTAGATGGGACAGCTACCCACTACCACATCTGTCACAGGGAGCACCCAGGAGGGACAGTAGTGGGACATGGCATCCAAAGCAGAGCTGTCCCAGACTCCAACCTCATGATAGTAAACTGCATGTTTGGAATAGTCAAAACTCAGAGAGTCTATTTGTCTACTGATTGCACACACTAACATTAATTGACTGGTTGACTTAGTATTTGAAGCATTTATATTTTTTAGTGCTCTACATGGTTCTAATCCCCTCCCCAAAAGTCTGTAATGAGCAGCAATTTTTAAAGGTAGTGTATGTGATAAAAAAATACATGGAATTTGGAGTTAAACTTTTTGTATTCTGATCTTTGGTGTTATTTTCTTTTTTGTTTTCTCCTTTAGATTTACCTTCTGACCTTGTGGACCCATTTTCGGTGTCTGTGAGCTGGAGGTGGTAGTATCACCATGTGACATAAACATAAGTGCACACCCTCAGCTCCTTCTTTTTTATTTTAAAGAGAATAATAAAAAAAGAACAACAGCAAAATACCAACAAGAATAGACAAAAGAAAAACAAAGCAAATGAACAAAAATGATGCCGGGTTTCAGAACAAATTGACAGGAATTAACAGTGGTTGTCATATTACATCTTGTTATCTTCAACCAAGTTGCTCAGATTACAGGATGTACTTTTGTTTAATTTTTTATTCTCCTTCTGATGTTTATTCATTCATCAAATAAGGTGCAAAGGGGCGGAGAGCCAGTAGTGAAAAGCAGGAAAACTTTGATAGTATCTGCGCTTTACTGGAGGAGGAGGTGTGATAGTAAACATCCCACAAGAATGCAGTACAGAGTTTGCTCGATAGTGACAGTGACAGCCAAGCAGTAGAGCTAATCAGAGAAAGGATTCGAAGTGTCAGTATGGGTGGTGTCGTGGATTCTGAGTAGAGCGGCTGGGCAAGAACATTCAGAGAAGGTGGCATTTGAACAGATCTCTGAAGGAAATGAGAGAGTGGTTCTCGGTGGAGATATGGTTGGAGCATCCTGGGCAGAGGGAAGGGCAAGGACCAAGGTCATGGGGTGGGATTGGCCTGGGAGGAAGCCCAGCTGGCTGGAAGGGCATCAGCAGGGAGGGGAGTGGTAGGGGTGAGGCGTGAAGGGCAGGCCCAGGCAGATAGGAAAGGCTCTAGGCCATCTGAGAACTTCAGCTCTAACCCTTCATATAAAGGAATCCGAGAATTCTGAGCGCAGGAACCATCTGACTTCAGCTCGATGGCATCACTTAGACCTATACTGTTTCAGCTTGGGCTGTGAGTCCAGAAAAATGTGATTAGTGAGGCTGAGGTGCTGAATTTTTCATTTTATTTAGTTCAAATGAACTTAAATTAGAAAACCATTACTTGATTCAGTTATTGGAAAACTTTTTAAGTGTGTTTGGAACAACTTGGATGTGTGAATCTACTTTTTCAACTGCCAATTTTATGAGTCTAAAGATAGATAAGGTATTTCCAATAAAAATTTACCATCCGAATTGAAATATGCTATAATTATAAGAGGCACACTGGATTGAAAAAACTTAGGATGAAAAAAATTCAGGTTAAAAATCTCAATTATAGTTTCAGATTCATATTTTAAATAATAATATTTTGAATGTATTGGTTCAGTAAAATATAGTGACATGAATTTCACCTTTTTTTTTTTTTTTACCTTTTCAAGAAATGTGCCTAACAGAAGAAAAAATTAAAGGCATAATTTACATTCTGTTTCTATTGGAGAGGGCTAATATAGGAAAAGTCCTGGAATAAACTTAGTAAAACAAGTTATTAATATCCATTTTCAAGTCAGGAATGGTGGTGCATGCCTATAAGCCCAGCCCTCAAGAGGCTGAGGCAGGATGATTGTCATGAGTTCAAGGCCAGCCTGGATTACATAGTGAGTTCAGTGCTGCCCTAAACAGCATAGTATCATCTTGCTTCAAAACAACAACAACAACAAAATCCATTTTCTTCTGGGCAAGGCAGTTGGGTAGAATGTGACCCCCTGAGAGCAGACAGTCAAACTTAGTTACAGGTTCGCACAGGGTGTCCGTCCTGGGTCAGGCACATGTGAGTGTTGGTGAGGATTTGATGGATTTCAGACCCCTTGGGAGATGGAAGAGCTAAACAGCTCCTAGTTATTAGCGAGTTTTATTGGAAAGGAAAACTTCAGCAATGTACAAAGGAGATACCTTGTTCTCAGGGCTGAATAAATGATGCGAGAGTTTACTATCCAAGATGGGCGAAGACCTAATAAGTTGGGAGAGTGCCTTAGGGGAAGGCGAGGAAGCACCGGATGTGACAGGTGTGCGAGCTGTGGATGGGTAAAAGGAGTGAGGACAGCGCTTAGGGCAGAGGCGTGGAACAGACAGAGCTTTGGAAGTGGGACCTGGTGGCCAAGGCTAACAATTGCCCCAGAGGGAGAGGGAACAAGTGAGATTCCATCGCATTTCTGTGTCTGCAGTAGTGAGCCTTTTCTGAGTTCTGAGAAGTCACTAACTCAATGGGCTCAGAGAGAAATGAGATATAAACATAGATCAGATATTCTCTATAAAATTAACAGTCTGAATTGTAATATTTTATACTTGTGAAAACACTCCAGATTTTGTAAACTTAGCATGGAAAAAATAAGGGAAAGGCAATCTTAAATGTAGTTTTGATATTCCTGATATGTTGAAATAATATTTTTGATTACTGGAATAAATAAGGTATATTGAGGTCAATTTTACCTGTTTCTCTTTACTGTTGAAAGCCCATAACTACTAGAAATGCTTAAGTGATCCACATAATTCAGCCCTGCTTAGGGCCTTGCCATGGGCATGACACCAACAGGGACAGCTTGGCCACAGTCTGACCAGCTCAGGTCATTGTGAAAGTCTCTGATGGGCTTGAAGGACGAGGCTTCTAGAAATCACTGCAATGCATTCCAAGTCTACATAAGATGCTGCACTCACCTTGGGTGGACACACTCAGAGGGTGACTGTAACAGTTCGAGCCATCACTTTGGAAAGACAAAAATGGCTGCATGTACAGGTGTTCACTGAGAGTCCCTATTTAGTATCCGATATCACCCTGGTGAAGGAGAAGCTCTAGTCTTAATTTTGTGAATCACAAGTATGGGAAGTGAGATCTCTGGCCTCTGGGCATAGGGAACAGCCAAGATTGAAACCTAGATTATAGACAAACGTTCATCCCTTACACAGGGATCTGGTGACTTATATGACGTGCTCTTTCTTTTCTCAGATGCAGATCGATACCCAGAGAGGATGGCCAAGCTCACGTAACCTACTGCCTTTATCACCATCAGCTCCCTGCTAAATGGAATTCCACGGGACAAATAGTCTGCATCCTCTGGGGCCGCAGGGAAACATACCACTCTTCTCTCAGTTCATTAGTGGGACAATAAAAATCAATATTTACTGAGCATTGACCTTGAATCAGGAAAAAATTCCAAGGACATAATCCTGGCCTGGTTACGAATGAATGTTTCAGCCCTCAACTTGTCAACTACACCCACCCCTCTCCCACTTGGTCTACAGTGACTTCCTGGAGCCCACAGCTGCACATCTGGTTTCCCCCTACAAGGGAGGCCAGCACTTTTGAAATTTTGCAGCCAGGCAGCAGCAGGCTTGGAGGTCAGGGATGGCACTGGTTCTGGGTGACACATGAGGGACCAGCCGTTGCTGCTCTTGTCCTGGATTCAGGGCTGGGAATGAGTAGGAGGAGATATAATCTGTCTTGGTGGCAGGACCTCCTACATGCTATTTATAGGCATATCTCCCAGCCATCAGGGCCTGGCCCCGTGCCTGGCCTCTGTCCTCTGGAGCCAAGCTGTATCACACACGCGTCTCACTTTGATACTTTCCAGGCCACAGTGTTCAAGCTGAAACGGACAATGTAGCAGAGGCTCTACCCTACTGGAGGACCCTGCTGGGGTTTCCGCACATCCTGGAAAGATGCCCAGGAGCCTGATGTGGAAACTGCACCCTAGGGCATGTTAGATGCCCCGGCACCCTGGCCCCAGCCCAGGGAATAGAAGATCTTCAGTGTGGCAACATGCAGGGACAGAGTGGGCAACCTCTGCTCTCTCTGATGTCCCCTGTAGTCACAGCTCTCTGTTAACTGACAGCATTTCACATCCCTAAAAATTACATTCTTTATCTGAAAAGAAACACTCTGAAATGCAAGCAACAGCTGAGTCTGTGGAGGATTTCTTTCTCTCTCATTTCCATTTCTTACACTGCACATGTTCTTTACAGGGCCTATATTATAACAGTATTTGAACAAAAAGGATTTTTTTCTCTTTCCAGAAGGTAAGATATGAGTTCCATACAGCAGATATTTTACCTGGCACAAAGATGACCACTTTAAATTCTGCTCCGGCCCCACATCCCCACATATTTCATCCTCCTGTTTGCTCATATTCCACCTCTCTTTTTTTCAGGAAAAATATGCTGTTTTCTCAAATATTGCCTTACATAATTTATTTCATTTCATCATCAAAAATACGGCAAGAGTTAGAAGGCAGTGATGAGGAAGAGGAGAACTTTCTGATCCTTGATCTCTGGTCCCCAGCAACAGTCCCAGGTCCTTGTTCAAATCCTGTTCTACAGTACAACTAGGACTGTCACCTCCTCTGCGTCCCCTCGCCACTGCTCTTTCATACCCAGCATGCCCCAGAACCACCGCTGGATGTTTCTCTGATTGTTTTCTGTCCTTGTTTCTTACACATTGCATTGTCAGTCTTCTCGGCGATGTACGCTTGAGCTGGAAATTCCAATTGTTGACCTCATCAATCATTTTCTTTCTCTAGTTTGTCCAGGAACATCAGGAGCAGCAAGTCAGTCTCATTATAGTTGCTATTCTGCCAACATGTCTGAAAGTGTCGTGTTCACAGCCACCCAGCTCCTTGGTTGGTTAGGGGTATACAAGAGTGCTATTTTGTGTATCTGTATTACGAGGTCAAGCTGTGGACCCTCGGTGTTCTCTTTACTACTAGAAATGGTCATTTACATCTTTATAATCAGATTAGAGAGACAAAGGAACAATATTCCTCTAAAATTGTTCTTATTACCAAAATCTAAATTAGTCAGGGTTCTCCAGAGAAACAGAAAAAATGTGTATATATATATATATATATATATATATATATATATATTACAATTTACTTATAATTGCTTATAAGTAAAAATATACAATATATTTTATATATTCAATAAATTTGTTATTAGGATATGGGTCACACAAGTATGGTACTCAACAGTGCCAAAGTCTGCAGTAGACATGCTAGACCTCCGCGAGACATCTGGTAGAACTGGTGCTATAGCTCTAGGCCAAGCCTGAAGACACAAGAACCGGAAGGGCTGATAGTGTATGTTCCTGTCTGAGGGCAGAACACCAATATTCCAGCTCAGTAAGCCAGGAGGCCAATTTCCTGCTTACTCATCCTTTTTTGCTCTATTCAGTCTACGACAGATGAGATGGGCCCGCCCCCACCAGGGACAGCCATCTGCTTCACTCCATCCACAAGTTCACACCTTAAATTCAACCCAACAGGTGCATCCAGAGTAATGTTTGGCCAAATGTCTGGTCACTCTGTGGCGTCATCACCTTGATGCATAATATTGAACATTGCATATATCTGACTTAACAGAGAAGAGTCCTGAACCATCCACAGTTCCTCATTGTAAGTAATAGATATTGCACTGGATGATTTAAGTAGGAAAGACATTTTTAAAAAAGATACTGGTCAGGCCACAGGCTTGGAAAGTAAAAGCAAAACCAATACACTCAGAGTTAAAAGACTTTTCATAATGTACTGAATGCACATAACCAACAAAAGCTGGTATCCAGTAGATATTTAAAATTCCTACAAATCAGTAAGGAAAAGATGAGCAAACCAATAATCTGGATTAGGCTTTCTTATGCTTCAGTAACAACGAGCCCTCCAAATAGAGGTGGATTAACACAACACAAGTGTGTGTCATGGGACATCTGCTGTGAAGTGTGTCTTTCAGGGAACTGAGTCTTTCTTAGCTCCTGAACCATGAGGTTGTTGTGTCTTTGTGTTAACAAGGGATGAGTGAGCTGGTGGGACTCATACCAGCAATTAAGTTCTTCTCTTCTACCTATAATTCATTAGCTAATAGTAGTCTCAGAACTGTGGTAAACTGGATGAGGGTGCTGGACTAGTGTAGCCCTAACCTGTATACATGAAGGAAGGACTCAGTATGAGCAAGCACAAAATATTCTCTACCCCTTGGGCCTAGGACTTACACAGGCAGTTCATGAAAGAGGATTTTACTGACCAGCGAGCACAGAAAACATGCCCAATAGGCGCCACTTCACATCCACACATTAGTTAAATAAATGCAATTATTGGTATTAATAGCAAACATTGGTGAGGATGAGAGGTTGCCATGGGAAATCTTCATTCTCATTAGAGTATAAATCGGTACAACCACACTCAAGAGCATTTGGCAAAATTTAGAGAAATCTCATGTTTCAGTCTTACAATTCCACTTTGTAGGTGCATGAATCACTTGAACAAGGAGTTGGGGACAGAAGTGGACAGCACAGCATTATCTATGGTAGAGAAAGAAGGAGGAGATGGATGAATGAAGAACAGTGCCTATACATGGCAGATATGCGTATGTTCCAACATAGCTAAATCTTCCCCGTCACCAATAACAGCAAAAAAGCAAGGCGCAGAGATATATGCAGGATGATATAATTTACATGATAATTAAAATGTGGAAAATAGTGCTACAAATTGTCTTTATGTTTACATCCTATTCCCTTTATTGCCTTCGGGTATCTTTATTTAACCATTATCTACTATTCTTTGAGATCTAAATTTCAATGATTATATTTTTCTTGCTGGAATCTTTATTGAGTTGAATTAAATATCTGGCTGGTCATTATATATAGTCTTTTGTTATTTTCCAAAGTGTTTTCAAATTTTTATTTTCCATTCTTTTAAATATTATATTGGCTCATGTGTATGCTTATACATGTTTATTTTGTTTTCTAAGTTTGTTATCTAAAGATATTGAGATAGAGGTGGGATGTCTATTTCTGCTACCATCCCACAGCTTTTCAATTTTTACTGACTTTTTCATAGAGAAAACAATCCGCAGTTATTAACTGTAAGCAATAGATCTTACACTTGATGATTTAGGTAGGAAAGGCATTTTTAAAAAGATATTGGACAGGTCACAGACTTGGAAGGGAAAGCAAAACCAATACATTCTGAGTTTTAATTTTGATTGCTTTCTCTTATCTTTATTTTAGGATTAAGAGGCCTCACCGGAAATACATTTCTTCAAAAAGTTTTGCATTTTCTTCTGCTGTATCTCCATAGGCAACACCAACTAGGGACACTAATTCCTCAGCTTTCACTTTTATGCACCATATGAGTAGTGTACATTTAAATCCTAGGTTTGCATTGGTATAGGGCAGTAGTGACAACTTCCTGCTAGAGACTTATCTGGAGGAGGCAGGTTGTTTTGAGATATTTTCCTCTGATGCATAAGTCAATACAAACACTTTTACCATTTTTCTTTGCCAGAGGGGAAATCTTTCCCCATCTTAGTCTTTCTTTGGAGGTGAAGGCCTTTGAGGCCCCTGAAGGGTGGTCTGTGGAGGTCTCAGAGTTTTATTGGCCCAAGGCTATTTCCCTAACTTTCTCTTTTCTTCTTCTTCTCCTTCTGCCTCCTTCCTCTTCTCTCTTTGTTTGCTTTCTCTCTTGCTCCTTCTTTGTGGCAGGAGACTTCACAACAGCCCATTTCTGCTCTAGTTTGTGATTTTCATTTCACTTTTAACCCACGTGGATTTACCTTACTTTTTTTGAAATCACCTATTTATTGAAAACCTCTGTGTCCTAAATATATTGCAATTGGGAAATTTTCATAATATCTCCTTTGTCAATTGTTTGAAGCAGAAGTTACCCATGTATTGTGATATATAATATAATGTACTAAGAACATATCTGTGGATAACAGGTGCCATATGCAAGACAGAAGTTAATTCTGAAAGGCAGAAAAGGAAATGGGTTCAGGGAGGGATACATTGAGCCTTAAAAATTGTCTTTAATATTTTATTTGTTACCAAATATCTTGAGCAAATGCAGAATAATGCTAGGATTTTAAGAATAAAGCTGTGTAACAGCACATTTGGTATATTATATCAATGCTGTATCATACACTGAAAATATTCAATACATGGAAAAGGAAGGGATGAAAAGAAAGAGGGAAGGGTGGAAAGACGGGATGTGGGTGGCTGGGAGACACCCAAACTACAGCCCAAAGCAAGCGTTCAGGAAGACTCGGCTGCCACCTGACCTTGGGCCCTCGGTCCTCTTCTGTCACCTTTGTCCCAGATGCTCAGTGTTGGCCATAATACTGTCACTATCCACAGCTGCAATGGTGGCCACCTTTCCCCAAGTCTTAGTGTCATCACCTTCCAGTTCCATGCAGGTGACCGATTGGCAGAGCCCACACAGTGCAGCTCACTGTAGATACCAGGGAGACAGAGAAAGGGGGTTATACTGTGTCTGTTACCTTACCTGTTGTAAAGGGTGCCCTTGCCTAAAAAAGTGAAGGATTTTGTAAACACAGGAAGGGTCCAGAGGTTCAAACAACAGAGGTGAAAATTAAGGCACTGCTGGCCTGTCTAGAGCAATTGAATGCTTTCTATAAGATCTAGATTATTGGCCAGACCCTGGCCTGGGCCCTTCCCATACACGACCTCCTTCATTCTTCCTTTGACCTAAACCTTGCTCCCAGAGGGATAAATGTTCTTATTCTAACCATCTGGATGGGAAAGAATCAGACTCACTACACACTAGGTAAGCCAGAGGCAGTGTGAAGGCTGAAATTTAGATCTCCTTGATTCCAATTCCAATTTATTTCTGATAACTTTTTTCAGATAAAATTAAAGTGGAACTTGTATGTATCCTTCTCTTCTGTATTGTTTCACTGTTACCAACAGATCTATTTCCTTCTAGCCCATGCTTCATTTCTGTCAGGAAGGAAAGGTCAAAGGAAAGGTGATCTTTTTCTTTGTTGTGTTACAACAAAATCATTTGGTAGAGTATTTGATTTTAATAAAGCTAATGTAATAACAGACATCTGTGGATGCTATATTGAACAAACACTTATGTAGGAGAAGGCAGTCTTCCAAAACCAGCTATAAGGAGATTTTGTTCAGGTACTATGACAGTAAGAGGAAGTATCTTACTTTGGGTAAACATGGGCCTCAACAGTTCACAAATAAGGTAGGCTGAAGAGCTGCTGTTCATGACTATAAATATGACAGTGGGTGGAGCCAAGATACACACACTCTTAAGCAGAGCATGTATTTTGGTGCCATAGCAATAGATCGTGCGCTAAGCTCTGAGTCTTCTGCAGACCATCTGGCTCAGTGTGTCTGCAGGGCTCCCAAATTGGTCCCACTTTCTCAAAATTAAAATTCAATAAGAGGTATCTTTCATTTCAATCTCCTGCTTTTATGCAGCAGACACAATACTCCAGTGACAAATGCAGGTGAATTGAATTTCATTTTTTCCCGTAATAGTTACATCCAGCAGCAAAATAATGTATTAGTTATCAGAGATGAAAATAAGCATAAGGCCTGATCCTGAACTTGAAATTGCATAACTGCAGCAAAATACCTTTCATTGGAATCGCACATTTGTTTTCCTTTTCTTTTCTGCCTTCCTTTTTTTTTCCGTTAAATTTCCATTTATCTGTTATGATTACTGTTCATTAGAGGGGTGCTTTGGAGCACACTGAAATGAGAGAGTCCTCATTTAATGCATCACTAGTCTCAACCTCAGGCTCTTAAACACTCACCCTGAAGCTTGGAATATTTTTCTTCTCTAAACCTAGACTGAAGGACACGTACTGGTGCATGTCATTGTTAAATGTGCGTACCCAGAACCTCTGGGTCTAATCAGGACAGTGGGTGGGGCTGTCTGATTTGTGGAGCATGATAATAAAAATAGGTACGGTTGAGCACTTATATGCCTGCTATTTTATGTGATCCTCACACCCTCTCAGGAAATTTAGCATATTAGGAAATGTGGTCTAAAATCAGCATGACAAGGTTGGTGAAATTCCAGAAGAAAGAAGACAAAGGGGGTTGGTTTGAGCTGAAGGTCAAAGGAAGTGTTGGCTTAGGAAGCACGGAGTTTGAGGGCTTCTTTGAAGGCCAATTGGTAGTCAGCTACAGAGCTGGTCAGTTAAAAGTTGAGTTGTTCAGACAGAGATGAATGTTTGGGCTAGAATTAGAATCAGTATTTTTAAACAAGCAACTGATTATCAGCTTGCTGGCTAGTAGCTGAGCTGAACATACCCTTTTCTCCACCCCAGTATCTTGATCAGCATGACTACAAAACCCTACTCTGTCCCTTGTACCTATTGCTGGTATCACAGAGGGGTGACTTTCTCATACACGTGCTGCGGTCTTCAGGCCTGGAAAGCAACTCTGGATTTCATACTTTGATGGCAGGTTGAATTCATGAAAGCAATACAAGACATTTCTGCATTGCATTTTGTCCCCATCTAATGTCTTATACTATTTGAATACAGAAGGTCTCTTTTCCTTACCTTAAATCAGAATTAAATCCTAAGAATCATCCCTGAATTATATCACCAAGAGTTTTTGATTCTGGTCAGGGGTCTCAGACACACTGTCATTCTTCTATGCACAGAACAAGACTCTGAGATTTGGTACTCGGAAAACTATTTAATCTCCTTTCCTTTGATTTCTTTTCAAACCACTTCAATTCAGAAAACATTTATTGAAAATGTGTTTGTGATCAGTCTTATGGATAGAAATAGGACTATATGTATTATTTCTTGAAACAAAGATCAAGATGCATAATCTGTCTAAGAATCTTATCTGAGGGTATGATTCTAATGACATGTAAGTCAAAGAGGGCTACCTTAATCCCATGCAGTTAGAGACTAAAAACAGCATCTTTAAAGAAAGTGACACATTAAGCCTGTAATATTCTGGCAATAAACATGGATTTTGGCCAGTTACAGTTTCTGGTGCATTTTGTGTTCTGTGACAGTCAAGGGACTTACTCTTGAGGGAGAGGCAAGATGTCCCTCTCTGGGGAGAGACAAGATGTCCAACTGTGAGACACTGTAGGAGAATAGAATTAGAAGTTAAAATGAAGTCAAGGCCTGAATGAACAGTGCTCACAGGAGATCGTTTATTAAAAACCTGTCATGAAAAAGCCTGTGTTAATGAAGCAGTGATGATAAGGCTGGCTTATTGTCTTCCAGCTATTCACAGCCTAATAGAGGACTGATAACCTGTTCGCCAGCAATTTTAATGTAATTCAGTCATTTTCATACAGTGACGTGGAGGGTAGAACATACCACTGACTGGAGAATTAGCACAGACTTCAAGGTGGGGCTGTCACATGTGCTTGGGCCCAGGATGACAGAATCTGGACCAGAAAAAGGTGAGTTTAGGAAGCAATGGAGGGAGGAGAAACAGTAAGAAAAATGGCTTAAAGGTGAAAATACATAACTAGCTTGAAGGAAGAGGGAGGGATACACTTTACCCAATAGGACAGGGAGTCATGAACTGGGTTCATGGCCATTACCATGGAAAAGGAAATATGGAGAAAAATCAAGGGGATTTTTAGCAGTGATGACCACTGGGATTTATTCCTAAACCTAGAGAAAGGTCTGGGGTTCTTTAAACAAAGAGAGGCAATACAATAGCTGTGTGTGTGACAAGATCACTGTCTGGCCCAGAGAACATTTAAATCATTTAAACTTATGAAGCCCTTTTTTTTTTTGGTAGATCTGACAAACAGAGGGCAATAATCACCTCCTCAACTTTTCCACTAGAAATGGTAAAAAATTTTCTGTCATTTAAATCCTTGAAAGTAAGTTTTCTGTGTATTCTCCATCCCTATGGACTCAGTTGGAAAGTTCCAGAGTCAAGGTTCAGCCCCTTCTCACTTGTATAAGGGTTCTGAGAGAAGCCAGAGGTTTGGGGTACTCTTAAAATCGCCTGGGGAAGGTGTGACTCTTAATGTACAACTACTAGTGAAGCTGACCTTTCTAGGGCATAAGCACACAGGTAGCAAGAAACCAATAATAGCTCAGGGACTTAAACATAGTAAAATTTCTGGCCCTCTCCACTGCTTTTTCTGGAATCTATCCCTTGTTGCCATCTCAAATGATGTCAGACTGTCAAAAAAATCCAATTGCATCGCTTTGGGGTCTAATATCTGTCAATAGTTAATATTTGCTGTTAGAACAAAAGCCAAGCTTTACTGCCAAATTTAAGGTCTTCACCAATTGAGCCTCGCCTTGGCCAACTCAAAGCTCCCATCAGGACACCCCTGGCTGCTTCAATACAGTGAAAATCCTCGCCCCTGCAAGTCTACACTCTAACTCCCTCCCCCTTTCCTGGAACTGTGTGTTCCACTTGCCCATCAGTGGCTTTTCTGGAGCACAATGGCAGGATTCAGGAAGCTTGTCTTTCTCAACAAGCTCCCAGAAGCAAAGACTTGGAAGAAATGATGTTCTCACATCCAGCCCTAGAAAGGTCAACTTCACTAGTAGCTATACATTAAGAGTCACACCTTCCCCAGGCGACTGTAAGAGTACCCCAAACCTCTGGCTTCTCTCAGGACCCTTATACAAGTGGGAAAGGGCTGAGCCTTGACTCTGGAACTTTCCAACTGAGTCCATAGGGATGGAGAATACACAGAAAACTTACTTTCAAGGATTTAAATGACAGAGAATTTGTGACCATTTCTAGTGGAAGAGTTGAGGAGGGGATTATTGTCCCCTGTTTGTCAGATCTACCAAAGAAAAAAAAGGGTTTCATAAGTTTAAATGATTTCAGTACTTGACTCCTGTAGCCATGTAAGTAGAGGGTTCCAGCCCACAGAAACTTAGTGCATCCAAAAAAGTACCAAAGAGGCCCAACCTCAGTTCCACATCTTTTACTAAAAAGATGTAGGAAAAGAGACAGAACAGCCTGGCCACTTATCTCCTTAAAAACACATCCTCATGTCAACTTTCTATTTATTTTGACTTTTACACCATAGGTGTCATGTATCTGTTCTATGCCAGGCATTCATGGGGAGATGTGCCTTAGTTCTCTCTTTGAATAAGCATCTACCTTGGACATCGTGGCTTCTCTCTGAAGACCTGAAATCTGATTCCATTCCTACCCTAGGGAGAAAAGAAATGACAACCCCTGAACACCAACAAGTAAGACGTTCAAATAATAAACAAAAATTAAAAGTCAAATACTCACTGTGCCTATGAAGATAAAGCTCATCTTAAAGATCTTTCCTACCAGCTGGGCCAGACCCCGGTCTGGATCTTTTAAATACAATCCCTTCTTGCACCTCGCGCCCCACCATCACCTTGCAGCCTTGGAACCACTCTGAAAAGGTGATGTCATGCCCACTTTTAGATCAAGAGGGATAGAAAGTCCCACATACGTAGTTTCAATCATATAGCTAGGAAATGTCAGAACTGGCCTTCACGCCTGGATCTGGCTGGTCAGGTTCCAAGTCGTGTTGCCATAAGGAGAGGAGGCTAGGACATCTGTTTCCTTCCTCATCCTCTTCCCTATTGATTATGTTGCTACCTTAAATGAGCTGCTCAGCCATTCTGAGCCTCAAAAGTTTCAAAAGCAGACAGATTCCAGTGCTTGCCCACAGGCTTACGCGGGAGGGTGGGGGTGCTGAAAGGTGCCAATGCTCAGGGCGGTATACAGAGCACAACAGGCCCTTAAGGAGGCTTCCCTGCTGTTGTTAAGAGTTTTTATTTTTATAGGACTGTTTAACTCCTCCCCTGGGCTCTTCTCTGAGTCTATAGTCAGAGCATGAGCAACTTCTTTCTCTTGTCATAAGACGGTGGCAGAGAATGTTTTCCTTGATTCATCGTGATGGTGCATGCCAGCAAGACTGGCAACCTGTTACCCACCATGCACTGCTGCACAGCCAGCTGCCTGTGAATCCCAGGCCTCCCAGCTGGCTCAGAGCAGGCAGCAATCACAGAGGCAGGTAGTGGAGTCTCCCAGGCTTGAGCTTCCAGAAAATCACACTCCGCTCCCTACCCAGAGATGTCCACTGGGGACTCTGCCTAACTTTGCATTCGCTGCTGAATTAGGGGAATTTTCCACTGATTGGAAGACTGCCTCTCATGTGCCTCTCTGGGCTTTCACTCTGACTGATAATACATCCTGCTTTACTTTCACAGTCGTCCTGCTCCCTCAGCTCCCAATACATGGGCACATGAATATCTTCTTTCTCTTGCTAAATGGGAACCAATAAAATCCATACTGGTGGTAATCAAACATGCAAGTACCCTCCTGAAAGTCTGGAGGATGTGTGTAGGGGATAAATTTTCTCATCAGATTCCTTTTCTCTGAGGCTGGTGTCTTAAAACTTGCTCCAGCCAGGTGTGGTGGTACATGCCTATAATTCCAGCACCACGAGGCTGAGGCAGGAGGATTGTTATAAATTTGAGGCCAACCTGGGCTACAAAGTGAGCTCAAGGCCAGCCTGAAGCACAGAGTGAGATTCTGTCTCAAAAGACAAAAAAAAAAAAAAAAAAAAAATTTGCTCCAGAGTCTTCCCCAGGCAGAGGCCATGGGGTAACAAGGCATAGATCCTTTTTTAGGGGGGTGGATACTGTGAATCAAATTCAGGATCTCACGCTTGCCAGGCAGGTGCTTATGCCACTGAGCTAAATCCCTGCTCCAGACATGGATTCTTGTAAGTATGAAACAGCAGGATTCAACTAGGACTTAATGATGGATACGATGGGTGACTTCAGCAAATCAAGACAAATCCCTGCATCTCAGGCTCTGTGTCTGTAGGTGGGTTACAACACCTCCACTCCAGGTATCCTTCTCATTAGTGAGCAAGCTACCTCAAGGGTGGCTGAGCTATAATTATTGTCTTAGAAGTGTTCCACTTAACTTTTAAATTATGATAAAATACACACATATGTAATTTATCATTTCAGCTATTTTGAAGTGACATTTTAAAATTCAGTGGCTCTCAGTGCATTCTCATTGCTGTGCAACCATCACCACTACCCATCTCCAGTACTTTTTCATCTTCCTAATCTGAAACTCTGGACACGTTAAGCATTAAGTATTTGTACTTCCCAGTAATCACTGCTGTATTTTCTGTCTCTGTGAAATTGCATCTTCTAGGCTTACATGAATGGAGTCTAAAATTTTAAAGCAGAATTTTATTGCCTTTTTAAGGCTGAATAATATTCCATTGTATGTATACACTATATTTGTGTATCCATCAATGATGATTTGGGGATTTTTTATCTTTTGGTTATTTTGGCCTTTGGCTACTTTGAGTAGTGTTGCTATGAACACAGATGTGCAATATCCATTTATGTTCCTGCTTTCAATTCTTTGGGGCATATACCCAAATTGGAATTGCTGGATGGTGTGGTGACTCTATGTTTAACTTTTGAGCAATTGCCATACTGTTTTCCACAGTGTTTACACCCTTTCACCCTTCCCACCAGCAATAAAAAAGGCTTCCAATTTCTCCACCTTCTCAATGACATTTATTTTTTAATTCTTTTCTCTAATAATCGTCATCTTCATGACTGTGAAGTGGTACCTTACTGTGATTTGATTTACATTTCTCTAATGATTAGTGAGGTGGAGCATCTTTTTATTTTGTTACTGACCTTTGCATGTCTTCTTTGGAGAATTATCTTTTCAACTTGCCTCCTTCAGCTTCATAAACAAGAAAGGGAACGGCTCAAGGGTGGCTGAGCTATAATTATTGAAGAAGGTACAGACTTCTAAATATTAATGTTACTCTGGTCCCAGCCTGACACTGATCTATTGATTTGTTAAGCAAACTCTTAGCGAGTTTTTGCTTTGCTGCAGGCCCTGAAGAGAGCGCTGAGTGCTGGAACACTGATCTGGGGATAATGTAGTGACTTCCCTCAGGTTAGAAGGGAAAGCAGGTAGCAGGTATATTTTCTATGAGAAAAATGCTTATGTGTTCCCAGAGGTAATGGTTAACATGGGGATGGATACTGTGAGATTTGAATTGGATAAAGAAACATGGCAGGTTTTAGGTACACAAGAGGTGCATCCAGACAGCTAAGAATGGATTGGTCCAAGGAGACAGACTAAAGGCTCATTTTGCCACCTGCACCAGGTGTGAACATCTTCCCAGGATGCACAAGGAGGCTATATTCCACTATAACACAGTCAGTCCCCATGCATCACAAATGTACCCCACTTTGCCAGTGGCAGCTGTTCGGAGGGCTTCTCAGAGAAAGCTGTGTGTCTGGATGGGGGAACAGCTGTAGAGACATGAGAGCAGGTAGCGCTGTATGCTCTTTCCTTCTGACTCTTAATGTGTATCAGTATCTCAATTTCTCTAAAGTTGTACAGGCTTAAAGAAAGTGTGGCTCAGCCTTTTCCAAAGACTTTTTGCTGTGGTTCTGAAAGTCTACTGGACACAGTTTCGGGACTCTGGGCCAAGTGTGTTGCTAGTCACAGGCTCCTTGCTGGGTAACAGGTACCATTTTATGCAAAGGGATGATCAGCTTTCTCATGCAAAGGCTGGGCAACTCAACATAGAAAGCATTGAACAACTCCAAACTATATAAAAACCCCTTGAGCTTCCATTGTATAAGTTGATTAAAATAGCATATGTTGCATAAAAATAGGAACTTATACATCCACCTGATTGGCTCAGTTTGACCTCCTGTACTTGCTGAGGGTTTTCTGGACAAGTGTTGGTAAA
The DNA here is from genome assembly GCA_004027595.1 of Dinomys branickii. NCBI lineage: Eukaryota > Metazoa > Chordata > Mammalia > Rodentia > Dinomyidae > Dinomys > Dinomys branickii. The sequence continues at coordinate 105,335 of PVLD010001547.1, read as the reverse complement.
GGTCGCATTTTTTTGGGCTATGATCATTGCTCAGGACTAGGGCAGCTCCATGCTCTCCCAGCCTCCTCCTCCTGATTTCCTTTGCCTCACAGGAGTATCCTGCAGCTGCTATGGGCTTAGAGGGCCCATCCTCAGTCTTATCTGGCCTTGGAGATAAGTCTTCCTTTAGCACTTTCCCTTTCTGTTAGAATATTGCTGTTTATCCTTGTGGGGAAGGAGATCTTGGCACCTGGGTTTGCTTGCTCCATTGACAGAGTTTCCTCATTGCAAAACCTCAGGGCGAGGGCAGTTGTTGGATTGTCCTGTGTCTGACTCTGTAGGCATTTGTCATTTTTCTAGCAGGCTGGCCTTGTCTCTCTAATCTTATATGTTGCAGTCCTATCATACCTCCAAGACCACATACTTCCTTCTTCCCAAACTTTGCCTTCTTCATTTGTTTTCTTCTCATGACCTCCTGAACATCCTCATGTTTTACCCCCATTGACCCTAATTTTATGTGAAATTTTTCCCTCCCATGAGGCTGCAAACTTATCAAGAAGAAATAACCTTGCTCCAAAGAACTATTTATTGAGGATCAACCACTTACAGGCACTTTGCCTAAGTGTTTTGCCCTCTAGCCACTCCAGAGTAAAGAGGTTGGGGTGTATCACTAAGAAGACACTGGCACACACACAAGCATGTGTGCTTGTGTACACAAACACACACACACACACATACACACACACACACACACACACACACACACACACACACTATAGAACTCAGCCAGGATAGTGTTATTTAGGGAATGTCAGGGCTGGATCTTTAACCTTAATCTACCTGCAAGCTTTATATCATGAGTTCAACCTGCATTTCACCATTTGCTTTTTTTTTTTTAAACAAAAGTTTGCTGAAAATTCTGTCACCAGGCTTCCAAGTCTATTTCTTTGCACTAAGAAAAAAATCCAACTTCACCTCTTTTTTAAATATCACTAACAGCTTTATTGAAATTGTTGTGGATATAGGAGTTAAATAATGACGACCCGAACAGACTGAGCGAGATCCTGGCAAACTTTCTAGATTATGAGGTTATCCTCTTAATGTTGGGTTTTCATTATGCTAATTAATACCTGTGCAACCAACCTGCTGGTCTGTGATTTCTAACTGGAGGAAATTTTTAGTCAGAAGTCTTCCTGGCCCTAGAGTTGTAATATACCTTGACTCTTCTTCTTCTTCTTCTTTTTTTATTCTGGGGATTGTACTCATTGCCTCCTCATCTCCAGCCTTACCTTACCTTTCAATTTCTATTTTAAAAGGCAGTCGCACTATATTGCTAAGTTGCCCAGGCTGGGTTTGAACTTGTAATCTTTCTGGCTCAGCCTCCTGGGGCATTAAGATTATAGGCATGTGACACTGCATCTAACAACTTTTGACTTTTATAAAGAGGATACTAATAACACTGACACAACCCTCCAGAGAGACCACAATTCAAAAAGCCACTCTTGGCAGTCTGTGAATCTGGCTGAGACATTAGAGACCAGATAGGTCACTGGTATCCAACCTATGCTGGTTCTTATGGGACTTTAGCAAAGCTCACGCTCTACCCTGGAACTGGGCCTCTATGTTTGCACAAAGCTCTGCAGCTTTGATGGCAGCAGGAGTGGACCCAGGTGTGCTTACCTCATCCTATGAGTATCAACAGGAATAGGCAGGAACATTCAGCCTGGGATATGGAGTGGGTCCAGGAGAAACAGGGAAAACTAATAAGCGACTCTGTTGGAGAATGGGGCTTCCAAACAAAGGTCAACTTCTTAGATCCTAGTGCACTTTTATATTTCTGAAATTCTAGGACTAGGACAGATCTGTTCCTTTCATTCTCTAGCCAGTGATAAAAGGAGAATGTCTTAATTACTTTTCCCATTGCTGAGACAAAATACCCAACGCTCAAAGTTAAAGGAATAAAGGTTTTATTTTAGCTCACAGTTATGGAGATTTCAATTCATAGCTGGCTGACTTCAAGGCAGGTTGGCATGGCAGCAGGGCGTCACAGAGGAGAAACAATTCATGGCAAGCAAAAGGCAGCAGGCAGCAAACTACAAGCAATGACATGAGCCCTCTTTCTGTCCCTTATATTTTCTCAAGGCTACCCATCCCTAGAATGGTAGCACTCATATCTGGGGCATTCAATCCTACCCATAACTCTATTAAACCAATCAGTGGACTAATTTAGTAATCACTAGATCCAGCCACCTCTGAAAAAGCCCCCACTATGACCAATGGAGGGCTTGAGGGACATCTAGCCATTAGCTATAATATTCCACCCTAGGCATCACAGAGGAAAAACAGTCCATGGCAAACAGGGCAGGCAGAAGACAGGAGACCAGCAGCAAGCAACCAGCATGACCAACACCAGACTTCTTTCTGTCTCTTGTACCCACTCTTAGGACAAATATCGCTCACACCATTAATCCCAGCATCACATCCTTGATCCCAGCATCACACACCTTAGATCCAACCACCTCCAAAAAGTCCCACCTATCAGTGCATGAGGCTCTGTGGAGCTATCTAGATATAGACCATCACAGAGACTTCCAAAGGATGAATGTGACCCTTGCAGTGAGGCCTATGATGTTCATGATGGCAGGTAACAAATTGTCCTGTATGATGCTGAGTCATAGTATAAAGTTGGCAGGTACAAGCCTCTCCACGTTCACTAGGATGGGGAAAGGAATGGGTGGAATTCCTGTCCAGATGCAGAGCAACACTGGAGACCCTTACCCTGCCTGCTTCTCTGTGGCTTTGTTTTATGTAATCTCATCATCAGCCAGTGGCCCCCTAATCTCCTAGGCTTTCTGGGGCAAGAGCTTCAGAAGCCCTAGCAAATTCTATTCAATATGTTATTCATTTCTGATTCATTTGGAAAGAAGTTGTAGATGGGTTTTAGCAGTCCAGGACTCACTTTCTGCAGCTCCAGGCTTTAAAATCAGCTGTTACTGATAAACTATGTGTTCTTGGGCCAACTACTCAACCTTTCTGTTCCCAGTTTATTTTTGTACAAAATAGCGAGAAGAATACCTAGGCTATGAGACTTTGGTAAGAGTAAGAAGTTAATACATGAGTCTGTATAATTTTTCTAGAAAAGGCCACACAGGGACTATTTTAGGCTTTGTGGGCTGCATGCTCTCAGTCTCACTCAGCCTTACAAGTGTAGCTTTAAGGCAGCAGCAGACAATGCATAAATGAATGGCTGTGGCTTTTCCAATAGAGTATTTTTTTGATATAGCAAGAGGTCTTCATTTGTAAGCCCCTGAATTATTACATGAAGAGTACTTAATACAGCACCTGGCACAAGGTGGGCTATGAATAAATTGCGGCATGAGTGCTTTTAGTATGGGGTATTTTGAGGAAGAACTGAGCATAGCATCCAGGTGGCAGCTGTGTGATGTGTTCAAGGATAAGAGAAGTTGAGGAGTCTCCAGTGAGTCAAAGACTTTCCCTGTCAATCACATGACATTCCTGAGGACTCTGAGGTTCTGAAATTAATGGGAAGATAAAAGAGGTGTCAATGGAATAATGCAAGCCAGAATAAGTGTGTGTGTGTGTGTGTGTGTGTGTGTGTGTGTCTGTGTGTGTCTGTGTGTCTGTGCTGGGGAGAGAGTGTGAGGGTCATATTAATATGCTGGTTCAGATAGACTCTTCTGTAGGCATAATGTAACTGACGATCACCATCTGTCACTTAAAATCTTTACCTGTAGCTGGCAGGGAAAACCCATATCCATTAGAAAGGCCCTCACTGAAAGCAGTGCCCTGAGATCCTGACCATTTCTTGGATTTATAGCTTTCAAAGTCACCCAGGGTTGGGGGAAGTGTGGGACTGGTCATGTTATCACTTGCACCTCTGGCTTCCTCTTTGCCAAGTTCTAGAATTCTCTGGGACCTTCCTTTCTTGGCTTTCAGCTATTTTTGCCAGAATTGGGGCTCTAGACTTTTACATGGAGAGACTGAGGAAAATGTCACTAAATGCAGACATGTGGGTATGTCAGGGGAAGCCCTCCTGGGGCCACACTAAACTGAGCCTCTAGAAGAGGAAACATAGAGATCAGAAGTTTGTGATGGCTGCAGATGCCGATTTACACAGGTAAAGCCTTAGAAAGAACATACTTATCAACAATGTTGGAAAGTTACCCACACACCAATTCCTGGATGAGTGACTACACATTCTGAGGGACTCTAAGAGGACTTAGGTCTTAAAGATGACAACATCAGTGGCTTATTTTCCACCACAGTCTTTATCATCCTCACTTTGTAGCCAAAGAAGCCCAGACTCACACTGGATATGCCTGGTTTCCTGATGCCCAGGTAGGCAAAGAACATTTTACGCCCAGAACAAGAATCCTGTAGCTAGTCCTGTCCTGTGACAGAGCTTCTCTCTGGCTCTGTGTCACACTTGAGTTGTACCTTTGTTCCCCTCATCCATCCAAGTGATGTCTGCCTGTGCTGGTCCTAACCAGATCCTCAGCCCTCAGACAGACCTGGGACACAGAGAGCCTCGGCAAGTATTTGCTGAACAGTCACAAGTTTCCTCAAGTTGGGCTAAAGGGGCTTGTCACCCCAGGAGAAGCTTTGCACCCGTGATCAGTACAACTTGGAACTACAGAAAAGCTGAAATTAGAAGGGATAGAACTTGTGAATAGAACTCACGAAAAGGCTCTGTCTTAGCTGGCTTCTCCCAGCAGCAGATTGGGAAGTGGTCAGGGAAGCAGCTGAGGGAGATGGGGAGCAAGACAGGCACAGGGAGGAAGAGAGCAGAGTGTGGAGGGGCAAGCGGGCTCTGTGCATCCAGACTTGATCCTCTAGGGCATCTGAGAGGCATAGGAGCTGTCCCACCCGAGAGTGATGTCTGAGTCCATTTCACGTCATTATAACAGAACCTGAGACTATACATTACAGTAGTAATTTCCTATAAATTACCTGGGCCCGAATGATTTGTAAAGGAAAAGAAGCTTATTTTAACCTAGAGATTTAGAGGCTGGCAAGTTCATGATTGCGTTTGATGGAGGCCTGATGCTGCCTCAATTCATGACAGAAAGCAGGAAGGCAAGCAAGGATGTGCAAGAGTAACTAAAAAAATAATATATGAGGAATACCGATCTGCTGACTCCTCATTCATCAGAATGAGAGCTGGTCTCAGCATTATATGCCCAGCCTGCACTGAGCAGAGCTGCTCTGCCACAGTGGGAAAGAAGAGGACCCCAGCCTGCCTGAGACAGTAGCTGTGGACACTGACAAAATACAACTCTTAATAGTGTTCTCGTCCTTTAGTAAGTTAATCTCAAAGCAGTTGAGGACTTACTGATAAGTAGTGAAGATGGGACGGAGTTCTGCTGATAAGCAGCAGTCTGCCTTCCACCACCGTGCCTGACTGGAGGCTAGTGAGGGAGGGACTGGGCAGCTGGGGTAGTCTCTGCAGCAGGAGTTCTGTACATTTCTCTGGGATATTGCTACACTGGTATATTCCATTACAATATTCCTCCTCCTTCTGTTCAGAGCCGCTGGCTTGGCCTCATTATTATTTCATTGGGCTGAGCTTTAGTGAAACACAGCCTTTAATTTGTTTATTTAACACTCCTAGTCTGCACTTGCTGATAGAATACAACTGATTAATTAATTAATTGTAGCCTGCTACGGCTCATTCTGAATCATGACAAAATTTCAGACAAGCCTGGGAGCTCAGGCAGAGGCAGAGGTGATAGAAATGTGTCACAAAGACCCTGCCTGAGCCTGTAGTAGAAGTGGGAGGAGGCTCGGCACCCGATGCTATGCAGTCAGGGTTCTGAAACCATCCAGGGCTGGCCAAGGCAGGGAGTTGATAAGCAGTCTCAGGCATCCAGGATGTGAAAGGGGTCTGTTGCTCAGTTCAGGCTGTTGCAGGGCTTGGTGATGTGTGCTTTGTGGAGGGTGTTATTGAAAAAGCCAGCCTGTCCTGATCACTCTGGCCTAAGTTTGCCCATCTGGGTAGAATGGTTGTCACTGGCCATTGCTGAGCAACTCAATCTTCAGCTCCTTCCTTTCTTCATAGAGATGGTTCCAGTAGGCCTGCTTCCGAGGCTGTCCAGGAGTCTCCACCTCATTAGCATGTAAAAAGACACTGTCCACTTTGGAGGTTAGGAGGTATGTTCCAGGAAACGGGGGCAGAGACCATCCCTATGCATTTCTTAGTACATCACAGGGAGCCCTGGGGATGAAGCACAAAAGCACTAGTTAGAGTGACAGGGATCTTATCTTGTGACCAAGTCATGTCTAAGCTCTGGGAGTGGCTCAGATTATTAACATCTCCCAGCTTTAGTTTCTTCACCTAGAGAAATGGGAACAATTATTCTCATCTCTGCCTGCAGCAGAGATGGTACATGGTGAAGTCTGAACATGTGGCTGTTATTGTCCCCAAAGTCAGACAAATGCTTAGGGAGCAGTGACAACTATGCTGATCCCAGACTGGGTAAGCAGAGACACTTGACACTTCTTCCTGGCCATGCTGAACAGTGGGCTTTGGAATTATTTGAGGAATGGCATGTGGTGATGTGTGAGATTCCACGCTGGTCGAATGTTCAAGGGTTTGATGGAAGTATGCCTTCCATAGAGTTGGTTGTTCTTGGGAAATTTTGTTTCATTTTATTTGCTTGTTTTTGATAATTCTGATCTTTAGGACTGTAACTAAATATGAATTGAGCTTTTATTTTTTTAAAAAAGGAGAAGAAGACAGAGAGAAGTAAGAGCCTTATTATTTTTGGTCTACTTTTGATCAGATTAAAAAGATGATGCTAAACTAGAAGCTAGGAGGTCAGAGCCCTGCTTCTGGACCTGGGTAGTGGCTGCCTCTTTCATGCAGAATGGTCCCGCCCAATAGAGCCATTTAACATGAATGACCTACCATGGCCCAAGACTAAGCTCTCAGTGTTGCCACTCCTGCCCTGAAAGAATTTGCCTTCCTCTTGTCTTCTTATGAATATGAGCCAGTAGATGCCTGCGCAGAGAGAATGAAAACATCCACCATGGGGACATAGCAGGGACTGCGCTGGGAACTGACCTGAGTGTTTTTAAAGGACGACTAGGAGACAAGAAGAGGAAGGGCTTATCCAAAGGGGCAAAGTCTAAAGGGAAACGGCAGGGAGGAAGTGTGTGTTGCAGTAGTGGTGGTGAACCCATGGCAAGTGTGCCACAGCCAGATGTTTGTTATCACTGAAATCTCTAAAAGGTTCACCATCCCTGTGCTAGGGCATCTCTCCCAGGCTTGGGAAAAATAGAAAGCCTTGTGAAATTATGTTTAGGGAACTTGTAATTACTTTTACCCTAGGAAGGAGAGTAATACTGAAATGAGACAGATTTTTCCAGGGCCTGGGTTTCTCGTTGGCCCCAGCCCCAGCCCCAGCCCCAGCTACTCAGCGTGTCCTGTCTGGTTAGGACATACCATACCAGCTCTAGATGAGAGCCCAGCCCTGCAGGGGCTCTGGCTTCTCCCACTGGCCTGCATTAATTCTGAGCACAGTGCTCAGCACAAGGTCATGCTATAGTAGATATTTACTGAATAATGGGTCAAATGAATGAGTAAATTATCTCCAAATTTTGCTTTTCTCTCATTGTATATGAAGGGGCTTTGGAAAAGTAAATTTAGCCTCATAAGTCTGTAATTTGGTAGCTATAAAATCAAATATATAATGCAGTGGATTGTATGAACATTTCACAAATGTAGAAGTGCCCAGGTTCCGGGTATGCTATAGGTAGTAAATACAGGGCCCAAAGGCAGGTGCACGCTGCTATGGGAAAACCCTTTAGACTATTCCTATCTGTACTCACCAGTCCACCGGTGGTTTATTTAACCCGCCTGGAAAGGAAGAGGAATCATGCTGTCAGTCTGTTCTCAGTCTTTGCACTCAGAACAGGGACACTAATCTTTTGTTTAGAGAGCTCCATGGGCAGAATGTAAGTGCTTTTCTACCTTGCACATTCTTGGAAAGAAGGAATGAAATTTACTCCCAGTGTGTAGGAAACGAGGAGGAAGAAAGTTAAAGAGGGTTAATTGTAAATATCTGTTTATCTCTGAGATTTGACCTCTGAATATTTCTGTTCAAACAATAGTGTTTAGCAATGCTCAGCTAGGCATAAAGCTTTCATCTGCTCCTTAGACTGGCAGTGGACAGAGCCTGGAGGAGAACATAGCCTCTTGGCCTCACAAATGTGCTTTACTTAATTGTTACCTTGAGTGGTTCACCTTGTAGAAACATCCACACTGATTCAAGGACCAACAATTTATCTTCTGCTTTTTAATTGAAGAGAAAGATGGTATTTCTTGCAATGCATTTCTAGTTAGGAACCTGAGTAAGAAAATAGAGGGCCTTTAAAAAATCATTGTAGTACTTAGGGAAAGACAGCTACTTTGGTTTGGGGCTGCCGCACTAAGATGAAATAATAAAAGGAGAATCCTGGTTGAACAGAGTCAACTCCAAGCAGCCCATTGTTTTCAGGGCAGTAAAGATTTGATAGGGCCCATGTTGGGAAAGAGAGTATGGCTGGAATGTAGGTGGCAGAGGTGGAGAAGTAAAGCACAACTAAAGTTGGAATTTTGCTCCTTGAGCTGAAGGTCAAGTGAGAGAGACCCATGCTATATCTAAGAGCCGCCATTGGCTATGGAATGAGAGGCATGGGCAGTAGGAAAGTGGTAAGACAGATAGCCTGTTCAGGTGGAGTGGTGGCTGTTGCTTCCTAGGAGCAGCAGGAAGAGTGATAGGAAGTGAAGTACATATGAGGAAAAGATATGGATATTTTGGCATTGGAAACCACGGCCTGATGGGAGGTCTGACCATGGGAGCTGGTGGGCAAACAGACTTGCTTAGGGTCAGCTGGCTAGAAGGTCTCAGATGCCGGTTTCTGCTTTGTCATTCAGTAGCTAGGTCACCCTGACCTAGCTGCCTTCCCTCTGAGGACCTCAGTGTCCTACTTTACAACCTGAATCTTATGTTTGATTAAGGGCATGAAATGTGAAAATGAAATATGGAAAGACTGATTCTGGGTCAACAAATGCTCTTTTTCTCCCTGCCTTCTTCTGAACTCTGTGAAAATGAACTGCACGTGTCCAAAAGCCTTGCGGTATAAGGTTAGGAAAGACCCGGAACCCTCAAAACAATCACTGGGTGTGGCTGGCCTGCATTGCTCTGCTTTTCTTTCCAAATTGCTGACTGGGAGTCTGCATTAGAAGGGCAACAGCATGAGACACTGTGACCGCAGCTGTACCCACACTGCCATGCCAGGAAAATGAGCCAGATGGGCTCGTCTTTCTATAATCTTTAAACAGAGACCCGACATGGTGCCACGGAGCGAGGGACATGCTGCAGCTGCTCCTATTGCAGAAATGTTCCTATGAATGATGAGGTATATTCTGCAGAAATACACTGTGGTAGGAAAAATAATGTTCCCCCAATGTATCCACATCATCATCTTTGAACTTGTGAATATGATACCTCATATGGTAATAGGGAGGTCAACTTGCACATAGTACTGGGGCTGCTAATTAGCTGTCCTTAAGAAAGGGAGATTATCCTGGATTATCTGGGTGGGCCCATTGTAATCACAGGAAGAAAGAACAGAAAGATGGCAGCATTAGGACTTGGCCCAGTGTTGCTGGCCTTGAAAATGGAGGAAGGGGCAGTGAGCCAAGGAATGTGAGTGGGCTTAATGCCAGAAACGCAAGGAAGCAGTTTCTCCCTAGAGCCTGTATAAAGAAGCAGAGCCCCACTGGCATCTTAATTGTTGCTCAGTGAGACCCACACTGGACTTCACATTTATAGAACTGTTGCAATGATGAACTTGTATTGTTTGGTCATCCGTTACAGTCACATTAAGAAACGAATGCACTTACTCTCCACCCCTGGTGCTCCGTCTTGAATTCTGATAGACTCTTTTAGTTACTATTCACTCATTCATCCATTCACCCAAACCTACAAATACTTATTCACATGTCCTGTGCCTTTTGTTCCTAACTTGCAAATGCAAGTTAAGAGTAGAAAACACTTCACTAAGGGCTTTGCAGGGTTAAATTAGGGAAGTAAAGGGCTTAGCCATTGACTGACACGTGGAAGCACTAAGTGTTAAGTGTCTTTTTGCATTGTTCCTATCGTTTCCCTGTTTCTGTTTTGGTAGGAGGTTGGCAGATATCCCTCTGGTGCCAGGCTTGTGCTAATTCTGCCTGAACCTGAGTAAGCAAAGGTTTGGCGAGTGGTAACCGCAAAGTCCCATTCAGTAACTTCTGCTTCAGACTCATTGGCCACCCCATCTGCAAGGCAGGCTAGTAGATATAGTCAGTTAGCTAAACTCATGGAAGTCCCTGGATAAAATTAGAGTTCTGTTATTAGGGAGAAGGGAGATGGGATTTTAGTAGGAAATAACCCACGATTCATCAAAGCTTTAGAACCTAAGAAGGACATTAGAGAGAAAAGGAAAAATAACTTAGGTAGTGCTATCTTCATATTGTTGCTTTTGTATGTGCCGTTCTATTTAACCTCACGCCCACCCCACAAGGTCAGTAGTTCTATCCCCATTTCAACTGATGCAACAGTGAGCCCATGTTGCATAACTAATTGGAGGCAGAGGTAAAATGGAACCACTGGACACTGGATTATAAATCTGTACCCCATTTATCCACCACTGCCTTATCCTGAATGGTAGGGGGTGGAGGGTGCAGACAACCCCAGGGGATTGACAATCTCCCTTCTCTTTATGCATTTATTCTTCAACTTGACTATAAAAAGATACGTTTAACCCAGAAATACTCAAGGCAGACATTTTTTTCTGGCTTTCCACCTCTTCTCTTCCAGTGCTATGGTAACAACGTTCCTTCAGTCCGCACACTGACCTTGTAACTGGACAAGGGCACCTGATAGGAAATGTCCCACTCAGAACAGCTGGAAAGAGTGGGCTCTGCTACAGTCTCCCAAAAGAAAAACCTCTCTTCTTCTGACTTTAGAGAAGCCACAAATGCTGCTAATCTTTACTCTGCAGCTTCTTGGGGATGCACTAGTTGCCTGGATACTTCCCAGTTAATCCTACTTCCTCTTATCAGAATGTTTCTTAGATCACTTGTGCCCATCAGGCAATTCTATTCACATTTGAAGGTAACCTTTTGCTTCTTTACTGCTCTCTGGACAGCTGACCCGATCCCTGTGAGGACATTGGCATGGAAAAACCCTGGTGGCTGTGACACAGGAACGAGGGTCCTCACTGGATATTCCATCTCTCTGAGCCAAGATCTGTCATCACTTGCCTTACATGAAACTGAGACACGTTAATAACAAGGCAAACGATGGGGCAACCAATAAAATGGGGCCTGTAGCTATCATTTGGAAATAATTAGCTGAATACAAACTGGTTCAGTGATTAGCTCAGCGTTTGAGGCAAACCTCTTAATTGTCCTTTTAGATGTTCAGGGTGACCGGTAACAGAGAAAAACCACTATACATGTCTGGGGCCACAATAGGAGGTACAAGAAAGAGCTTCATGATTTCTTCCCTAAAGCACTGCAGGAAGTTTATGTAGGGCCAAAGTGCAAAAAGTTCAACTATAGTATTTAACATGTTCACCCACACAACAATTTAGCTAAACACAAGTTTGAGAGATCTTAATGTGAGGGAAAGACTAGAGTCCCGAACTGGCCTCTCTAATCTGGATGGGCTCCTAATCATGGGATGGCCATTATGACTAGATATCATGGTTGCATGCAGTTTGGTATGGAAGAAATAAAAATCATCCTCCTAAAATCTAAGCAGCCATCCCTTGCTTTATCAGCATCTTCTCTGCGTAAACAGGTGATCTATCGTTTCCCTGGCTTTTTTCCTTTTTTCCCTGCGTATTTCTGTGCAGTTGAATCTAAAGGAAGAGAATAGGAAAAATAAAGTTGATTTGATTAAGCACTTACTAAGAGGCAGGCTTGAGATTTAGTCTTGACAATGATTATCTGATTACTTCCTTAAAGCAATGCCATTATATCAAATTCACAGATTGAAAACGAATGCTTGTGGAGATTAACTTGCCTGAGAACAACCAATTTATATGTTGAGAGCCAAGATTCAACCCAGATCTGTTGAACTGTGAAGAAAGTCCATGTCATTTTCACTATATAAATGTGTGATTCCCAATAATTCACATTTTTATCCTTACAAGTATTGGAAATTGAATGTTTCTTATTATGCCCTGGAGGTGACACAAAAACCTACCACTCTTTATAAGGTATCAGATAAATATTAAATGACTTTTGATTAAAATTTTGCTTGTAAAACCTGTTGCTATATTCCAACACTGAAAATTAGAATTCCTTGCATGCAGTATTTAGTGCCTTTCTGTTAAATAAAACATTTAATTAACCAGAACATTAACTTCCCACACATTTCAGGAAGAAAAAAGAATTTTGTCTACGAAAAGTGAAAGCAATGTGACTTGGAGAAAATTTGGAATTCATATTGTTTCAAGAAATACTTTGGAGGTAATGTTATTAACCCACTGATGGGTGATAATTGACTTCTGGTCTTCATTCTGTCCTAGCCTCTTCTCTATCTCCAATTTGCCTGGTCTATCTGGTAGAGTTTCAAGAGAATGTTTGTAGATGGTTAAAGTGACCACTGAGAAAGAAAAGCCAGCATGTTTGTCTGGGATCACAAGAGCAGACACAAGCAAGAGTTTCCCAGCGCCTTTTCCTAACTCACTAAAAGGAGACTATTTGGGACCGAAGTGCAGGAACTTAAACAAAAGCACTGGAGATGTACTGGTACCTAGAAGAACCTTGTTCAAAATGTGTGGCATGGAATTCACAAGTGCTGGTGACCATAGGATATGTTCCAATCCCCGGGTAGTTTTCTCTCTTACCCTGGGCTTTCTGCTGGACAAAGGGAAGCCTGAAGTTAATCTGCCTGAGTGAGAAAGTCCCACTGCGCATGTCTGTATCATACTCAGCAGTTCCTTCCTTTCCCAGGAAAGGAAAACGAGGGACTAAACATATAACGCCACTGCATTTTTCCAACTCAAATCCTACAGGCTACTAGTTATTTTATCCAATTGATGGATAAAGTAAGAGAAGCTCTAGAAGCTTAAGTGAAATTTAAGCCAGGTAGCCTAAATGGTAAAGGGTGGGGCTAAGCTGTAAGTCCAGGAAGATCATAGTATGGTAGAATTTGAGGTCTTGTCAGAAGCTAAAATGGACTACAGATCTTGTAGAAAGCACCAATGTAGACCACACTGAAAGAGCTATGCCTTCATGTGCGGGACCTCCAGGGGATGCCCTAGCTCTACCCGTGATCCCCGTCACTACATCCCCAGAGGAAAGAGGCTGCTCCTTCTTTCACTTAGAGAAGAGCTTCAAGTATTTTTTTAAAAAGAGTTCTTCTGCTCAAACTTTACAGATAAGGAAAAGAGGATTGAGTGATTGAATGTTAACAAAATAAATCCCTCTGAAATAAATGAACATTTCATAGTGTGCTTCATTTCAGTTTCATGAGCTCCAAAATAGTACTTCAAGTGATTAATGTTTTCTTCATTAACCGTAACTAAGCCCAAGCAAAGCCTCTCTCTTTTCTCTAGCATGTTTTTGTAAAAGACTGAAAGCAGTTCATTTCTAAAAGTAACCCTTTGACACCTGCACTAGAAAATTTGGGTAGTGGACAGAAGATGGATTTCCCTCTCATGAAGGCTGGGGTCCAAATCCTAGTTCTGTGACTTTCTGTATGACCTGGAAAGAGCCTCCCTCCCACGTTATAATATTAGTGTGAACCTCCTAGGACCATGGTTATCTATTCCATGCATAAAGTAACTGAAGCTCTAGAAGTTTAACTGAAACTGCATCTCTTGGTATTCATATATTTTGAAACTGGGCCATGTTTTTGGTTTGTCTTAGCAATAGAATGTGGTAGAAGCTCCAGTAACACTAAAGGTGTGAGTCTTTCCAAAGCATGATTCTCAAAGGCCACTGATTTTTCACTTCAAGGGGCCATGATGTCAATACCAAGAGACATTTTTCATGATCCCAGCATGAGAAGGGCTACTGGCATCTAGTGAGTGGAGGTTAGAGATGTGGCTGGATCATCTGCATTGCACAAGGTGCCCCGTCCCTTCCAACAAAAGCTGTAATCTTTCAGTTCCAAATGTCAGGAATGCTGAAAGGAGGAACAGCATTTCAGATGCTTAGGCTGGAACCTGATCTCAAGTTTCCATATAAGAGGACCAGTTGCCTCGCTGGAGAGATCAGTTATGGAAACTCCAATGGGCTGGGGGACAAAGCCACATCAAGAACAGACTCTGGGACTCCTTTAAAAGGACCAGAGAAGCCCTGCTTCCCCACTGTTGCAGCTTAGCCCAGCCCACAGCTGCTGTATTAGCTGAAAGCAACCAAGAAATGCCCACCATCAAGACAGGCTGGAGAACTGCCCAGTTTGGCCTAGCTCAGGTTTCAGGAACAAGAACAAATTTAAACTTTACTTTTGTTTTATTAAACTATTGAGTTTTGGAGCATTTGGGTATAAATCAGTCTATACTTGGAACAAGAGCGCACGTTACAGAATCTATAGATTTGCAGTAAGTATCAGGTTCCTTCTGCAGAGGAGGCCAGGGTGTGTCACCCAGCTTTCCTTCTCAAAGGCTCCTGCTGCCAGTTGCTGCTGACACTGGTGACTGCCAGCTCACAGCTTTGCTAGGATTTCAGATGGTAGGTGTTGCCTCACCCACTCTCATAATCTATTCCCATCAAAGGATTGTTTCATATGAGTACAAAGCAAAAGGCCTTGGCCTCAGAACACTGATGGCTCATCCCGGGTTTAGAAATTTCCAGGACCTGGGCTGAAACAGCAACCTGTACTTTGTTGCTGGCCAGCTGCAGCACAGAAAATTTCCCCGAGAATTTCCTGGACACAAATCCTGGTCTCAGAATCCATCTCCCAGGGAATCTGGCCTGGGATGACTTGCTTCCTCCATGCTCCCTTCTGGAAGGTTTTGCCTTAGGCCAGGGTAGCGAGGCCGAGCGTATCAGCTTTGGGTGCTCAGTGACGCCTCGGTCCCTGCTCCACCACTGACGTTTGGTCTCCTCTTTGTGAAGTATTAGTCATCTGGGCCAGAAAGAACAGAGCCAAAAGCCTTTGCCTGAACCCAGAGAGAGAGATGCAGAAGTTTAACTGTAACTCTGGGAATCTTTTAAATAAGAACAATACAAAACAGTACAATACAAAAAAAAAAAAAGACAAAGAAGGAAGAGTGTGAATCTTCACCAGAAATCTGAAAGTACAAATGAATTCTACCTTAAGATACTATTTTACAGGGAGTAAATTAGCAACACAAAGTAAAAATAAATGTAAACACACATTGTTAGTCCTATTATGGCAAACATCAAATCTTTTAATTTTTTGATTTAAATATAAATTTCAAAACACTAGGAGAAAACAATATGGTAAAACCTAAATGCCCTCTGGCTCCTTAGTGGTATTATAAGATTCTATCTGAATAAATTTGTTTAAAAGAAGATTTGGTACCTAAATTCTTATTTCTTAAATTTTACTAGGCTGAAGAACATGTATGTAATGTACATAAATATGTAGCAGCTCACAGAAAGCAGGAGCACAAAAGTAGATATCTGAGAGCCATGCATCATATGGGAAAAATGAGCGGAACTGAGTCTGCTACTGTGATGTTTCCCAAAGCCTGGTCTTCTGACTGTTAGCATTCAAGCAGCTGAGGCATTATTAAAAGTACAAAATCTGAGTGTGGCGGCGCACACCTGTAATCCCAGCACCAGGGAGGCTGAGGCAAGATGATTGCCCCACGTTCAAGGCCAGCCTGGGCTACCTAGTGAGTTCAAGACCAGTTGAAAAAATATAGTGACACCCTGTATCCAAAGTGCAATTGTGAGCCTGACTCCAAATCTCAAGAAACAGCATGTGTATGAGTTGGTCCTGGGGAACGAACATTTTAAGTAATTATTCCAGGTGTCCTTGTCATCCCAGGTGTGGTCACCTATATTGAAATTCTTCTTTTATGTGGGTTTAAGAGAGATAGATTCAGGAGGGATATTATCTTTTCAAGTTATTTTGTTGCTATGTTTTTTACAGTGGTTAGGAGAAAAATATGTTTTTCCTAGAGCAGTCCAGAGAAAAGTCTCTTTAATTATGGGTGTGTTAAAGGTTCCCGATTTTGGTGCACAGCTTAAGATTCTCAGAGTTACAGTTAAACTTCTGCATCTCTCTCATCTGTGTGGATAGGTTAAATATCAAGAGAAAGATATCTTTTGCTAAGAAATAAACATTCTTATCATTAATAATCTTCCTCGTAATAAATATTCAAGATGCATTTGAGAGTTGTCTAATAGCTCTAAGTCCCCTTGGTTCCGCACTTAACACACTGGCTTGAGGATGTGATTTCTAATGTGTGATTGGAGCTTTGGTACTAGGTTTAGTAAGAGCTATTCTGATGGCTGAAGAAGAGGTATAAAATCCCAAATCTTAAAAATACTGTCTCCTTCATCTGAAGAAACGGGTGTGCAACTAAGACAAATGCCCCCTCCACAGTGGAACTGGAAAGCCAGGGGGAAGCACTAGCTCGTGGTTCATCTGTGGTAACCCTCCCTGCTGTGTAGAGTCGCAAGAGCAAATGCTATTGCAACATTACATGTGATGCTTATCTCCTGCTCAAGAATTTATCCCTATGACTCTGTACCCATGTCCTAGCACAGTAGATTCCTGGCTTTCTAAGAAAGCAAAAATGCTATTAGAAGAAACCTGTCCAGCTCCAAATTCTGCATCAGAGGAAAACCAGAAAAGAAGGCATTTTAAAGGTGAGCCTTGGTGCTAATTTGTGTTCATCTAACACTCAGCTCAATTATGAGGCCAAGAAGGGAGTAGAGATCAGGTACATGTGCCCACATGCACTCACCCTTACACACACACACACACACACACACACATACACACACACTACTTTCAAAGAGCATCAAAAAGACAAATATTATGGTGAAGAAGTATTTCAGGGTTGAAAGAGCCAAATTTCAATACCATCTGAGCCAAAGGACAGAATCAGATTATTTGTCTGGGTCCTGGTCATGTCTGAAAAAGATGAAACAAAAATCTGCCTGAGGGTTCATGTCACTGGGACCGGGCATGGGAGAATGGCTGTGGGGTTACGGTGGCCTTGACTTCGAATAAAGCTGTGCCCAACTTGGGGTCCAGAGAAATTGCAACAGTTTTGCTATTTTTTAGCAAAATAAATAGTGGTGATTAAAGGACATTCCAATTAAGATTGAGGCCTAAGATTGAGATTTGACTAAGTGGATTAAGGATACAAATAAATTAAAAAGGTACTTGACAGTAAAGAAACTTATTTTCATTTAACGTTGGCCTATTTATATTGGTACTTAAGCGATGCATGAAGTATTTCCTTTAAAGATAACTTTGTCGTAACCTAAAAATCACAATTTTATTTTAAATTAAATTATATATTTAACAACTCATGGTTATTTTCTGAATCGCTGGTAAAATCGATGTCTTGCAGTTTACACTGTGTATCGCACAAATGAGGCCCTGCCATTCATCTGGAAGAGACAGAAATGCCAAAATAGAGTGACAACAATCGTGACACATCGGTGCTGGCCTCTCACGCCATTTATGTGAATACACATGCATGGGTATAAGCATTTATTTTCTCCCCATTCTACCAGAAATTCAGATTTGTAATGATTATAGATCCATGTGTACAGTGTTTTGCAAACAATATCTCATAGAATATTAATATCTGTTAAAGTAAGGATATGATGAATGTCTTTTATTGAGTTTGATTTTGTATTTAGCCATATGTTTAAAATAATTTTGTATCACAAGCAAACATATAAGCAGAAAAAGTATCTGGACCAGGAATAAGTAAATGCAGCATACGGCAGGACAGTGTGTGTGTGTGTGTGTGTGTGTGTGTGTGTGTGTGTGTACCTTTGTAATCTCACAAGTGGTAAGCAGAGGGAATATCCTTTTATAGGCATTAGCAAACACTGCTGTCAAGGACCAGACAGTGATAATTTCAGCTTAGAGGGCCTTGTGGTGGTTTGGGTTGCACCCACTCAACTTTGCCAGCAAAGCATAAGAGCAGCCATAGTCAGTAAGTGCATGAATGGCTAGGAATGCCTGTGTTCTGATAAAAATTTATTCACAAAAACAGATGAGCCAGAGTTGACTGTTAGTTTGCCTATCCCTGTTTTGGGTAGTAGACCAGGCTGTGTATAGTTGGAATTGTCTCTTCATACTTACTGTTTTACTTAAGGGGAATCTGAAGTACAGAGGTGATTTACCCCAAGACATAGCAACATGAGAGCTGGAGTCTAGATTTCCAGTATTCTCTAAAGCTGCTGAGCACAGACTGGAAGCCAAAATGGCAGCTCACTCCACAGGCAGAATAGAGAGGGTTAGAGGGGAGAGGGGAGAAAAATCTCTGACAGGAATCAGGGCTAGTCTGCATTTTGCCTGTGGTTTCTGGTTTGTTTGGTTTTTAGTGATGGAAAAACCACTAGGCATGGAGATGTATCTGCCACTCTTAACTCTGTGGCCTTGGAGCAAGTAACTTCTCTCTGGGCTTTATTTTCTTTAATCTACAAAATGAGAGGTTTGGCTTATGATCTTGAATTTCCATCTTATTGTCAAATCTAATGGTTCTTCCAGAGCAGTTCTTCCAGTTTAGCTTTTCCTCTCAGCAACCCACTGACTCACAAATTGGCTAAAAGTTGCTAGGGTTTTGGTGCAGGGAGCTCAAAGGCAGTACCCAACCTGTGTGCTGCCTGGTATATATTTCAGCACTCACCACACAGATGCACTTCCATTCCTGCTCTGGAGCATCCCCCAGGAACACCAGTGACATCAGAGCCTCATGGGCCCAGAGCTGATTACCATAATAAAGGGAATTCACCTGCTCACAAAGCCTTTCTGTGTTTGGCTCTGAACTGCTGAGCTGGGCATTTTACCAACTCACTAGTCTTGCTTATAGATTTATCTATCCCTTTAGAATCCCCACCTCTCAACGCATTTCTTTACAGTAAGCATTTTTATAAAAAACTAGCCCCTGGTTTTGGTATATGCAAGGGAAGCCCTCCCTAGAATGTATTATGTATTATAGGTAAATATACTGCAGTTACACATTGGTGCTTTTTTTTTTGCCAAAGAATCAACACTTTCCTCCTCCATTGTGGTTCTTTTTTTTTCTTTTCTAGAAAATGTGCAAAAAGGGAGCACAAGACTGAGTCTGAAGACCTGGGTTCAAGTCCCAGAGACAACACAAGTTTGATATATGACCTTAGACAAGGGCTACAACTTGTCTCTTAACTATCTAACTAAAGAATAGAAAAAATAGCCTCTGCCAAGTCTTCTTCAGTTTTAGTATCTGATGGCATCATCAATATAAATGCACCTTGGGCTGGGGATATAGCTCAGTGGCATAAGCGCCTGCCTGGCAAGCGCAAGGTCCTGAGTTTGATCCCCGGTACCGCAAAAAAACAAGAAAAAGAGACACTATAAATGCACCTTGAGAAAGAGCTATATCTGTGTTGTACTATTTGTTATTTTTATTTAAAATAAATATATAAAAATTCTATATGAATATATCTCAAGTAGAATAAAATAAATAAGTAAAATGAAGCACCATATCTCTCAATATATCTGGTTCTTCAAGGCTTTCCTTGAGGTACACAGCCTTTCTAGACTGAAGTTAAGGTGAAGTCGTAACCACCACTACACAGTGTCTGGGGCCTGGGTTAAATGTGCTACTAATCTGCTTTACCCTATAGAAACTCGGAGGTTAGATGAGGTTAGGAGTATCATTGTTAAGTGAATCTTCACTTTACAGAACATCCCCTAGCACAAAGGGGAAATGATGGACCAACAAAGGCTTTTTGCTTTGGGTCTTGGCTATTTCCTGATCTGCCAGATAGATCTTAAAACTCCATCGTATTAAGTCACAGATAACAAGCCAATAACACTAATGACAGCAGTAATAATCACATTACCATCTTTCATGTTGTCAGCCTTTCAAGATATTTCGCATCTTTTGATTTTACTGAATCATAGAATTGAAATTGCAACCTCAGGTGGACATGACAATGCAATCCTCACTTTACATGTGTGAGATTTTAAGAGTTTTAGTAGGAGGTTGCTCAGGGAATGAAGAATGTAAAAGCATGGTAGGTGAGTCCTCAGGCTCTCCCTTTATTACCCCCACAGACTGAAGGAGAGGTTGGCTCAGTGGCTGATCAGGATCCCATTGGAAGAAACGTAAATTTACCAAGTGACCTAGCGTTCAACCTAAGAGAATTGAAAAGATATGTCCATACAAAGGCTTGTACATGAAAATTCACTGCAGCACAATTCACTATAGCCATAAAATGTAAACAGCACAATTATCCTTCCATAGACGAATGAATAAATTAAATGAGGTATATCCATACAATGGACTATTTGACCATATAATAGAATGAAGTACTGATGCATACTACAACATGGACACACCTCAAAAAGCATTAGGCTAAGTGAAAGGAGCCAGATACAGAAGACTGCATAATAGGTCATAGTATTTATATAAAATGGCAAATCTATGGAAACAGAAACAGATCTGTAGAGACAAAAGGGAAATCTGTAGAGACAGGAAACAGATCAATGGTTCCCTGGGACTGGGAGACGGGAACAAGAGTTCATTATAAACAAGAACAAGATCTGGAACTGATAGAACTATTCCAAGATGAATTGTGGTTATGATCACTCTTTTTCCCTCCCAGGAGTCCATCAGGGGTGTAACATCAAGGGCATGATAACTATGGTTCACACCTTGACCTTTCCCGTTTTCACCAATGCTTTTTGGAAGAATATCCAGGAAGGATGTAGGTCATGGGGAACTATGCCTGAAACCAGATTCAAGAGACTGAAGTGCAAACCAATGTCTCAGTTACTTTCTCCTTGCTGGAACAAAATACTTGACATGGGCCGGTTAGAAGAGGAAAGCTTTATTTAGCTCACAGTTTGTAGATCTCTCAGTCTATAAGTGGCTGGTTCCAAGGCAGGGTGACATGGCAGAGGGTTATGACAGAGGAGAAATGGTCCATGGCAGGGCAGGCAGGAGGCATGAAGTGGCAAGACTGCCTTCCTTCTTTCCTTTTATACCCTAGCAAGGCTGAGAGCTTATTCGTTGGTGCCACCTACACCTGGTGTGGGCTTTACTCTTCAATAATTGCATCATCCACAATGATCACTGAAGTGAACTAATCCAATACCACATACCTGTGGTTCCGCCACTTCCCAAAGCCCCACCTATGAGCCTGCTAGGCTTGGCGGGGGACATTTAGAAGAAAGCTTTAATAACCACATTCTATCCCATAAATTTATATGAAGAAACTTATCTTCCTGGGAGCAAAATATCCATGTCAATTACTAGGGCTTCCAGTTTTATACTGAGTGTCTGGGACATCATTGGTTACCAAAAGTCCGTAGTCTGGGTATGGAGTAAGAATGCAGATTGAGTCAGGTCTCATCCCAGCCACTCAAGAGGCCTGTGGGTCAAAGCAGCTACTGGAGACACCCCTGATGGACTCATATAGCCCAGAGCCAGTGACTTCTGACTAACATGTTGCGGGAAAATTGCTATCAAGTCTGTTTCCATCTTTTCCTTATTACCATGCTCAAGTCAGACAACTCGCTTTCTGCTTGAGTAGCCTTTCTCCAGCCTGGAGTCTGTGCAGTGTTTTAGGTTTCTTTATTTTTATGGAGAATTACATAGCAGATTTGTCTTCTTGAAAACTTGGTATAATTGTACTGACCCACTCTCCCGAGAGTAAAGTGTGACTCCTGACAGTTCATGCTCCTCTTACGTCTCAAAGGCCATGCTTTGAAGATCCAGGGGGTATCCCCCACTCATGTGGGCTGACACAGATGAGGATGATGGTGTTACTCTGAACCTCATAGCATTTCTGTTCTCTTAAATACAAGTTAGAAAAGAGCTGCCTTCTCTCAAAATTAGTTTAGCATCAGAATGAGCCTAGAATCTCTTCTATGAATTCAAATCCCTCCAGCTTCCTCTTCATGGGAACAGGTACAAACACCGGCAGGCTGGCTCATCAGCAAGCTCCAGATGTTTTGATGTCAGGGCCATGGAAAGTGGGACGTTATAGAGGAGCCATTCTCACACTGAAGTGTCACATCAATTTTGCTATTCCTCTCCAGCTGCAAGGACTCAGACTGGGACTCCTGATGCTGGTGGGGTTGTGTGGGTTTGGGTCAGTCCTTCAGAACAGTCTAATAGTGGGGTTGACCCACAGCTTTACCCTTGACCCCAACCTCAGCTCAGTCCATGGCTCTACCATTAATCCTACTCTTAGAAAAAGACCCTGAGTGTGGTGACTGGAACATTCCTATAATCAATATTATTATTTCATCTTTAGCATCATCCTTCATTTCACCCCAGCTTTCATGCTATTAATCCTGTCATCAGATTTAATAAAAAATCATTTTCATTTGTCAAATGCCTAGTGTGTTCCATGTCAAAATATATTTCTTCTATGTATCAATCAAGTGATCTGTCTGTAAATCATCACATTCTCCTATCTATCTTTAATCATCCAGCTATCTATTTCTAATGCAGGATTTATTGGTATCAATACTATTGACATTTGTAAACAAGTAATTATCAAGGTGGCTGTCCTGTGAATTTTAGGATATGTAGCAACATCCTAGGTCTCTGTCCTCTACCAAGTTGTGGCAATCAAAAACGTCTCCAAATAATGCCAAGTGGTCTTTTAAGCAGAAGGGGAAAATTTTTTTCTTAGTTGAGAATCACTGATCTGGTCTATCATCAGTACATGTATATTTGCTGGCTAAATGTAAAAACTGCTCACTAGCAGAGTAGACATAATTCCAATCTTGGAGATGAAGAAACTGAGGCTTAGCTTTGGTGACTTGTTTGGGTTGTATATGTATGAAAGATGGAACTGGGTTGCAGAACTAGATTTACCTAATTAAAAAAAAACTGCACAATTTTTCTACACTAATTAGCAATTTAAAATTAAACAAAATCTCCATATTTTATTTTCAATGACATTATTCCACTCTAATCATAAGTTAAATTCATTCTTTTACTTAATTCTCACTCTAAATCTAAAACATTTATTTTCCAGCTAAAACATATGCAAGTGTATCTACATCCCAAACCTTCCTTCTAATCCTGATCTTGACTAAATGTTTAACCTTCTTTCCAAGCCTGTTAGTGGTCCAGTGACTTCCTAAATTGTTTTTCTTTCCCCTTCTCCCAGATGGTGAGGGTGTTAGCTGTGAAGAGATGCCCATGGCTAACTGATCCAGCAAGGGATGTAGATAAGCTTCCTTACAGTCAGGATACGGTTTCCTAAGTCTTGTTTCATATTTGGGGATGGGGGCACTGAACGAAGGGCC
Organism: Dinomys branickii; assembly: GCA_004027595.1. NCBI lineage: Eukaryota > Metazoa > Chordata > Mammalia > Rodentia > Dinomyidae > Dinomys > Dinomys branickii. Next base: position 81,873 of record PVLD010001547.1, on the reverse strand, counting down.
TTCCTACTGAACTACATTCTCAGGCATTTTTATTTTGAGACAAGGTCTCATTAAGTCATCAATTTTCCCAGGCTGGGCATGAACTTCTGATCCTCCTGCCTCAGCCTCCCATAATGCTGGTATTTCTTACAGATGTGTGCCTCCATGCATGGCTTGTTGTTCCATTCGAAAGAAGAATGCCATTGATTCTTTTGCCTCTGTGTACACTGAGTGTGTATATAGACAGTGGGCTGTTATGAACCCCTGAAATTGAGAGATTTAGAAATTCCAATAATAGAAAGCACTTATTTGCACTTTTCCATTGAGGGGCTAGTGCTTCAAGATGTAACTTTGGAAACAATGAGTATTATGGTCTGAGTATATCTCCCAAAATTCATATGTTGAAACTGAGCTGCCCAAGGGGAGGAAGCTTTAGGAGGTGATTAAGTCATGAAAGGAGGAAGGTCATTCAATTGGGAGTGGGTCTGTCTTCTGCTCTTCTGCCGTGTGAGGACACAGAATCCAGGATGCTGCCTTGGAGGCAAAGATGTGGACCTCATGAGATATCCAACCTGCCAGCACCATGACCTTGGACTTTTCATTCTCCAGAACTGTAAGAAATAAATGTCTATAATTTATAAAGTACTCAGCCTTAGGGGTTTTGTCATAGCAACACAAATGTGTGAAGATAGTAAACAAATGAAAATGGTGTAGATAGAAGAAAGGATTTTTAATGGATCTGTTGGCTTCTGAGCAGCTGATAGTTTGGTTCAGCTTTTACACAGTAATTTTGATTTCTGCCCCAATACTCTGATGCCCATTAGATGGCTGACAGCTTCTGGCTTCCATGTCCAGAATTCAAACAGCAAGAGACATTCTTTTATAGCAATTAATAGTGATGCTTGGAAGGGATGGCAACAAGCTGAAAAAAATTAATTGAAAATTTAACCTTCAAATAAAAAATACTTAGACCTTAGACTTCCATTTGTAAGCAGCTTATGCTGCCTGTGCACATTCTGTTGTATTATTTAAGTATTTTTACACCATTTCTGATTAATATGGCAGTGTTATTTTCCAGTCCAGTCTCCTTAATAAATATATGTGTCAAATATCTCTTTCCTCCCCTGAATGCAAAGACTTTTAATTCCCCTTGTTTGCATGTGCTAACTGGTTGTATAACGAGATTAACAGCTCTGTCTTTTTTCTTCGGCAGATTTTACAAGAAAAGTCAGTGGGCTTCCAGACAAAGTTAAAAAGGTACCTTCCTTAATTTTGCATATTGTTAGCTGCAATCCGGTTGCTAATGTTTGTTTTATTTCCATCTGTCAAAAGCAATGCCAAAATATGTTTTGTTTGCCTTGAGTTGGCTCGATTAATCCTGTGCTGGAAACAGTTCTGTCATTTCACGTTTGGTTAAGGCCCTGATTCAGTAGCTCCTAAACGGAGAGTGCCTCTGCCACTGGCAGCCCGTATTCCTTTTCCTACTGTGTTCTGGGAAATATCCACCCAACAAAGGCAAAAGAGAAGGTAGAGCCCTCAGAGGAATGTGGGTGTGGAGCCAGCCTCACCTCTGCTTTGGGTACAAATGACCATATCCTCTGCTTGGTCCTCTAGATCTGTTCTTGTTGAACTGAAAGAACCACTAAGGAGTCACCCTGGACAACTGGCTTTGTCAGGTCTCAGCCTGGGGCACATCTCCGAAATGTCACCTCCATAAGCATCTAAGGATGGTGCATTAGTTTGCTGGGCTGTTCTAACAAAAGACTATAGCCTGGGTTATTTTGACAGCAGAAATGTATTGTCTCACAGTACTGGAAGCTAGAAATCTGAGATCAAGGTATCAGCAGGGCTGGTTTCTTCTGGGGACTCCCTTCTTGACTTGCAGATGGCTGTCTTCCTGTGTCATCAGAGGACTTCTCTCTGTACTCTGTCTTCACATGGGTTTACCCCTGTAATGTCTGTGTCAAAGCTTCCAATTCAGATTGAGTTAGGCTTACCCAGTTGGCCTCATTTTACCTTAATTATCATTTTAAAAGCCCCAGCTCCTAATATAATCATATTGTGGGATACAAGGGCTAAGGCATCAACATACGGGAGGAGGAAATTCAGCCTGGAACAGATGGTAATCAAAATAACATAAAATAACATAAAATAAAATAATTTTTTAAAAAAACAGTAAGAAAAGGAAAAGATCTTTGTAGGCCAAGAAATCTAAAATCAGCTACTGTGACTTTTTTCCCCAGTGTGTTGGGGATGGAATTCGGGGCCTGGCACATGATAAGCAAGTCCTCTACCACTGAGATACCCTCCCAGCCTGGGGTCTGCAACTTTCTCTGTACCCTTTCACTTCTCTTCTTTTCTCTCCAAATAAAGGCCCTATCGCTATCTCTCTGGAGTTCCCATGTTTTACATAATGCAGCTTTTGGGTGAGAATGTTCTGCACTTGAATCCTGACTTGGTCACTTACTAGCTATATGACCAGGGGCATGTTATTTACATTCGAGTTCTAAGTTCCTCCCCTTCCAATGGGGCTCAAAGAAGCAACTTCTGATTTTGCTTTGTAAGGATAAGGTAACCGTATGTAAAATCCAATTTCACAGCAGTGGTGAGAAATGGAGTGGGTCTACCCTACGTGTAGGCAAAAGTGTGCGCTGTTTGTCAAAAATGTAAAAGTGATAGCAAAACTGACTTTTAAAATAATATCAGTGGGAAAATAGTCATTATCAGGTCAGATGGCCCACACTGCCAACCCTATCTGGACACAGAGAACACCCTGTATTGTTTTTTCTCTCCGCTCTGTCCCTTTCTCTCTGTGACACATGCAGGCAAACACACACATCTGGATCTTGAATTTAGTTCTCAGTAAAAGCTTAACCAAAGTGATTTCACAAGGCTTCAAGTCTTATTTTTTATTCATTTTGCTCAGAAATTGCAAAACTTCACAAAAATTATATATGATAGAGGAGAGTCATCACTTATTGCTGTTTTGAAAAGAAGAGGCCTGGTGGTCTCTGGTTAGAATTCCCCCCTTCTTTCCTAAACATCCTCAAATTCCTGCAGACATGGAGCACACCAGACATCAAGTCAGGATCCAAACGGAGAACATTCCTCCCACAAGGCCCTGTTGGATGACATCCATGGAAGGACTTAGGAGCCAAAATGTACAACAGTTGGCTTCAGGAGGGGCATGATCCAGTGGACCCACAGTTTTATTATTCCATACACCTTTCCAAAATGGCATCCAAATTGGAAGATGTATGGAATATAAAACTAGCATCTTTGTGGAAAGGGGCTACTTACATAACTAAGTGTCAATGCTGTATAAGTAACTATTTCATAGAAATAGAATGAGGAGTTGGTTAGTTGTGCAAAAACAAAAACAGCTACAAAAGCCCTGCAGAAATTCAAATTCCTTTCTCAGTGTAAGACATCTATTTTCATATATAGAATTAAAAGGTCTCAATCTTTGTGTATGAGTTGTTCAACTTTTCTGAGGAATAGTCTACTTTGGGCATTTTCCAAATAGCATTGTCAATCTGGATCTTGAACAGTAGAAGAAATAGATACTGGTGTGCATTGCATAAGTTATCATATAATTATCAAAAGGATGATATTGAGCATAAGGGAGATATTTGCAAATTTTATCCTGTTAAGTCAATGAGGTTCTAAGATGTCATATATATGTAATATATTAATATGCACAAAAACTAAAAGAGAAAACCATATCTGATTATGTCATCTAATTACATATAAATATTATAACTCACCCAGGAGTACATTTGGGAAACGCTCTCTCCTGTGAGGTGAGTGGTGGATCTTTTATCTACTTTGTCCATGTTATCAGAACCTTGAATTTGTACACCAATTGTTTAAGTCTGATCCAGATTTCTGTAATTAACAGAATAAGTGTAGGAGAGCTGGAGTGGGGGGAAGGGTGTGATCTAATTTAGGATTTAATGAGGTAATCAAAATGGGTTAACATGGTTGAACTCAATTTGAAATGAAAACTTTCTAGAGGTTTTTAGTGGTTGGCATTAGTATAACTCATGTAACCTTTGAATATAACAAAACAATGCCTTAATACTAACCTTCACTTTTCTCTTTGAAAATATAGTAAAATATCTAGCTTATATTTGCCAAGAAGATTGTCTGTTTTGACTTAGCCAGCTCATTGTTTTGCCATTTAAGTTTTCTCTTCCCGTACCATTTTTGAACACAGTTAAAGTTGCCCTAAGATAATGTTTCTGTGGATCAGGTCCTTGATGATGTGTTGCAGTTTTCTAGGTTCCTGTTACTAGGAATTGTTAAATTTGCAGATTTGTTACTAGGGATCAGTAAATTTGCAGATCGTGCATAATGATATTAATACAAAGCTATGTTTGGATGACATTCTGTGTGCAGCCTCTCCTCTGCTGTGCTCGGAGCAGATGTCGGATTTCTGTCCCATCAGGTGGATCTAAATTCTCTTTGCTTTGGGGTGTGAAACTGTGGAGGAGTTTTCTTTCTTTCTTTTTTTTTTAGTTGCACAAATTTATTAAAATAGACATATATAATCTCTTCAGTGAACATTCATCTGATTGCTTGCAAAGGAGTTTTCATAGCAGCAATTATTTTTAGAAATGGGAAGATATAAATTATGAAAACAATGTCTTGGTTGGTGGGACTTGCCTCTTCCTGAATTTCACCATTCAATCCTGATGCTGGAGTTTGGCTGGTGAGTCACTTCACACCCACAGCCATGGAAACATCACATAGGAAAAGAGGCCGGCAAGGGAGTATATCTAGGTGTTAATCATGATTGCATTGCAGTTGCGGGACTATGAGAATATTTCTGCTTTGTTTTCTAAATATCCTTGAATGCCTTTCATGATGAAGGTAAAAACTTAAAAACCATCATGTCATGCTACTTCTAAATGTGCTCAGTAAATCTCAATGTGGTACACAGTAATTCTATCCATCATAGCAGTTTTACCATCACATACAGAAATCAAAATATTGAAATTTATAAAGAGGACTAATAGACTATATTCCTTTTTTTCCTTTTTAAAATTTATTTTTATTTTAAAAGTAAAAGAACAAAAACATTAGCAAACAGATACAAAGTAGCACAAGAACAGTACAAAAACTGAATTACAGATAAAGTGGCGGGGATTAACAATGGTTGTTGTATTACATATTGATAACTTCAAAGTGCATGTTCAGGACAACACAAATAGACATACAAGATTGATTAAACAACTAATAATTGATTGTTCCTTACATTAAAGTGACATGAGACAATAGTGCAATCATGATAGCCATCCTGCATATATATACATACTTACACAGCTATCCCTCTCCTCCTTTTCTCCTTCCCTTCATCCCGATTGCTCTTTACTTTCGAGCAGTCTCCCTTCATACCTCCCAATTTATATTCCCACTTTCGGGTTCTTACACTAATGATACAATACGCTGTTTGCACATGCACATCTGATTTATTTCACTTATGAGTATGGTCTCTAATTGTGACCATTTGCCTATAAAAGCCTCCAGTTTGTCTTTCTTTATAGCTGAACAATATTCCATTCTGTAAAAATGCCACAGATTTTTATCCAGTCTTCTGTAGATGGACATTTGGGTTGCTTCCACGATTTAGCTACTACAAATTGTGCTGCTGTAAACATGGGTGCACATATATCACAGTGATACGATGTTTTCAGATCTTCTGGGAAAATACCCAAAAGGGGAATATCTGGGTTGAGAGGGACCTCCAGACCTAGTCTGCTGAGGAATCTCCAAACCGATCTCTACAGTGGTTTCACCAATCTGCATTCCCACCAGCAGTGCAAAGAGTTTCTATTTCTCCACAGCCTTGCCAGCATTTGTTATTGGATGATTTCTTGATGCTGGCCAATCTTACTGGGGTGAGATGAAATCTCAATGTTGTTTTTATTTGCATTTCTCGAATGACTAAAGATGTAGAACATTTTCTCAGATATTTATCTGCCATTTGTATTTCTTTATCTGAGAAGTGTGTATTCATCTCAGATGCCCATTTCTGGACTGGGTCTTTGAATCTGGACAGGTTCATGTTTTTTAATTCTTCATATGTTTTAGATAGAAGGGCTTTGTCCAAGGGACATCAGTTAGGATTTTTTTCCCAATCTGTGAGTTTTCTTTTTACTCTGCTGGTGATCTCTTTAGATGTGCAAAAACTTTTCAGTAAGATGAGGTCCCAGTTATTGATTCTTTGGAGCGTTTCCCTTGCAGTTTGATTTTTGTTAATGAACTCTCTGCCTACTCCTATGTCTTCAAGATTTTAACCTACCTTCTCTTCCAATAGATTTAGTGTTTGTGTCTTAATATTGAGATCTGTGATTCATTTTGACTTGAGTTTGGTGCATGGTGATAGACTTGGGTCTATTTTCAGTCTTTGGCAAGAGGCAAGCCAATTTCTCCAGCACCATTTATTAAAGAGACTATCTTTCTTCCAGTGAGCTTGTTTGGCCCCTTTTTCAATATTAGGTGGCTGAGTGTGTTTGTGGTTGTGGCTGCATCTTCTAGTCTGTTCCACTGATCCTCAGGTCTGTTTTTGAGCCAGTACCAGGTTGATTTTATTACAGTAGCTTTGTAGTATAATTTCAGGTCAGAGATTGTGACTCTATCTGAGCTATCCTTGTGGCCCAGAATTGCTTTTGCTATTCTGAGTCTCTTCTGGTTCCAGATGAATTTGAGGAATGTTTTCTCTAAATCTGTGAGGTACACTGATGGTAGTTTAATGGAAATTGCATTGAATCTTTACAACAATTTTGTTAGTATGGCCATTTTCACAACGTTGGTTCTTCCTAACCATGAGCAGGGAATGTTTTTCCATTTATTGAAATCCTCTTTGATCTCTTTTTTCAGAGTACTGTAGTTTACATTGAATAGATCTTTTACCTCTTTTGTTAGATTGATTCCTAAATATTTCAATTTCTTGGATGCTATTGTAAAATGTATGGTTTCCTTAATTTCTCTCTCAGCCTGTTTGTTGTGTATAGGAATGCTATTGATTTTTGCGTATTGACTTTGTATCTAGCTATTCTGAAGAATTTGTCAATTAATTGATGGAGTCTTCTTGTGGAGTATTTGGGGTTTTCCACGTAAAGTATCATGTCATCTGCAAATAGTGGTAGTTTTACTTCTTCCTTTCCTATCCTTATTCCTTTTATTTCTCTCTTTTGTCTAATTGCTCTGGCTAATGCTTCCAGAACTATGTTGAATAGGAGTGGTGACAGTGGACATCCTTGTCTTGTTCCTGTCTTTAAAGTGAAAACTTTCAGTTTTTGTCCATTTAGTATGATGTTGGCTGTTGGTTTGTCATAGACGGCTTTGATCAGATTGAGATAGAGGCCATCTATTTCTACTTTTTCTAGGGTTTTTAACATGAATGCATGTTGGACTTTATTGAAAGCTTTTTCTGTGTCTATTGAGATGGTCATGTGGTTTTTGTCTTTGGGTCTATTGATATGGTGTATTACATTAATTGATTTGCGAATATTGAACCATCCCTGCATTCCTGAAATGAATCCAACCTGGTCATGGTGTATAATTTTCCTTATGATTCGCTGCATTCTATTTGCTAGTATTTTATTGAGTATCTTTGCATCTATGTTCATTAGGGAGATTGGCCTATAGTTCTCTTTCTTAGTTGGGTCCTTCTCTGGTTTTGGTATTAGTATAATACTTGCCTCCAGAAATGAGTTAGGGAGAATTGCTTTCTTTTTAATTTCATTGAAGAGTTTGAGGAGTATTGGCATTAAATCTTCGCTGAATGTTTTATAAAATTCTGCTATGAATCCATCAGGGTCTGGGCTTTTCTTTGTCAGTAAGTTTTTAATGACATTTTCAATCTCATTAATTGATATTGGGTTGTTCAGGGTTTTTACATCTTCGTGATTCACCTTTGGTAATTCGTACATTTCTAGGAATCTCTCCATTTCTTGTGAGTTTTCTATCTTATTGGAGTAAAGATTGTGAAAGTAGGTATTAATGATCTTTTGGATTTCTGTAGGATCTGTAGTGATTTCATCTTTTTCATTCCTTATTGCATGAATCTGAGTTTTTTCCTTTCTTTTTTTGATAAGGTTGGCTAGAGGCTTATCAATTTTATTTATTCTTTCGAAGAACCGACTCTTTGATTCACTTATTTTTTGTAGAGTTTTCTTCATCTCACTTGCATTAATTTCTGCCCTAAACTTTTTAATCTCCTCCCTTCTTTGGGCTTTGGGCTTGACTTGTCCTTCTTTTTCTAAAAGTTTGAGGTGCATCATTAGGCTATTTGTTTGTTCTCTGTCTGTTTGCTTTATGTGTGAGTTCATTAGTATAAATTTCCCTCTGAGGACTGCTTTCATGATTGTGAAAGGAAAGACCTGTTAAAGTCATCAAGGAACCAGGAAAAATCAATCCAACAGCTGCAAGACAAAGCAAAGAGAAATAATGTGCAAGTAATAGGAATCAGTGAAACAGCAGGAGGAAACAAAAATGACATAAAAAGAACATTTGTAGAAATAATAGAAAATTTCCCAAGCACAGTAGAAGATACGTTCAGGTAAATGAAGCATATAGAACTCCAATGAGCCACAACCCAAATAAAACCACTCCCAGACATATAAAATAGTCAAGATCCAAGATATGCAGCAAAAGAACACAATATTAAAAGCTGCTAGAGAAAAGAAACAGATCACCTATAAAGGAAAGCCCATCAGAATCACAGCAGACTTCTCAACAGAAACCATGAAAGCAAGAAGAGCTTGGAGCAAGGTATTACAAATTCTGAGACAAAACAGCTTCCAACACAGACTGGTGTATCCTGCAAAACTATCCTTCAAATTCAGTGGAGAAATAGAATATATTCCCTTCAAAATCATGGCCATATGTGGGATGCTGATAGGGATATTTTCTTAATTTTAAAATTTAAAAAATGTACTTGTGAACCAAAATAAATAGAAAGGTATCATGGAGAATGTTGTCTATAATATTTTAAAAATTGTGTCTGGTTCAATCAATCCCAAACTTTTAATATCACTTATTTATTTATTCACTGAGCATAGACTGTGACAAAGTTGGGGAACCTATGGCCTGTGTACTGTAGTGGGCTGTTTGTATCAGTGAAAACTCTGAAAGGTTCGCCATCAATGGTCTGTGGGCTAGATCATCAGTCTGCTGGTGAGCCAACAATGTTATAGTTTTGTCAAGGAGCTTAAAGCTTGAGTTTGTTTTCTATGAGACTAAATATACTCGAGGATCAAAAGACACTAAAATAAAAGCACATGGAAAAAAATAAAAACAATAGATGGCAAACTGTGTTTTTGCATTACATGAAAGAGTGTAGGATGAAAATTAAATACCCACTTGACCTAATGAGTGCACGCACACACACACACACACACACACACACACACACACACAGAAACAGAAACACTCACACTCACTCTGTCTCACTGGCTCAGAAACCCAGGATATATATCAATCATAAAGATATTTATTTCTTTATTTATACCACCTCCTGGGCTTGAGAAAGGCATAGACTCCTCTGTGTCTTATCCTATCCTACTGATATCTACTCATAGGAAATAAAAGCTACTAGTGCATGTTACCAGGGTCTCCTCTACCTCAGGAGCCAGAATCACTGCATGAAAAGGGCTGTGTTGGGGCATGGACACGAAAGTCCCTGGCAAAAGGGCACACAATAAAAGTGATTCCTGTGTTGTTTTGATTCATTGACTTCAAGTGTCAGAGATGCAAACAGATGAATTAGGGCATGAGGTCCCTTTGGTCTATTGGTACCTTAATGGAAAAACATGTTACAGACTACCAGGACCATAGGTGCCACTGGAGAATGTCTACCAATAAGCTTAAGTCAATGTGTGTGTGTGTGTGTGTGTGTGTGTGTGTGTGTGTGTGTGCGCGCGCGCACGTGCGTGTGCACCATGGGGAGGTGGATACTGTTGAGCAAGATATACTATATAGAACATAGAATATAGAATATATATCATATATAATGCTTGGTGAAATCTAAAAAGTCAATATTTAAAACATTTTAAAGTGACCATAAGACACACTGCTGTGAAAAATGGAGATAGACACAAGGAGAGATTGTAAGGAAGCCAACATTCAGCCACAGGAGATTATGTGCTAACTACCCAGAAGATAGACATGAACAGAAAGTCTATTAAAAACTGAGTGGACTAAACTTGAGAACATGTGCTCAAGTGAACTTCTCTAGCCCTTCTTACTACCCTCTTCCCCTCCTGTCTCTCTTCCTTCTCTTTTCTTTCTTTCTTTCATTCTTTCTCTCTCTTTCTTTCTCCCTTCCTTTCTTTCTCTTTTCTTTCCTTCCTTCCTTTCATATTTGTCATATACACAATAGTTAAGAGCGTACAAAGGAGATAATGAGAGACACAGAATAGCTAAAGTATACTTACATTTTAAATAGTTCTGAAGATTAAAAGAGAATAATAGAAAAGTAATCATCAAGAGTATAATTAGATGCAATTTTCTAAAGCTGAAAGAACATAAATATGGATATTAGAAATCCCCACTGTATTATGGGTAAAGACAGTACAAACGATTCATATCTAGAAGAACATAGTAAGTGCCAGAAATTGCAGTGCACCTATCCTCTGTACAGTGATTGCTGAGACATGTACAATCTAAGGACATTGTAACCAACCAAATGGTCATTTGCTGTGGTTTGAATATGCTGTCCAAATTGTATGTGGTGGAAACTTAATCTTCACATTCATGTTAATGGTATTTGGAGGAGGGCCTCTGGAGGTGATTGGGTTATGTGATTCTCTGCCCTCATGGATGGCTTAATCCGTGATTAATAGGTTAATGGATTATCGAAAGAATTGCTTTGTTAAAAAAAATAGTTCCTTCTTTTCTCTTGCCTGAAAGGGTCTCACCAGATGTTCAGCATATACTGGCACCATGATCCTGGGTTCCTCATTCTCCAGAACAGTAAGCTGATTAAACCTCTGTTCATGATAAATTATCCAGTCTGTCATAATCAGTTATAGCACCAGAGAACAAACTAAGATGTGTCATGCGTAAATCCAATACACACACACACACACACACACACACACACACACACACACACCACAAAAAATAAAAAGTAAGTTGAAAATTTCAAAATACACTGTCCATTAACCTTTGTTGGAGGGAAAAAGAGCTTTATGAGCATCACATAACTATGAAATGACTTGAAGTGAATGACTCAAGAATGGAGAAACTATGACATTAAAAGACTGATTGTGAGAAAAAAGGACAATATAAATTCAAGCTTGCAAATAGTCTTCTAATTTGAGTGCAAATACCGGTGTACTCAAGTGATCTTTCATAACTCTATAGTGCTGATCAAATAAAAAATGAGTTTGTAGAGCATGATATAAGACATCAACATACTAAATTGCTCATCTTCTGAAGGGATGGGAGTGGACAGTAAATTGTGAAAACCAGAGAAAAAGTGATTTAAACATAGAAAGGTAAGGCAAAGCAAAATTTTTTTTTAATTTTAAAGATAAAAGGGTGAAAACGTATTTAAAAACACACAGACTTTTACAAAATAACACAAAAACAATACAAGCAGTACAGAATTTCAGAAAAGGTGATAGGAAATTAACAATGGTTGTATTACATATAGGTATCTTCAAATTAGATACTCTGATAAACAAATATACACATGTAAGATTGATCAAACAATTAAACAGTAACTGTTCCTTTCAATAAAGCAATAGAAGTCAGTAGTACAACTATCTTAGCTATCCTGTGTATACATATGTACGTATTTTCCCCTTTGTTCTTTCTTTTCTCTTTTCCCTCACCCCAGTTGTTCTTTCCTTTTGAGCAGTTTCTTTCCCTTTCACAATATCTATTGCATCTTTCAGATTTTATTCACCCTTTCAGGTTCTTACACTAGTGAGACAATATGGTGTTAATCCATGCAGGTCTGATTTATTTCACTTATGAGTATGTCTCTAGTTGTGTCCGTTTACCTATGAAAGCCTTGAGTTCATCTTACTTTATAGCTGAGTAATATTCCATTATATAAAAGTACCAATGCCTTCCAAATAACTAGGAGAAAAATGAGCGAAAACAAAATGTACACAAAAATAATAATGATGATGCTAATAATAGTACAATTCAAAGAACAAATGGCAAACCATTATGAAAAGCACTTGTAAAATGAGATGACTAAGTAATACTGTGTTATTGGTTACTACATACTAAGGGATCTGCTCTAGCTTTTTACATGCCCTCCTTTACCTCACTGAATCCTTATTTTACAGGAGGAGAAACTAAGGCACATTTGATGTATATATGTCTAAAGTGCTTATAGCAGATCTCCTCACATCTGGTATTTATGTCTGACATTGTCCCTGGGCTTTGTGGACCAATATCTTATCTCAGCCTACCTTGATCACTAAAGATGCTATCTTAAATCTGTACTATGAATTTTTCCAGTTCTATGCAATCCACGGCCTATTATCCTCCCACTGTTACACTGAGAATAAAGAAGATGACATTGGAAGAAAAATGCATGGAAAAGTGCCCACTGGACAGCATTACTAGTGTACACACTGACATTTTACCTAGAAGTGACATCTCATTTATGTCGCATTTACATGTATTCTCAGTGTACCAGACTGATTGCGTATCCCAGAGGTATGGTGGTGTTTGTGCCAAGCTCTTCCTAGCAGTGGCCAGGCATGAAATAAAGCAAAGGGCTGATGATTCACAGTATTGCCTCCCTGAGGAAGCTACACCGAGATGGCTCTGTGTGCAGTGGCTTACTTTTAAAGATTCTGTATAATGGACAACATTCCTCAACACTTGAACAGACCAAATTTCTCTTCTTGTATTCTACAGTCAGTCCTCACTAGGTGCTACATGAAGCTGCAGATCAAGGGAGGTAAGAAGAATAGTCAAAATGTTCTTGTGGGAATTGCAAAAACAAAAGAAACAGAACTGGCAATATTAATTCAGACAAACTTTATTTCAGGCCAAATAATATTAAAGGAGACAAAGGGTGTCATTTTACAATCCACAGTGAAGATAAAATAGTCATGAAAATTTATTTGCTGAATAACATAACATCAAAATATATAAAGCTTAAAAATGGTGGAAATAAAATGAGAAATTTACTGAAACACGTTTTGGGAAACAGTAACACAACTCACTTACACTTGACAGAAATGATAGACTAAAAATAAGTAGGTGCCTGGGTAAATTTAAATAAAATAATTAATGAGGATATGCATATATTAAGATAAAAATATGTTCTTTAAGCTTCCATGGAAGATTTATAAAATTCTGTGCTATTCTGAGCCACAGAAATAAGCATAATAAATTCCTTTAAGCAAATATTTTATAAAATCATCTTTTCATGTTTAATGTTAGATAAATACAAACTAAAAAAACAGTAAAAGCAAGTAACCATGAACACTGAAATTTTTCTCTATAAGTAATTATGAGACAAGAATAATAGTTTCTAAATTAGCAATTATTTAGAAATAAAAAAGGTAAAATACTTCACCATAAATGTATGTTACACTGCTAAAGCTGTAGGTTCATACTAGTAAGTCCATTCTTTGTTAAATAGGAATTAATATAATTAATACAATTAAACTATTCAGTCAATTGAAGATAATAGACTGAGAACCCGAAAGCACTGTAGGGGAACTATGTAAATGCAAGCAATGAAATAAAGGTAATAAATTGAAATGGAAAGTAATTAGGAAAACAAGAGAGAGAAATTACTCTAGGAAGTGCAGTGCAACCTCTCCCTCTTTTTCAAAACTGATAAAATAGATCAACTAGATCAATTTCTAGAAATCTATCTAAAGAAAAATAGAAAATAATTATTAATTCTTAGAAAAGTTAGAAATAAGAAGGATCAGATAACTCATAATAAAAGTTTAAAAGCAAGAGACTAGACTATAACCCATAATTTTAAATTAATACATTGACAGCATTATTGATAAAGGTGAACATTTAGGAAATATAGATAATTAAAATCTGCTTAAAAAGACCTCTCACAGCTAATTAATTGATCACTAACCGGAGAAGAAAATGAAAGCATCCTGTCTCAGATGGCAGGTAATTTCACTGACTCTTCATAGACATTGAGAGAAATTCATTACAAACCCAGTGGTTCCAGAGCCTAAACTCTAGCTTGGGCTTCAATTAATTTTTCTATTATTACTTACTTGGGAAAGCATGTAATGTAATAATAACAGAAATAAATATAAAAATAAAAATGGTGGCAAAATGTATTTTATACAGGGTTATTACTGTTGTTTGAGAAAAAGTAGCATAAATAATGGCAGAAAAAGTGATCATTGGATTAGGAGAAAATTTAACCTAAATCCAATGAATGAATGGGATTGTGACCAAGATTCCACGGTTTTGTGATTTGTGTCTAGACGACCTCCAAAAATCTGTAGTCATGGGGACGGGGTATTTTTTGGAGGTGAATCTACAGTGTGTGATTGATTCATAGTGCACCACTGGCATTAAGGGTGCTGGGAGTAAGAGTGGGTGACTGCTGGATCAGCCCACTGATTGGATTGGCACCAGCCTAATCCCAGTGGACTGGCAAAATATAAGGGACAGAAAGAGGCTTGTCTCTTGCTAACTTGTTGCTTTTGCTTCTTTCCGCCACCATGAACTGTTGCCCCTTTTCCCCGCCCCCCTGCTTTGGAGCCAGTTGATTATGAGCTGAAACCTCTACAAACTGTGAGCTAAGTGAACCTTTCCCCCTTTACCTTTGGGTGTCAGGTATTCTGTCCCAGCAAAGGGGGAAAAGTAACTAAGACACAAGGAAACTGAGTGATGATTATGGACACTGTCTTCCCCAGCTCCGAGGACCTAGGTTTATTCTTTTCAGTTTGGGTGAGTTAAATAAATATATAAAGGAAGGCATATTTTGCACCTAAGAGAAAAGAAGTATTGCTCTGGAGATTCAGAGAGAAAGTAAATTTGTGATAGCGATGTATACCAAGATAAGTTAAAAACATAAATGCTCAAAGCATATCCTGGAAATAATCATTTTGAAACTGAATCAGGGTTACATGAGGCAAGAGATCAAGATCAAGGGTAAGATGTAAAAAAACAATCCCTTGGAACAAAAACAGAAGAGGTGAAATGTCAAAAATTCTGAACGGAATTTTATATTTGCATTGGCGGAAAGGAAGAGTGGACATCACAGAAAAGTGAATCAGTGCTCTGGTGGTGGTGGCGGGGCTGCTGAGGAAGACACTGGACCTTCTGTACTGCCCTCCCAGTGAGTTGAGGACATATTTTTTGATAAGTTAGGGTTCTCTCTTATTTTCCCATTGTTTTCCCTCTTCTGTAAAATGATGCCTTTAGAAGCCAGTGAGAACACGTCTTTTGTTTCATCAGTGTGCAAGTGCCCTAGACTGTTGCCTAGTTCTTGAGTCAGTCCTGAAACACTGCTTAATCTTCTCACTACTCTCCCAAGCCGCAGAATTCCTTTTGAAGCTAGAACTCTCTCTCCCCTCAGGACTTTACCCCTTTAAATGATGTGCACAACTTTTAATCTGCTATGTAACAAAAAAAACAAAAACTAATAAATTTTATTAGAAGCAGGTGAATAATTACCAACAGACATTCAGTGTGTAAATGGCACTGCATTAGGCCATGAAGAATTCTTTTCTGAGAGTCAATTAAGAGACATTATGATCCTTATTCTAGCTCCTCAAGGGTGTTTTTCTTTATGGCTCTACCATTATTCACTCTCATTCTACATGGTAGATTGATTTAGTTATTTAAGTGTTCCTGTACGTAAAAATCACCTTAATGAGTATTGACTAAAGCACACATTTGCACAACAGCCTTGGAGGCATTCTGTAGAATACCAATATGGTACAGCCACTAGGTTTCTTCTGGAACAGCTTGCAAAGATGGGGTGACTGTTTAACAGACCTAGTAACTAGTATCTCAGTCTACAGGAATAGTTGGGCTAGACATAAGACAGAGGACATCTTTTTAAGATTCATGGAAACCACAGTAACTTCATCCCCTAGCTTGAGGGAGTCTGGGCTTCTACTTCCTTCCAGGCATCATTTCCTAGGACCAAAAGCAGCTTCAAGGATCCTGGGGACATGGAACCTCTCTTAGGTTGCTTCCATACAGGGAATTTAACTTATATGAGGCAGAACATTAGGCATGGCAAGCCAGCTGAATAAGGGAGAATGACCTGTCAATAATGGAGATCCAGGAAACGTGTGGAAAAACAGTTCTCATAGTCCTGCACCTGGCACCAACCAGAGAAGGCCATCTTCAATGTTTCTTGCAAGAATTCAAGCAAGTTTTTGATAGGACAGACCTGACCTCAGCATGAGATACAAAACATGGCTACCATTAACCTATGGCCACTGTGCTTTCTCTTTCATAGTGATCTGCTCCCACCCTGCAGAGTAAGCTGCTTTTCCTACTTTTGATTGGCCCCACTTGCTCTGCAGAGCATGTTTCTTTCCTTACCCTTAATAATTGTAAAATCTCACTACCTTTAGCTCTTGTTTTGTCCAGTTCTCTGCTCAGGACAAGAAGAACCTGGAAAGAATCTCTACCAGTCTGTGGAACCCTGAAACCTTGGTAGCATATTTAGCACAATCACAGTGGGAGGAGAATTATGGTGGCTCCTGTCAAGTTTGGAGGGGAGTCCCCACTTGAAATCAGTCTCCTAGACTCTGTTTTGTATGGCAAAGCCCCACAATTTTTTATTTCTCTCAGCTTGTTCTAGAAAATAGCACAGTACAGGTTGGAGATCTAGTTGTGGGATAAATAATTACTCTGACAATTTTAGAACTGGAAGGTCCCTTTATGAACTTTACTTTGTAGTTTTTGCTGAGATGTGTGTAAGTTACAAGTTTTAAATAAAATTGCCTTATCTGTTAGGTGGCAGGAAGGGCTGAAGTTGTTCTAGAATTAATATTTGAGCTCCTTTTATTTAAGGAATTCCTGGGTGGTATCACTGGGGTGTTGTCATTGATTCTCTTTGCAAAATTAAAATGAAGAAGAAAGAGAAAAAAGGAAAAGAAAAGGGGAGAAAGAAGTGGTGGTAGAAGGGAGAGGAAGACAAGGAAGACGGGAAGGAGAGTTGAGAGAAGAAGTTTAGAAAAAGAAGAACCAAACTACGCACAGATAAGCGCAACATGTTTCCCTTGGGAGGAATAGATGTGAGAACCGACCACGATTCAGCCCCCCCCCCCCCCCAGTCACAGAGCAGGAGCTTTTGTTTTCATGCCTCAGGCAAAGACTGCAGGGAAATAAAACAGGAAAAAAAAAAAAAAAAACAAACCCTAGCAGAACTAGTTACTTTACTCTCTTGGGATCCTGAGGTTGAAAAGTCAATTTCTGAGCCACGAGTCCTGGCTCCAGGAAGATGGCACGTGGTGTTAGGATTTTAAATTAAGAAGGATGTAGGAAAAGTTTGAATTCAACTGCAAATTCTATGAGAAAGACAGTCCAAACAGTGACAAATAACTCTCATTGTTTATGCAAATTGGCCTTAAGCTGACCCAGAGCAGAGTTGAATGTAAAGGTCAGCTACAACCCTTTCTCATCTGTCTCTATTCCCCCACTCCCAAATAAGCAATAGGGCTTATGCTTAGCTACTTTGTCTCCTGGTTTATGGTTCTGTTTCTCACTCAAGGAGCTGAGATAATAACTTTAGATAGTGCATCAGACCTGAGTGCAATTTAAGTACAAGACAAGAAGGTGTTCAAAAGCTAAGGCAAAGTGCATCACCCAGGTAAAATCAAGTTTAGAGAGACTCGGGGGATGTGAATTGGTCTTGTTCCACCTAGAAGTGAATGACATATTTAGATTGCATACTTGGAGGAGAATTAAGGAAGACCTTCTTTTACAAAGGTGTGGGTATAGTGTAGGGGAACCACAAGGGAGACAAGAGAACTCATGAGCTGGTAATGGGCAGAGCGTTATTATCTGCAGGCTGATAAACACAAAGACGGGGAAAGCACCACCACCTGGAAGGAGAGAGACTCACAGCCAGCTGGAGAGGGCCCTGCAGTGAGGGAGAGGGCCTACCTTGATCTCGTTCTTCTAGCCTAGCCCAGGTCTCTGGCTGGGCTAACACATGGGCCCTTCCAAATAGATGCCATAAGGCAAGGGGGTCTGTGGATGCAGACCAAATAGGTCAGCCCTTCTAGGAAGAGGGCAGCAGAAAGGAGAGTGGGATGGACTTGGGGCTGGGATGCATGTTGTGCTGTTCAAAGATAGAGGTACATGAAGTCTGTGGAAGCCCTGAGATTTTCATCCCACTGCTACCTTTCAGGGGCATTGTACCTACCAGTCTCTTGGATGCCACTGTAAGAGGAAAAAGGAGGAAACTGAGATTTCTTATTTCTTTTTTTTTTTTTTTTTTTTTTGTCTTTTTGAGACAGGGTCTCACTATGCAGTTGAGGCTGGCCTTGAGCTCACTTTGTAGCCCAGGCTGGTCTTGAACTCACAAAGATCCTCCTGCCTCAGCCCCCCAAGTGCTGGGATTACAGGCGTGCGCCACCACGCCCGGCTGAGATTTCTTATTTCTACCTTGAGTGTTAGATAGACAATGAAAAGGAAGAGTTGATCCTAATCCTATCCTGCCTCTCATGGGAAAAAGGACACCAATACCCAAGGGCAAGTTGTTGCCCAGCACAGCCAATCTGTTGAGTAAGAGGTTTCTCAGATTCAGAAGATTCTAGAAGCACCTTCTGCAAAACCACTGATGGCTAGTTCCCCTCATTGGGCTCAATGAATATCTCAGGAAGCAGTATCTGTTTATGGTGCACGGATTAGAAAAACAGTGCTTTCCTCCATCCTTCAATTCAGTGGGGACAGCTATTCAGATCGAAGCAATCTGTCTTTCTCATGTCTGGGAAGAGTGGCTATCAACCACAGGGACATGGCCTTCAACAGTAGGTCAATTAATTACTGTATTTTAAAACAGCTTCTTAAAAGTAGCAATTAATTTTCCTGCATTTCTGGATATTTCTTCTGTAAACCTTATCTACTTGAAATCACTGCTATTCTGGGCAGATATGGACCTTTATTATTTCTGAGAGCTTTATGGAAGATCATATTCTTTTTTTAATGAATGCATGGATAGATTTAGATTTTAATTATCACTGGAACCTTTTCACTATAGGAAATAGGAGGGCAGAAAATGAGAAGAATTCATACTGAAATGGGAGTTGATAAATGCACAGAAAGACTATTTATCCAAACACATCTTCAAGTCCAAATGCTATCTGATCAGACAAAAAGGCAGAATCCAAATGCAACATGAGCTATTTTTGTTTATTTATTAATATTCTTTGCACTTTCCTGATCTATTGGGTTAGGACTTCCACAAGCCTTTTCCCTAGCGAAAAAAGATCAGAGACTATTTTCACCCGTTCTTTAACCTTTCCTCCAGCTTTGGAAGCATTATCTTCAACTGTATTAGACTCTGCTGCCCTCCTATTTGGGCTTCCAAACAACTAGAGAGAGAAGTTGTCTGACTTTTGTCCAGAGGGAAGTGCACAATAATTTCTCATTGTGTATATTATCCAGGTGTAGGAGCTGGTCACATCAAGGTTCAGCGATGAAACAGAAGTTGTCAATTTTAGGCTGACCATATCAGAACCTTCCTGCAGGTGTCTAATGTATGCAGCTCTTTTGAGTACAGTCTAGGTTGTGATGATGAACCCTCTAGGGTTTTCAGTCATATAAACATCCCACTGGAGCATGCATACCATAGGTTGGCCACCACTGGCCGACACTTGCTTGACCTCTCAGCACTTTTACCATTTAGGCAATGGATAATTCTATGTTGTGAAGGGAGGTTTTGTTCATCATAGAGCAAGACATCTCTTAGCAGCATTCCTGGCTTCTACTCACTAGATGCCAAGAGTATCCCTACCTTCTCAGTTATGATGAGTAAAAAATGCCTCTAGACACTGTTGAAAGTCTCCTGGAGATCAGAATCATTTTTAATTAAGAGCCACTATTATAAACACAGCTATTTATGATAATAGTTACTAGATAGAAAGATGATAGGCAACTAGGTGGGTAGCTAAGGAAGTAACCTTACATTTTACCTGTGCATTCATTTACAACTGATTGTAAGAAGTGAAATTGTCAGGACAGAGACTATGAACATTTAAAATTTTAACAGAAATACTAGATCTGTCTCCCAGACTATGAAAGTATGTGTTATGCATATATATTACTATCCAAATTCAGAAACATCACATTTAATTAACTTAGTTTTGGCTAATCGAATGAAATGAAAAAACCAGTTGTCTTGTTTTAATTTACATTTTACTGATTACTGTCAAGATGAGTATATTCTCTTATATTTGTTAACCTTTTACTTCTTTTGAGGTTTGTTGGTTTCTTTCATATGCTTACTTCTGTATTGGGGTGTTTATCCTTTCTTTATTGATTTACATGAGTTTTATATGTTTTGCATATTAATGCTTTTATTTTTTCCCCTATTAGTGCATATTGGTTATACAGATGAATGGGTTTTATTTGGGGAGATTTGCATATGCATATAACATACTTTAATCATTTTCCCCCATCATTCTCCTTTTATCTCCCCTTTTCCCCTTTGTATTTGGATCACATGCAGTTAATGTGCAAAGAGCATACCAGGGCATGTACATACATAGTTCGATTATGTAGGGTTGTGATTTTGGTTGTGATATACCTTTGGGCACACTGGACTTCAGACAAGGCTTTGTTAAAACAAATTCTGGGATATCTCCTCATCCTTGGGCAGCGAAATGTGGATCCATACAGTCTTTTCTTTTCTTTCTTTTCTTTTTTTGTATTGAGAATCCAACTCAGGACCTTGTGCTTGCCAGGAGGGCATTTGTGCCCTTGAGCCATATCCCTTGATAAAGAATAGATAAGTGTTTGTTTGCAAACTGCCCTCACTAAGCCCCATAAGCAGGAGCAGCTATTGCTAAAGAGCGGCAGACAGCTGCCTAGGCACCATAGGAGCTCTCCACCTCCATGACAGATGGATGTTCTACTCCGTTTGGTCCATGTCAAGTGAAAGAGAGGTCCCGCTTTGTTATGTATGATGTACTCAATTATGGTTTCACATAGAATTGCTTTTCTTTAAAGAGTAAGTATATAATCCAGGTCCAAACACATTCTCACTGTTGAGATTCAAACATCACCACAGCTGAAACTTGAGTCTCCCTTGATATTTTTCCCCAAGATCAACCAGCCCCAGAGGCAACTGCTGACCTGACTTTGGGGTGTTTCCCTCAGGCTTTTCCTCATGTTTTCACATATTTATCACTTTGTGTGTATACATGTACATGTTTTGACCTTGTATGTAGAAGAGTGTTGTGTTTTCACTCCATGCACTGTTACTACGCGCAGACCTGGCTCATGGACGTTTGCTATTTCACAGTGTGGAACTTTTGGTTGATCCACATTGGGAGCTATTCACAAACAGTACTGAAGTGAACAGCTATTATAGGTTGGATCTGGAATGTCCCACAGCGCTTGAGTGTTGAAGGCTTGGTTCTCAGCCTGCGGTGCTTCCAGGAGGTGGTGGAACCTTTAGGATGTGGGCCCCATTGGAAGGAAGGGAATTCCAGTGCCGTCCCCTCTCTTTTTGCTTCTCATCCTTCATGAGGCAAGCACCATGCTCCACCCTGCATTTCCCACCATGACGTTCTGCCCTGCCACAAGCCCAAAGGCCACGAGGACAAGTGATAATGAGGCGAACCCTCTAAAGCTATGAGCTAAGATGCAGGTTTTCTCTTTAAAAGTTAATTTATCCAAATACTTTGTTCCAGTGACATAAAGTTGACTAACAGAACAGCTGAACATGTCCTTGTGCATTCATTTACCCTGGAACTTAAAAAATGAAATGGTAGGGACAGAGGTGGTGTGTACACTTTAATTTTAATAAAAATCATCGTCGTCCTCTCCAAGGTGGTCGGGCCGTTTTATATTCCTGCCGGTATTCAGCAGTATCAATTTACTTTTTTAGCCAATTTAGTGAGAAGAATGAAAAACAAACTCCATCTATTGTGTTTTAACTTACATTCCACTGGTTACTGTCAAGAGGAATGTATTTTCTTATGTTTGTTGATCAATTATTTTTCTGTTACTATTTGCTTTTTTCTTTCTTGTATTTGCTTCCATATTGGGTTGTCTTCTCCTTGTTGATTTGTATGACTTTTGAAAAATATATTCTGCATATTAATTATTTGTCAGTTCACACATTGCATAAGAAGAGACTTGAAGATACCACACAGCGAGCATTTCAAAGGGCAGCAGGTTAAAAAGCCGCTGTCTGAGATAATTAGTGAGCTTTTGCTGGCTGTGCTGTGTTCCTGTCTGCTTGTCTCCGCTTTCCCCATTAGGGACCTAGGCATCCACTCTCGATTATGTTTTGACACTGTCTCTCTTCAGCTGATGGTACCTCTCTGAATTCCTAGGTCCTTTGTGTCCTAGGCCATCTACCACCCCTGCCTCTGGGATCAGAGGCTACAACCTATACCTTGACAAGAGAAGTACAACAATACCCTTTCCCCTTCCTGCCCCTCCCAAATCTCCCTTCCTAAAGCAACATTTCCAAGGATATGATACAAAACACTTTGTCTTTGGAATATTAATAAATGTTGCGGGCATACCAGCCTGGTGACGTAAGTTTGCAAAACACCTGGCTGAATCAAATTGAAGACTTTACTCACTGCAGGCTATTATTATTGTTTTTTTTTTTTTTTTTTTTTTTTCAGAGTTCTTGTTAGGCCAGCCTCCCAGGTGAGCCTCTGGAGGGGATAGTGTTAGTGCATTTGCCAAGTGCATTTGACAAGATTTTCCCCCCAGAATATTTCTTAGGACCACCTCACTGTAGTTGATGCTTTAGGGCATTTTGCAGTGATGGATGCAACAAAGACCCAGTCTGACAGCTGTCTGATGTACTCCCTGGAATGGGGATCTCCGGGGGGCATTCTGTGTCTTACTGCCTTTATGCACATGCAAAACCTCAGCAAAACAGGGCGCTGCATACTGTAAGTGTGCTGTGATAGTGTCTCCATGTTATCAGCGTGCCCTGTGAATCAGGGTACGGCTGTTTGCAAATTTTCAGGCCTGGATCTGATGAAGTGTACGACTGTGAGCAGTCCTAGAAGCTCCCTTCCCCCTGGGGGATGGATTGCCCGCTCTGTAGTGGGAATGATAAAACCTGCTTTCAAGGTCATTCAAGAAAAATGGACCAAGATAACAAATGCACCCTCATATAGCATGTCTGTAGACTTACAGACATATTTGTGGCTTAAGATCTGGCTCATCTGAAAACCACTAAACCTCCCTGATGCCCATAGCCACTCATTTTTTAGGAAGACAGGTAGCACTTAACATGGAAACACTTTAGAGGGACAGAATATCTCCCACACTTGCTACTTCCTTTGGACTTCCGGACAGTTCCTGACCCCATGGGTAGTACTCTAGCCCAGCAAGACTACTTCCTTCCTACACAGCTCATGACATTTTATAGCTGATCCAACTCTTACAGAAACAGCCCCATTCAGATGCCTGTCCCAGAGGGTGAGTGTCACCTCCTCAGAGGGATGGGGTCTACCACCGCTCTTTGTGATGCTGAACATTTCTTAGTCTTTTCCATACAAGGGACGGTAGCTACTTCCTGAACCTGCTTGAACGATGACCATGTAGGTTCTTTTACCAATTCAACTTGCTATCAGTTTTATTCCAAGTGAACAGTTTTTTTATATTAAATTCTCTTTTAAAACCCTGGTGCTATCACTTGGATCTTGACTGTCCCCCAAAGGGCCATGAGGCAAATGCAGGCCTGGTCTCCTGCCCCGTGGCACTATTGGAAGGAACCATTAGGAAGTGGAGCTTAGTAGAAGCAAATGAGGTCCTCAGGGGTGTGCCTTTGAAAGGAATACTGAGATCCTAGATCCTTCCTGTTTTTCTCCACTTTCTGGTCCCCCAGAGAAGACCAATTTCCTTCCTTCTGTGTTCCCACTACGATGTTCTGTGTTGCCATAGGCCGAAAAGTAATGGGATCGATAGACCATGGACTGAAATCTCCAAAAGAGTGAAACAAAATAAAACTTTCTTGCTGCTAAGTTGATCAAAAGGAATGTTTTTTCACAGTGGTGGGAAGCCACCTAACACAACTGGATTGATTTCTGTCTTCTCATTAGACCACCACCGATAAAAGAGAGAAGGAAATACAGAAGTAGGGGAAGAAAGAAGGGGTTAAAAGGAAGAATGATGATTATTAGTCTTCTAGATCTATAGCTTGTGCTTGTCTCTGGAATCCTCAGCTGCCAGCCTGGCAGTAACTCCGCTGACTTGCACCAGCCCTTTTGGTACAAGTCTGAGCATTCAGTGTGTGATACTTTTCTCCAAGCGCCATAACCCATTTACTATAGATTAATTTATTGATCATGATACATGTCTTCTCTTTCCTTGTGGGATTGGCTGCTCAAATGTGTTTTCTTTAAGGTGATGGAAAGTCATTGGGAATTCATTAAAGTGTTCTGGTGATGTTGATTGCTGTTATAATGATTATTACATTGTTGTATCAGGTTATAGGTGTTAATATTGTCTCTTTTATGGGACACTGTTAATCAGCTACACACACTTGTGGAAGATACAAAGCCGAGGAGCTCACTGAAGCTTGCTTATTTCATAAGCTCAGATGGAGACTAAGGAGTTCCCTAAAATAGAGCTCAAGAGTGAGACTTCAGTCAGCTAAGTTCAACTCACACTCATAGTGGGACCCCAAAGCATTCCCTCAATCTTCTGATTCTTGCAGTCCCATCTCTGAACTAGGGATAATAATAATGCCTCCTCATAGTTTGTTGGCAGATTAAATAATAGATTTTATTTTAGTACATCATGTTGGAACACCCATTATCTTCCATAGACAGTTCCAGATGCTATGGAATTTCAGCCCCAAATACCCACCCCCAACCTTTCCCCTCATTTTTCTTAGCTCAAGTGTCTACTAAACAGGTGTAGAGGTTTCGCCTTTGTGTGCTGGTGTGGTCCTGAACCATGCCCGGCCCTCGCATGCTTCACAGCTGTTCACTGAAGATGCATCTATCGGTTGGCTCACAAGTTTTGGGATAATAAGGAGTTGAGACTGAAGCCATGATCTAATACTCTACGAGGTATGATAAAAACGTGGCAAGTGTTGAAATATTTAAAAATTATAGTAAGTTTAAAAATTATAGTATAAGACATATTACTGCTTATTTATGAACATTGCTCCAAAACCTATATGCTCCAAGGTGAGGCTTTTGGAATCTGATTGGATTGTGAGAGTGGTACGTCTGACTTACTGTCCTCGCGAGTCCAGTGGGAAGAGATGTGTCCCTGGGCGCTGGGGCTAGAAGGCTGGGCCTCCCTGCCCAGCTGCACTCTCTACCTGCTTCCTGGATGGCGTGAGGTGAGCAGATCTCCTGCATCACGTTCCTCTGCCATGCTGTTTCTTCTCCAGAGCTGGCTGACCACAGACCGAATTGTGAGTCAAAATACGCCTCTCTTCCTTTACATTGTTTTCTCATCTACTTTCTCATTGCTGGGACAAAATACTGGATACCTAGAACTTAACAGAGGACAGGTTTATTTTGCTCATGGTTTTTAGAGGTTTCAGTTCATAGTCAGCTGGTTCCACGGCAAGGCAGCATGGCAGAGGGGCACGGAAGAGGAGAAAGAGCTCATGGCAGAGGAGGCAGGAAGCAGTGAAGAATGAGGAAAGAAAGGATATATAATATATTCAGGCCATGCCCACAGTGACCAACTTCACCCTACCAGGGTTCATCTTCTAACTTACACCTAGCTATAAACCCACCAGTGCACTAAGTCAGTATCACACACATGTGATCCAGTCACCCTGCAAAACCCTGCTGATGAGCACGTAAGATTTGGGGAGGAGGTTTATATATAAACTGTAACAGTTGTGGTTTTCAGGCAGTGTATCTCAGGGATGGGAAAAGTAACTAACATAATGCATTGCCATTGATGTCCCTCAAAAGATTCACTCTTTCATGAGTGTCTAGTTCTGTTGTGTGGCTGCCCTGATGTCCTGAATCTGTACAGATGTCTACCTTTCATGGTCATTTTGATTTTGAGGAAGAGCCAGAAATTGTATACTGACAGATCTGGTGAATAAGGTGGATGAGGACACGCTACATTGTTTTTATTTGATAGAAATTGCTGTAAACATTCTGAATTGATTCAGAACATTAAGACAGACACAAAAGACATTCATGAAAGAGGACTTCCAGAACTGCTTCAGAAAGTGATAAGAAGAATGGGATAAGTGCCTTTGAAGCAAGGGGAAGTAATTCAAGAAGGATTCATGACAATGCATCTTTTCATATAATAAATTTTAAAAATTTTTATTTAAACATTTACCATATTTACTGACCATAGTTCCTATAAATTGGATGAGACCCTGATTCTTCATGGCTCTCACTTTTCTCCTTTATAAACAGAGACCGTGATATCTATATGACAGTCGTGGGTTCCTAGGTCTCAGGGAAGCTCATTAAGAAAAATGCATATTCTCAACTGTGTCCCCAGAGATTCCCAGTATGTAGGTGGGAATGGGCTCTGATGAATATATTCAAATAAGCTCCAACATGATGCGGGTTCCACAGAGGTGCCCTGCAGAACACATTTTGAGAAATGCTGCATTTTGCAGCCATTGTGAGACCTTAATGTAGCTGTGTGTACGGTGCACCTGGGTAAGTTCAGTTATATTTAATCCATGCCCTTAATCCATTGGGAGGTCTTTGCAGTGAGTTATCTGCTGTTTAATGTCAAGAAGCTTGGACTTAAACCTCAGACTTGCCAAAAGATAGCTGTAAAAGATTAAATACACTGCTTAACTTTTCTAGGTTTTTAAAAAAATGTGTATATCCAGGTTTGAAGGGAACTTGTCAAGGGTAGTATACAAGAAATACCTTGTAAAACAAGTGTCCTTTCAAGTGCTATGTTTTAAAATTTATGTTTTTTAAAATTTTACAACAAACCCTTCAGTTCATATTGTTAATCCTTAACACAAAAGTTTTTGGCAACTAAGGAGAATTGGAATTAATTAGCCTAGGGGCATATTTAATCCACAAAGTCAGTGCACAAAAGGGACCTGGGAACCAACAATAAGCATGATCCATGAGGTGACAGATGCAGGGCCCAAGATTAGAGCAATGTGACTAGCTCAGGTCCCTGAACAGGTTGGGGACATTAAGTTCTGATCCCTTGGCTCTGCATAGGGTTCATCTTGCCAAATTCTCCAGACCAATCTCCACTGCTCACTCCCCAAACTCTCCTCTTTCTCCTTTCCTTACTCTCTGGGGTGGAGTCAGGGTTATTTCACAGACATTCTGGCTGTCATGTCCACATTTCTCATCATGACAAGAGTCCATGGTTCCCAGTCAGACAGTACAGCTCTATGCTGCTCTCTGCCAGCTTTCTGTCCTTGACAAATCCTTGCAGTCTCTGACCTTAAGTCTCTTCTTTACTTGGAAATGGTGCTAACAAAACTCCCTCTCTTGGCTGACATGACAAGTGAGTGGGAATAAGGGGTGGGAGAGATGGGTTATTAAACCC
The DNA here is from genome assembly GCA_004027595.1 of Dinomys branickii. NCBI lineage: Eukaryota > Metazoa > Chordata > Mammalia > Rodentia > Dinomyidae > Dinomys > Dinomys branickii. Next base: position 54,237 of record PVLD010001547.1, on the reverse strand, counting down.
CCACTGTGTTCATGGCCCTTTGGTCATGTTATCCCATAGGATCTTCACCTGAGTGCACACCATGGGGTTACTACTGTTCTCATTTCAATTGAAGTCTTGCACTACCTCAGTCTTTTTAAGGATCATGAAAAGCAGGAATATGTGACTCTTCCATGCTCCAGGTATCCAGACATCTACAGCCTGGCAGATGGGTACTCTTGTTTTCTCCTATGGGGAGGAAGTGGGTTCTACTGGAATCAAAGGTCCTGAGAACATCAGTAATCTGCCAGACTCACATGGCCTGGGAATGGCAGAGCGGTAGCCCTGATTGCACACACTTATGTATGTGGGTGACTTCACTATCCTATCAGAGACGGGGTGGGCGTTGCTGACCTGCAGAGACCTAGGTGCTGCGGGCCTGATTCTGTCTTTCTTCATTTCTCCTTTCTTCTTTGCTCCCTCTCTCAGACTTTACAGTCTCCTCATTAAAATGCAATTGCATGACTCATCAACATTATTGGAGAAAGCAGTTAGATACAATAAAGGGGGAAAATTAGTATTTGCAAAGACAAGTAGTATTGAGCTTTCCACCTCATCAAGGGGCTAAATGCACACAAGTTAGCCATACACCCTGACTGCCAGAAACCCCCCGGGAAGGGATTTGGGTTTTTTTCCCTCTCTCTCTTCATTTAGTCTCTTCTATGATCCATGATCTTTACATTTTGCCCACAGTTGTGAAAGCTAATGGCATCATTTTCATGCATGGACACGGGCCTGCCAGCTGACAGTGGTTAGCAATTCTTATTACAAATATATCTTCTAATTCCCGAGCTAGAATTGTAAAGCTTTTCTATAGTGACACTGAACCAAAATATCGAAATTGCTGAAGCTTTTAAAGAAAGCAGTGGCAAAAGGTTGCAGAATGCCTTTGCCATAGTGCTGCAGAGAGGCTCCCTGGAATACAGATGGGATGTCAGCCTGAGTTCCCTGTCACCTCACATCACCCGGAAACAGCAGACTCCCAACCTCTAGTGCTTTTTGCAGAAACTAGAGAGAGAGAGACAGACAGACAGACAGAGAGAGAGAGGGAGAGACAGAGAGAGGGTGAAAGAGAGAAAGGCAGAGAGATCTTTGAAAAGAAACTTCTGCACTATTTTAATGGTTGCTATCTAGACAAGAGGAAACCTTTCTGCAATTTGGAAATGGGAATGATAGAACAGGGTATACGTCAGATACAATCTTCAGGACTGTATCTCTCTGTTCCTTTTTTTTTTTCAGTACTAGTGATCAAACCCAGGGCCTAACGCATGCTGGGGAAGCACGCCGCCACTGAACTACATCTCAGGCTCTCTTGTAAGCGTTCTCCTCATTTCCCTGGCCTCATCCACTTTGGCTTGTCTTTTAAGACACCATTGAAGAACCCGCTCACTGTAGCCCCAGTGGAAATACCCCTTCCCTCTTCCCTCCAGCCCCAGTCTGGTGACATTGTCTCCCTTGGGCTCCCACTACCACCCATTCTTTTATATGTCACAGAAAAATAAGTGTGGAAAGTGAGAAATATGATTTTGAAGCCGACTTGGGCTTGCCTCCTGGCTGTGTGGCTGATGATTTAGGGCATGGTATTTCACCTCCTAAAGCCTTAATTGTGTCACAGTCCAATAGGTTTAGTCACATTCACTTTGTGGAATTTGAAGGTTAAACAATAGGGTACTGGCATCAGAACGAAAGACAAGTGTTATGTGTCTTTGTGCAATTTTATCGTGTGGGAGTTTGGGTGGCTGGCTGTCTTAGAAGATGGAGCTCCTTGAGGAACCAGCTGGATGCAAAGCTGTTGCTAGGACTCTGCTTCCTTTCTGAACTCTACTGACTGCTGTGTGTTGGCTTCTTGTTGAGGCAGGGTCTGTCTGCATGGTTAAAAGATGGAAGGTAGCAACCCTAAAGCAGAAACCCTACCCTTATGGCTAAATATTCCACAGGGGACAGAATGGGGTGGAATGGGGCAACCTAACTCCCCTCATCTCTACTTAGTGCCCCACCACCTGGGTGCTGATTTTGTTTCTGTGGCCAGTGGTTTTTATTTCTCTGTAGCCAATTCTGATTTTTAAAATATTAAATTGAAAATTCCAGCAATAAGGAATCAATGAATTTTAAATCACCACCATTCTGAGTAGCACAATGAAATCTTACACTGTCATCTGGGACCTGAGTCTTCTCTCTGTTCAGCATATCCACACTGCATGTGCTACTTAACTGATACTGTCAGAGCTGCATGACGTATGTGGGCCAAGCAGATGACCCTCCCTCTGAAACCTGTCAGAAGTCCAGTAGCAGCCTAATGCTACATTTTAATGCCTATGGCATTGATCTCACTTCATCTTATCACATAGGCAGTGTACCATTTCACATCCTCACAAGAAGGGTGAATGCAGTACAGTAAGATATTTTGAAAGAGAGACAGAGAAGTATTCACCTAGCTTTCATTATACTACATTGCTATAAATGATCTACTTCTATTATTTATTGCTACTAATCTTTGCTATCCTTAATTTGTAAATTAAACTTTATCATAGTTATGAATGTAAAAGAAAAAAATCATAATCTAGTCTGAGTTTGGTACTATCCGTGATGTCAAGCATCCTCTGGGGGTCTTGGAATGTCTCCCCCAAGGATATGGATGAACTACTGTGCCAGTCTCAAGGGAGACAGGCCACACTTGAGTCACCCTTGGATCACTCTTCTATTGATGGCTTAGCTAGCACATGTCAGAATGTCTACTCCAAGTGTCTCACAGCCTTGTATTCTGGGGTTGTGAGGGGGCAGTGTGTGCTAGATCTCTCAAGGCTACACAAGATAAAGGAGGGTTGGGTGTCCCCCACAGATGGGTTGCTCACACCAATAAAAGGGGAAGATCTCTGGGAAGGCAAAGGCAAGGTATGTGCACTGTAAGGCCAAACAAAGGAATAAATGACGTTCCTTTTGTGTAAACTGCCTTGGGATGGGAATAGGCAGGAATAAATTCACGTCCCGATGTCTTTACTAATGTGAGCGACTTTGAACATTTTAACCTTACCTCTCTGGCTCTGGCGTCCCTCCTGGGCTATAGAGCTTTCTGGTTGGATTAGAGGATCTCCAAGGTATTGCCCAACTTTACATGCCTATTATCTCATACTGCTGCTCATTAAGAAAAAAAATTGTACGTTAATTGAAATAGGGCTCTTTCTGCAGGCTCTGGAGGAAACCCTATAGATATGTATAGGTTAAATAGAAGGGGGAGTAAAAACAGGCTTGAGGGAGGACTATTTCAGAAAATGAAAAATAAGTAAGACTGGCTGCCCTACTTGGGATGGTGCTATGCTCTCTGCAGGGAAGACTATGGACAGGAAGGGGCAGTCTGCAAATTGATGGTATGAACATGAGCTTGTCTAGTAGGAAGGAGGAACTGGGCCTGTTTGAGACAAAGATAGGCAGTGTATTGGTCAGCTTGCTGTGGCTGGGACAAAATACCTCAGACATACAACTTAAAGGAGGAAAGGTCTATTTTGGCTCATAGTTTTAGAGAGTTCAGACCATGGCTGACTGGCTCCAGGGTAGAAACATCGTGGAGTAAGGAAAGCTGCTTCCACTCATGTCATCCAAGAAACAGAGAGCAGGGAAAGAGCCCAAGAGGAAGGGAACAAGGACTGGATATAGTGCCTAAGGTCATGGTCCCATGACCCACCAGAAGTATGCTTTACCACTCTCCTAGGCATTTCTCCATTTCTCAGGCCAATCAAGTTGATAATATCAACTAACAATCACAGGCAGGGAAAACAAACATTTTTTTCCTATGCTTAAGGTTAATTTATTAGGTGATTAATATATGTTGAATAGGCAGGGAAGCAGAGGATCTGACCTTGGCTTTGATGCATAGACAGGATGAACTTCAGAGAGGCCCAAGATTCCTCCTCAGGCTTCTTGAAAAGGTATGAACAGCACAAGCCATCAAGTGATTGCCTTGGGCCGGGGAAGGGGCCCACATCAAGATGGAAGTTCTTCCTGAGGCTCTTTATGGTTAATAGTCAGGCTAGAGCCAGCAGAGGGGCTTGTAGCTTGCACTTCCAGCCACATAAAAGGTGTTGTCATCTGAAGCACACTGCCTTAGATCCTCTCTCCTTCCCACATCCTCCCATCCTCCTGACCTCCTAGCTCCCAGCATGTCCTGTGCAGGACCAGAATGCCACAGAGAGGCAGGGTAGGAGGATTTCAATAGTGCAGAATCCTAAAAACAAACAACTGTTCCCAGGCCTAACAGAGCATGATGACTAAGGGGATCAAAGCCCTGGTAAGAGTTCTATCACTGAGTCACACCCTCGGCTGACAGTAGGTGTCTCTGAGGTCTGATAGGTGGATAGATGGGCAAGAATAAAGAAATAACATGAAGGAAGGAAGAAAGGAAGGTAAAAGAAAGAAAGGAAGGAAGGAAGGAAGGAAGGAAGGAAGGAAGGGAGGGAGGGAGGGAGGAAGGAAGGAAGGAAGAAAGAGAGAGAGAAAGAAAGAAAGAAAGAAAGAAAAAAGAAAGGAAACAGAAAGAATGGTGTTCCAAGTACAATCTGCGTCCCGAGTCTGCCTGAGCTTGCTCACTGGCCCAAGTTCTCTTTGGAAACACCACTTTCATCCAGTGTTCTGGGAAGCTCAAGGAGTTTAATCCATCATTATCTCAGGCTGCAAAGAACTCCTTTTTCTCCAAGTAATCAAACTAACTCTCAAATGTTGGGTGTGTTTGTATATGTTTCCTGCAAGCTGAGACCCAGCTTTTGAAAAGTAATCAATTCCAATTGATTGGCAAAATCCAACCCATATTCTCTGGGCCAACTTTGGATGGTAAAGTTCATTAAAAGCGGGCCTCTGGCAAGCCCAGCACTCCTCGGTGGTGTGGTAATCAGGACTTTATTATGCCAAGTGGCAGGATCTGCCCAAAGAGTCCCTGGCATGGGTTTGTGGGTACTTGTCCATCTGCAGCAGCATTTTCTGTAAGTGAATAATTTGACCACAATAAAAAAAAAAATCCATGAGGAGCTTTCTGAGCTTGGCGGGAACTCATAGAAGAGCAAGTTCTTTGCCTGTGGTGGTGGTGAGACTGTGTTCTCCTCTTCTTCCTCCTTCCTGTGCAGTGCACATGGGCCAAAGCAGAGATTTCTCTTAGTGCCACCTCTGGGAAAGTGCTGTAGTCCCTAGCAGGCCAAGGAACTACTTGGGAGCCCCATGGCCCTGGGAAAGGGGGACAGACATCTCTGTCTCCTCCCTTGTTGTTTGCTTTTAGAGGCTCCAAGATTGGAGCCAGGAAGGTATAAATTTCTTTCTGAATCTGCACAGAATAGCAAATTCTGGAAATCATCAACTCTGGAAGCAATTGGCTCAGGGCCCCCTACCCGAGTCATTTCACCAATTCAAAAGCAGGAATCTAATTTTAACTCATATTTATGGGGTGCCTGTCCTGTGCCAAGCTCTGTGCTGGGCTGGTAATGTGCAGAATCTCTTTTACATTCTTTATAACAACGAGGGGGGCTGAAGGTCAGTAGTACTAGGATTTTAAAACAAAGTTTGATTACTAAAGAATTTTTTTGAAAATGCTCATGTGGCTGTTCTGACAGATTATGCGAAGTAAACGTGACGAGTGTATTAAGCTGTGGGGCGAGGAAGGTAGGAGGAGGTTTTGAATTTTCACTTTACATTGTAAACATGTTATTCACAAACTTAAAGGGTGGTTATTATAGAAATTTTAGAAAGTAAAAGTAAGAAAGGAAAAACACCACCAATTAGATGTGATTAACATTTCTATTTTTACCCCAGGACCCTTGTTAGTGTAGATAAATAGTGAGCTAGAATTGGGCTTAGATTCTGCAGCAACTTGTGCTCTACCAGTGTTTGTGAAGTTTCGCTTTACAAAACTTTAGAACTTTTGTTCTAAAACCCTTGGTTCTAGAATTTCTGTTAGAGGGAACGAAAGGCCCCATGCTAAAATGAGGTAAGGATATAGGGAATTTCAAGTCTTACATAATGGACAATTCATAATCGATTGCTTACAGTACTTATTTGATTCTTAAAGGCTCTTACAAGTCCTGTAAACTGGCATGAAGAAACCTGAAAATACTGTACATACTTGTGGGTCCTCAGGTGTGGAACATCTAATTGGTGGCAGGCATATAAATAGCTCAGTGAGTCAGATGCATCCACAGCATAAACTCTAGGAATTGGGAAGCTTTGGAGGGCCTTCCAGGGAAGGGACCCTGGGGCTGGATTTCGAAGGATGATACAGAATTAATCAGATGAAGATAAGTGACTTGGCCTTCACTGGAGTCAGCCTGGCTAAGAAATCGGGGGAAGGCAACTCTAGGGGCTGGTGTCTGGAGATATAGGCTGGATTTGAGGCAGACAGCCGCTTGAGTGGTGGATGGGGTTCAGATTCTAAGAGATGACATAAACAAATGCACATGTGGAAACGTTCCTCCCTCTAAAGCATGGGAGAATGGAGTGATCAAGGGAAATAGTGAGAATCCATTTACAGACAACTACCCCAGTGCAAGTGATCTCTAAGCCCAGAAAGTGGCACTGAGATATCCCTGGGAATGAGACATACCTGGAATGAGGGCAGTCTGCTCAGATGTGAGGTTCATGGAGGAAGTTTCAGGTAGACTTTCATGTCTCTGTTCTAATCAGCTGTAGAACAAAGAGCACAGACAGAAACGTTATATGCATAACTAAACATGATTGGGTAGCTACCACTTTGGAAATTCTTTCCCATATAGTCAGTTGGTCTATGATGGTTTATCTGTAAAATGTCCCTCCAGAGCCTCATGGAGGTACAGACTCATCAGAATAGGCACCTCACTGGGTGTGTAACCCCAGAGTGTATTTTCTTATTCCTGGATCTTCTGTTTAATTGTGTGCTTCCTAGTTGTCTGAGTGTGAGCAGCTTTCTTCCATCACATACTTCTACCATGACTTTTCTGCCTTGGAGCCAGTCAACCATGGATTGAACCCATGAAAACCATGAGCCAAGTACACTTTCCTTAAAGCAGTGGCTGTTGATATTTTGTCCTAGCCCAAAGAAAGTGGCTAATGGAGTTTCTTGGAAACCAGGTCTCCAAGGGCACCATGCCAAGGGCAGAACAGTTAGGATGGTCCACACTAGATGGAGACAGCAAGTGGAACAGCCTCTGTAGAGAATTTAATAACAATAGTACAACACAAAACAACACAGCGCAACAGACGATGTTCTCCCCACAGAAAGGGTTTGTTAATTTAAGCAAGCTGCCTGGCTAATTTAAATCAATGCCATTCGGGGTCTTATACTTCACTGGTCTTGGTAATAGTGGCTTCTCTGAGCAGCCCACTAGGTGTGGATTTGAGGGTTTTCAGCTACTTTATCAAGAATGTTTTGAACATCCTCATAATGTGCTCTTTCAGCACCCCAGTGCTGGCCTAGATCTTCAGACTCCGGAACAAATTACTTTGTAGAGTGAGAAGGATACCACTTCCTGCCAGCAAATCTTCCTGTTATCCCTTACTGGGGCCCTGGCCATCAGGAAGTCCAGCCCTTCTTTGCCACAGAGAACATATTACTGGGCTCTAAACTGACCTTCTAAATCAAGTAAATGCTGCTTGAAAGAGTCTGAAATGTTTTGCCATCCTCTGGGACAGCAACACTTGTTCTCGAGGAACACAAAATATACTGCTTGTTTGGGAGCTGGGTCAGAGCCTCTGGTAGTGAATAAAGCTTTGCAATGAATGGAGGAGGATTAGAGGGGCAACTGAGGGCGGTCCTTCCAGAAAATATCTTTAGTGGTATTTCTACCAGGATAAGGGCAGGGCAAGGCAGCTGGCCCAGAGCAGAGAAGGCCTTTCTTATACAGAACTCCCAAGGTCTGGTTATAAACTGTGATCTGGTTGGTCAGTATGAAGCAGTAGCCATGGCATCCTTGGCAGTGCTCATAGCTGGAGTCCCATGGTTTTCTTCCTGAACTCTCATAAACAATGTTGTAGGTTGGGACAGTCGTGAGGTGAGAACAGACTCGTGACATCTGGACACATACCTGTTTATGTTGAGCTAACATTGCTGTTATGAGAAAGGCCATGGCCTTCTCTCCATTCTAGGCCCTGGTGTTCTAACTTGAGGCTGTGGCTCCTGACTAATCTCCCTATCTCACCTAGGCTCAGGCGAGAGACTGGGTATGTAACAGTGGTAAGTCAGCTTTCTGTTACTGTAACAAATATCTGAGATAGTCAACTTATAAAGACAAAAGGTTTATTTTGGCTCACAGGTTTTAGGTTGCAGTCCATGATCAGAGAGATCTATTTAGTTTTAGGCTGCTGGTGAGGGAATGGAGGACAGCACTGCATTGCAAGAGGACATGATACAGAGAAACCACTCACTTTATGACAGATTTATAAAAAGAAGAGAGAGAGGTCAAGGTCTCAACATCTTTTTCAGGGCCACAGCTTCAATGACCACAAGACCACTCATTAGGCCCCATCTCTGAAAGCTTCTACCACCTCCCAATAAGGCCAACATGGGGACTAAGGCATTAATACATGGGTCCATGAGGAACAATTCAAACTATGGCAAGTTGTTGCTGGTGGAGTTTGCCTTCGATAAAAGCAAGTCATGCTTGAGTCAGCTTGCTTGGTAATACGCTTTCCAGTACCTTAGCCCATTCAAGTCAATCAAGGACACAGATTGCTATCTCCTTCCTCAACTCCATATTTATATACATTTATTTAACCCTTGGCAAGATCTTGGGTGAGAATGGGATCTCAATATTGCTAAAATCTTTGTGTCCTGATCATAAATGAGTTTAGATGTTCTGTTCTCTGATACAGATTAACTGGGTTTCTGTTTCCATGAATTGCCAGTGCAGTCGGTAGGTTATTATTCTGGCAGTATCTTTATTGATTGGTAAACACTTTTATATGCTCTCATCATGTACCTTTGGTCAACTATAAATTTTGAAAATATTATTCACCTAACTTTGTAATCTATCATTTTGGTCTTTCCTTTCACGATATTTGTGCTTTAAAAGGTCTAATTTCACCCAGCATTATAAATATATTTCTCTCTAGTAGTTATTCATATATTGTTTAATACTTGACACTTTAATGATTCTAGGAGTCATTTTGTAAATAGCGTTAGGTAAGAAATAGGATTAGCCCGTTGCTCTAGTGTCATTTGCTCAATTGACTTGAAGTGTATGCAGAGTCATGGGGCATGCTCTGATATGTATTTTCATACACATATATGCAGGTATGCATAACATGCACACAACTACACATCTCCATATTTCGCTTTGATCCTCATAATTTTAATGAAAGCATATATTAAGAGAGGGTGAAGGGGATATTATGAGCTTGGTGCCATATTTGAGATCTTTGTATTGATTAATAACAGTATAATAAATTTTTGCTAAGTCTATATTTCTCAGAACATATGTTGTTATGTGAAAGTTCTGGGCTGCCCACTGTTGCAAGGTCAACATTTTGGGGACAAGAGGTGGCAGAAAAGAATTTTTTCCCAAGGACTGGCAATCATGAGAAGGGAGGAGTTACTTATTCAACCGCCATCTTGGGGAGCTCAGGGGTGGAAAGGGTATTAACAGCGAGGGAAAGGAGGTTCAGGAGACAACGAGAAGAAAGGGTACATGCTGATAAGATCTGCTCATCCTGGATATATGCCTACTTTTTTCTTCTTTTCTGGAACAACGGAACATTGCAGTGGGTCTCAACCTCTTGGGGTCAGCTTCTGCAGTTCTTGCAGTTAGTTATATTTGTAGAACAAAAGAATAACAGAGGATTTAGCAGTTAACATTATAACCATCTAGGTGGTGTTTCAGTTCAGAGAAAGGATTAGAGAGGGCTGATGACCTTGCTGAACTCTGTCAAGGACGGAGCCTCCCCAGAAGAGCTGTTCTGTTTTCACGTATTGCACAAATGTTACTTTGTGGGTGTCACCTAGGGTCCTTGCTTCTGGGTAATCTTACTGTCTAGTGAGTGGATAGACAGGACATTTTCAAAGCTGAGAGAATTACTAACATTTAAATTAACTTCTATAATCTTGGGTTGTATCCTAGAACAGTGAAACACAAGAACCAGTATTCAAATACATCCTGTAATTTAGTTAACAGGATGGCGCCAATGTGAGTGACTTTGTTGTGGAAACTCTACCATCAGTGTGAAAGATGACCACATTAGAGGAAGCTGGTTGGAGGGTCTGCAGGTAGCCCTCATACTATTTTTGCAAGTTGTTTAGTCAATCAAAAATTATTTAAAGATAAAACTCTTATTTAAACATGTTTAAATTAGTGTACGAAGTTAATGTTACAATAGCTATGCAGTGAAGAGCTTCTCTTGGGAAGCATGTGGCTGTGTCTCAGGAGGGGGAGAATTAGAAATGTGTGCTTCCACGAGTCTCATCACAACTCAGTTCTCTTAACACGGAACAGTGAGTGCACTAGGACCTGATTCCAGGAGCCCCTCCCACACTACAGAGGTATGGTTATTTGCTCTGTTCAGAAGTCCAAGAATCAAAATTCTTCATGTGTCTGCACATTTCACACTCAATGGATGCTCAATGAGTTCTGCCTCCAAGCAGACATCAGTCATCGTGTTGCAAGGCTGAAAGGGTGAGGAGCCTTAAATCAGAAGAAAATTGTTTAAACTGTAGGTCAACAAACTGACCAGCTGCTGTCTTTTGGCACTTAAATTTCTGGAGTCTCAGTTTATTCATCTGTAAAATGGGGATTAAAAATTGGTGACTCCCAGGGCTGCTGTGACAATTGAATGTGGAAATGTATACAAAAAAAAACCTTCCTCTCAGTGCCTGGCATGTTGTCAGTGCTCAATGAACACAATTCCTTTGCTCCCTTCTCCTACCCTTGTTGAATTTTAGCTCCCATTCAGATAAACTCAGCCATGCAGAAATCCTGGTTAAGAGCCAAAATCTCATTTAGAGTTCCTCATTGTCTTCCAAACTGTCATACTGCTCAGTGCTTATGTATCTTTCCCAGTGCTGGGAACAATAAAACAGGCTATATGTTCTTGCAGTAATGTGAACTGTGATTTTTTTTTTCCAGGGTGATATTGCATGGGGAGGACACCAGGATTGAAAGGAATTTTTAGTAGGCTCACTGTCATAAATAGGATAACAGGAAATAAGACAAGTAAGACTTGGGCAGTACACCAGCAGTGTCAGATTTCTTAAAAAGCAGGCCCTCAGTCCTGGCAGAGGGTTGAAGATCAGCCCCACTCTGGGTAAAGGAAGCGCTTTGGCAGGGTCCCCTGATCACATAGCCAGGGAGGGAGGCACCATACCAGCCTGCAAAAGGCATCTCCTAGAACTGTGGAATGTGCCATCTGCAGGGGGCACTAGGAGGTGCCAAGGCTGCATTCTGGCTCCATGGAGAACAAACTCAGACGGGATTATTTAATTCCCCTGGATTCAGCGTCTCTGCCTCTGAAATGGGGGTAACATTAAACAAATCATTAGGATCTATAGCATTCAATGCAATATAAGTTCTTAAATGAACTTTCAATAAAATTAGAGCCCAGGGGTGTAATGACCTTCTTCTCAGGCCAAGCACTCTGCACAGGGGTATAGGCTTTATGATTTTGCTTTATAACTTGCCTATACCTCATGGATAGTTGATTACATATAGTGTATTGCATCATTTAAAGAAACCAAAGGCAACCACTTTGACAGCAAGTTTATGTTAAGAAATTTATTGGATGGGGAAAAAATCCCACAGAATATCAATCAGCAGATGAAGACAGCAAAAAGACAATGACCTTTATGCAACATCAAGCTCCCAAACCTACCCTGTGGGTAACCAGGGGTGCCAGGCCATGCATGGGACTCCTGTGTGCAAGTCTTTCCTCCACCACTGCATGTCCTGTCCTTCAGCTTTCTGCCCTTCTCCTGTCTGGTGGAACTCTAGCCTGGAGTAGCTGAGGGGTGTTCCTTTCACAGGAAGTTCTTGTCTGCATTATTTTCCCTCTTAATTTTTCCATCTAAGAAAGAGCAACACATCATCTCCTCTAAACTTTTTTCTGCCCTCAAAACTTCCAAATTACCTCACTCTCTACTGTTTGTTTCTGTTTTATGTGGTTTGTTAGCCAGGACCAGTCATCCAATGAATGCTTATCTATTCTTCTCCTGCTTTGACATGCTTATGCTTGGTTTTTCCATCCCTAAAATGGGGACTATTTCTATCTCAAAAGGGCATTGTGACAATCTCAGGAGGAGGCTAATGAGATCACACCCAGCATCGGGATCAGAATAGAGACAGAGTGGACTCTAGTCCCAGGTTGTCTTGGCTCTGTGGCATGAGAAGACTAGTTTGCCTTCAAGGACTTCAGCATTCCCAGCCAGTGTGCACATCCTATTGTTCATTTGTGAAGCTGAGAGTAGAAATGGAAGCAGAAGCTTTGGGCAGGTGAAAAGCCTCCTTGAAGTTCCAGGGCAGGTTGTGACTGTCCCCAGTCTTGGAGCTTCTGTCCCTGAAGCTTTGGTATGGTCAAGTGCCACTGGGGCCCCTCGTGGGTTCTGGAGTCATGGAGCATGATGGCGGTGGTGTTAAGAGGCCCAGCTTCAGCGCATCCACATTCATTTGCCTTCTCTCCTGCGTGCTGTGTGGCTTCCAGGCAAAGGCTGAGCTCATCGGCCTGGAAGCCGACTAGACAAAAGCCCGCTCTGCGGGATCTGTCATCTGCGGACCAAGGGTCACAGGGAAGTCATGGCCTCTTTCACTTGCTTCCTTTCAGAGCCAAGGGCAGCTCCTCTGACTCCTATTGCTGGTCCCTGGTCCCTGCAGCTGGAGAATTCTCTGTACATCACGGCCGTGACACTTGACATGACTTGCAACATATGGAAATCAGCTTCAGTCTGCCTGCAGAGTGCTTTGCAGTTTCCAGGCTCCAGAAGGTGTCCAAATGCAGACAGGTCTCTCTCTGGCCCCAGAGAACAGATTGTGTTCACAGCACAGGTCTCAAGTAACTTGTCAAACTCAGCAAAGGGAGGGCAGCAAGGAGTGCCTGGGGCTTGTGGCCTTAGGAATTAGAGGATTCACAAGGTGCCTTTAGGGTAAGATGGAGCCAGCCACCCTTTCAACCCTCAGATTACTGTCTGCAGGACTCCTTGCTAATTAGGCTGCCTTCCTGGTGGCTTGTCAGATTTCCCTGATCTATTTGTTCCACTTGGGCCAAGTTTTTGCTGCATGACCTTGGACAAGTGGCCTACCCACCCCTAACTACCATGCTATCGCCTGCAAAAAGGAGGCAGTACTGCCTCACTGAGTTCTTAGGGAGAGGAGAGCCATTGCATGCTTTTGGGGAGGAGAAACTCACTTTTGTCCTTAATTCTCCTAACAAAACACAGATAAATAAAAGAAAAACAGACAGATATTTAATAACTTATGTACATTTGGTATATCTGGGAGATAATAAAATGAATGGAATAGATCTTGCGTAGATCTCAAAATGTTGTCTAAGACAGCTTTAATATCATTTCTCTGTATAATAAACAAAGAAAGGCCAGATTAAGCAAAAGATGGTCAGGAAAAGTACCACTGGAAAAAAGTGGTTTGTTGTATAGTTTAATGTGTTGTCTTCTGCATTGGTTAACAGTCTCTAGTGATGTGGTCATTCTCTCTTCCTGGTACAGAGAAGGCCACACTCTTACAAAGGGAGGTTTACTTTATAAATAAAAATGCAAGTTTTTCTTACAAAAGAGTAACTGGTCAGGGCATCTCATGTGTCTTCATTCTCAAAAGTAACAGCACAAAATAATTTGCATGCTGAAGAGGTATGCCTGGAGGTGGCATGGTTTGATCACTTACAGTCATGTTTTGGGGTAGCATCTTGAACCCCATTAATATGGAATTCCTAGAAGGCTGCTGCAGACCCACAATATTGGAGCTGTTGCTTTGGAGTATTGTTGCACCTCCAGGACATGTAGCCTGCCTTTTGGGGCACCGTGTAGACTTTTGATGACGTTTGGTACAAATTCTAACATCTTAAAATGGGAAGCTGGATGTAGCAGTAATTTTGAGCTGAAATCTCTGCTCTTTTACAGTTTGAGATTTCGTTTTCCCATTTTTAAGATTCATGGCATTAAAGAAATTTATTTCCTACCCCTCTCATTGCTGAGATAACACCGCATCTGTTTCCTAAGTGAGCTTTTGAAGGCTGCATGTTCTTCCTTTTTCATCTTGTGGGCTACTAATTGCATGCTCACCCACCTGGTCCACGAGGCCTGGTTCTTCTGCAGAGTGCAAGGCGGGGGGGCCTAATAACTGATCATCAAGGCTGTGATCTCGCCTCTGCTATGTGAGATCAGCACACCTTTTGCATATTTAAAATATGTTTTTCCTAACTTGACACTCACAATAAAAGAAGAAGAAAATCACACCCTCATTAGTTTCAAAGAGAAATACTTATGTTTGTTTTCTTGTCCCTTTTTCTTTTTCTTGCACTGGAGGGAGATTTAGTTTTTCTTAAAGGAAACACAGATGATGCTAATGAGACCACAGCGCCTTAATTTACATATTAGATGAGATAAATATTGAGCTAATTAACACCTAAGATGAATTTTTCTTGCTTGGTACAACTGTTTTGTGGTGATAGTAGTTCCCTGCTACTTACCTAAGGGCAGAACAATTTGAAGGAAGACTTATTTCCCTGCAAATACTTCAGGTCAACCAAAAATTCTTGGAAAATACTATCCAGTGTACTTACTATGTCTTTTTTTATTTTATTGTTTTGAGATTCTTGGGATTAAACCAAGGACCTTACACATCCTAGGCAAATACTCTTCTACTGAGCTACCGTGGGTCTTTTTTTATTTATTTTCTGATAGGATCTCACAAAATTGCCTAGAGTGACCTTAAGTTTGTGATTCTCCTGTCTCAGCCTCCCAAGTAAGAAGATACTTATTTTAATTTATAATGAATTAAAAATCTTCTGAGACAGCCCTGATCCTATGAGAAAGTGACACAAACAGAAGATCTACAGAAAAAAACAAAGTAGAATGTGGGGTTGTATTGGGGAGGCTGTCCTTTCTGGGATTCTTGAACATAGTCCATAAGTATAATCTAGTATGGAACAGGACATGTTAGATAATACTAAAGAAAATATACTCAATGATACTTGTTTAATATCAATAAAACAAGCTTTATTCAGGACCATAATGATAGCCAGAGGGGCCATTGCAAAGGAGGAAAAAAATTGGGTTCAACTCAGAGCACAGCATGGGCAAGAAAGAACTTACAGCCAAAGAGTAGACAGTGGATGGGAATTACTATTTTAGTCAGTTCTTAATCCTCTGTGACAAAATACTTGAGATGAATCTACTTAAAAGCAGAAAGATTTATCTTGGCTTGCAGTTTTAGTAGTTAGAAACAACGGAGCTGATGGAGTAACTCCCCTCCATTTCATTCTAAACAGTATTCTGTAGCTTGTGTCTACATGTTTCCCCCAAACCTCAGGCAGTCGTAGGTGGGGCATTTTCAGAGGTGGCTGGGTCTAGAGTGTGTGATGCTGGAATTGATTCATGGTGCAATGCTTGGGTCAAGGGCAGTAGGACTAAGTGCATGAGTGTTACCTGCCCTAAGTAACCTGGCTAAGCTGTAAGGCATAGAAAGAGCTGTGGTCATCTTTGTTGCTTTGCTACCTTCTTCCCTCCATGAGCTGTTTCTCCTCTGCAATGCTGTCCTGCCCTAGAGCCAGCCAAGTATGGACTGAAACTTCTACAAACTGTGAGCTAACTGAAACTTTCCTCCTTTAACTTGGAGTGTTGATTATTTTGTCTCAACAATGAGAAAAGTAATGAAGACAAGTACCAAGGACTATTCCTGCTTCCCTTTTCCCAAGAGGAGTAGAAAGTAAACTAATGAAAACCTAGGTCTCTGATGGAAGATCATGCAGGTGGGATCTCCTAACCTGACCTTTGATCACTGTCACCCTATTCTCATGTCATTACAGGTTCATATTTATGTACTATATGTCATGAATATAATTAAGATCACAGTGAATTCTGGGACTGGCACAGCTGCTGAGAGCCCTTCAAATGATTCAGCACCCTGTCAATCGTCCCCATCAGTCCCACCCAGAGATTCAAATGGAGGCCCCCAAGTGGAGGTGCCTGGCCTTTAAATTCGGAAAGCCTGATTGATGCAGGCTTCCACGTGCTCTGTTTCTATTGCTACTTTTGTGTGCAGTGCTTGTCTTTTACCCTATCACCTTTCTCAGTCTGTGCTGTGTCTTTTTTGGCACAGACTTGCCCTGAGCACAACTTCCTATGACCCTCAGCAAGTGTAGCTGTTTCCTACTTACTCCTGGGTGCACACTTGTAGATTCTTTCCTTGTCATACTTAAGAGCCTGGACTAGTATAGTGGCCCATCCCATGGCAACAGTTTCAGAGGTTTTGCTCCATGATCAGCCTATTGGCTTTTGGGCCTATGGTGATTGGGGCAACAAACCATGGTGGAGGTAGTGTGTGACTCAGGATGTTGCTCATCTCATGGTAGCCAGGAAGCAAAGAGAGAGGAGAGAGAGAGAGAGAGAGAGAGAGAGAGAGAGAGAGAGAGAGAGAGAGAGAACTCACTTTTATAACAAAACCTCTTCCTCCAAATCAATCTAGAAATTCATCAATGGATTAATCCACTCACAAGGTCAGGGTCCTCATGAATGATCCATTTACCTCCGCAAAGCACTGCCCCTGAATACTATTGCACTAGGTACCAAGCTTTCAATATAGGAGTTTGGGGAGACATGGAGGACCCAAACCATAACAATTACCAATGAAGACATCAGAGGAAGAGAGATTCTGGCTCTAGATGACCCAACATAATTCCTGTTGAAAGACAGAGTGACTAGACATCACCAACGGGATGGTGGAGGGTGAAGAACCTGATCAGATATGGAAGAAGATTGGATGAGTGGCTCTTTCTAAATTGGCTTAGAAGAGGGATTTTTTTATTTTTTGCTAAAATTAGATTTCATAAGAAAATGTACAGATGGGGCAAGGAGAAGGTCCAGGAGCCTGGCTAATGTTTGGCCAAAACCAATCTTATTCTATCAATAATGAAAATACACGGTCCCCTTTTCAAAAGTTTAATCCAAGGTTAAACTCAGTTAATTTTATAACACTGATCCTAGAATATTGCTATTGCTTGTTACTAGATAGTTCGCCAAGCCTCATGTGGTCATAGGCAAGGATTTGGGGAGGTGGTGTGTGATAGTGAAATTAAGGATATGATGTTGGGACTAATGGCACAGTGCTAGGATTAAGGGTGCCCCACCTTGGGTGTGAGTGCTACCTGGATAGAATGTAAGGGACAGAGAGAGGGCTGCTGCCCTCACTTGCTGCTTGTTACTTCAGTGCTTTGCTGCCTTTCTCCTTTCTGCCAGCCGTGAGCTATTTCCTCTCTGCAATGCCTCTCTACCATGCCATCCTGCCTTGGAGCCAGCCAACTATGGACTAAACCTCTACAAACTGTGAACCAAAATAAAACTTTGCTCCTTTGGCCAGGTGTGGTGGTGCACACCAGTAATCCCAGCACTTGGAAGGCTGAGGCAGGAGGATGGTTGTGAGTTCAAGGCCAGCCTGAGCTACAAACTGAGCTCAAGGCCAGCCTGAACTGTATAATGCGAGACCCTGCCTCAAAAAAGACATAAACAAAACAAAACGAAAAGCTTTCCTCCTTTAATTTTGAGGTTTGGGTATTTTGTCTCAGCAATGAGAAAAGTAAGACAAAAATTAAACCAAGTTTAGAGGTCTTGAGGGCAGGACCCTGTTTGCCTGCACAGTCGCACATAAACCTGAACCTGACTAGTGCAGTGTGAGCTTTGTAGAGAAAAGCAAGGGGAAACAATTTTAAAAGGGAGTACTATTTCCTGTCTAGCTCATTTCAGTGGACTAAGTGAATGCAAGTGAATTTAAATGAAATTATATGAACAAACCAAGTGCTGAGCACCAGGCTTGCAGTGGCTCCGCAGCCAGGTCTCTCTCTCCTCCAAAGCCAAGGAGGTCAAGTCTGTTTGCACTTGTGATTTCGTCGACTAGGGCACTCCATTCCCTCTTCTCCTCCCAAATGCAGAATTGCTTCCCCACTTTCAACAGTGCTTGCTCAACTTTCAACTTCCTAGGATTAAGCTTTCCTCGCCTTTTGTATTTTAATTGCTTTCTCTCTTGCTTTTAATGAGCAATCAGGGCTATTTCTTTATTGAGGACCTGCTGGCAAATTTCAAGGAGAGTGTGTGCATATGGGAAAGGAACAGGTGAATTCACATGCTATGGCTCGATTAGCGTGGGGAGGCCCAGAATAGCCATCTATCTAAGGGAAAATGTCCACTTAACTTGCAGCCTTAATTCAAAGGAAATGTCAAGTGCTTGACTGTATGCTCTGTGGCAATTGAGGAGAGGATTGGAAGGAAGGTTAGACAGAATAACAGAGACGACAGTCACTGCAGGGAAATTAGCTTCGGTAGGTGTATGCGCCTGTGTGTGTGGGCGTGCGCGCATGTGTTAAATGTCTGGCATTGTCCATCAGAATTAAGTCCCTAGCAACAAGTAGGCAGGCACTACCGGCAGTATGAGGGATGAAATTAGAAGAATCCATAAACTCATCATTACAGAATAAGGAGTTGGATTAGTGCAGGGCAAAGTACATTGTAGAATTCCTTAAAAGGAATGGTCCTTTTTGACCCAAATCTTGTTTCCTTTGGTTGATTTGTAATGATGTTGCCAGCAGGATGCTTGTTTCTTCGAATTTCTATATTTTTACACAACCACCCTGGTGCCCCACACTCAGTTTGTTGCCAATACTTGCATGTTGATTGACTGACAGAGACTTAGGGAGCCATGCAATGAATTTCTTCCCTAAAGGATGGGAAACTGCATGCCTTCAATTAGCACTTTTCCTCTGGACTGGAGCTCTTCAGTGTGACAGAGGCATCCGATTACAAAGGGAGGCAAGGGATTGTCCTAGTGGTACCACAGATGTCACACACGTCCCAAGCTCTCAGAGACAGCTGAGCTCAATGATAGCAAATGTGGCTATGTGCCTGTGCCATTTTCATGGGGCTCCCCTGTGCCCTGAAGGGCAAACTTTCTGATTTAGAGCTGTAACAGCTATTGCCCCAAATGGCCAATTTGAGGAGTCAGGTCAAATTGAGCAAGTATTTTGTATGAGTTAATTTAAAAAAACCAAACCATCAAAGTGGCAATTATAATAGTTTATAAATGGAAGGTCCCTATTCTCACCATCCTAAAGCTGTGGGAAAATGATTTGCTTCTTTCAAAAGAGAAGAATGGATATTTAGAAGTCTGAGTAGTCCATTATGTCAACTGCAAATGTGGCTGAGGGAATTTGTCTCAATCATTTGTGTGTGTGCTTGTGTGGGCTTGGTTGTTTCCACTGTGATCCGCTCTTTGTTAGTCTGAGCCTATTTACTCCAGACAAATGCACCTCAGATGCAACGAGGAACTGTTATTGTCTGGGTCTTCTTAGGATGCCATCACAAAATACTCCAGACTGGGAAGTTTAAATAGTAAAAAGTATTGTCTCTGAATCTTGGTGGCCAGAAATTGGACAGGGTTTGATTAGGGTTGATTTTTTCTGAGGTCTCTCTCTCTGGTCTGAATGTGGCTACTTCTCCCTGTGTCCTCACAGGAATGTACCTCATTCTCTGCAAATCTGTGTCCTAATCTCAGAAATACACCAGTGGAATTGGATAAGGATATATCCAAGGAGATTATTTTGACTTAATTATCTCTTTGAAGGCCCTATCTCTAAATATAAATAGAGCCACATTCTGAGGTACTGAGGATTAAGGAATTCAGTATATGAGTTTAACCCTTAACAGTGACAAAGCAGCCAGGTACAGTGGCACACAGCCATAATATCGGCACTCTAGGAGGCCGAGGCAGGAAGATGGAAAGTCTGCGTCCAGCCTTGAAGATGTAGTGATTTAGTAAGGCCATGTCTCAAATTAAGAGAAAAAATTAAGACGGGCTCGGGATGTACCTCAGTGGAAATGCCCTAGGTTCATTCCCTATACCACCAAACCAAACCAAACCGAACCAAACCGAACCAAACCAAATGGAATCATTTTTTTTTTTAATGGAATCATTTCTGTTCACATTTCCAACACCAGAGATTAACTGCTCCAGTCCAATTGGACACACTTTCATCTGTTTAGCACTAGGAGCCAATTCTTGGGAGCTGAGGTGGAGCTAAGACACGATGGCATTGCCATTGTCGCTGCTGAACCTAGAAGAAAGGGAAGGAGACCCGTTTTTTCCTATTATTTTAATTCCTTCCTTCCACTCCTCCTAGAAGTGCCAGCCCTGCAGGGCCAGGCACCAGAGAACACACCCTCCACACCCTGTCTCTCTGTCCCTCCTGCCGGCACAGATGCTCACAGGCTGTCTCTGAATCCACTATGTTGTTAATAGTGTTGTCACTACGGTTTGCTCATTGCCACCAGATGGAGGCAATAGGGAGAGAGGTGAAAAATAAAAGCGACTCAAGGTTTTGTTTTGTCATTTTGGCCCTTGATCCATCCCTCCTTTGGTCTGGCTCTTATTACCTCTCTTAAAGGTTGTATTCATCGATTTTTCATTACTTTAAGGAGATAGCTGAAACAGGCTTTTAGGAAGAAAAGAGGTTAATTCAGTGCAGAGCTCAGGGCACTAAGATTCCAAGTAGCACGCAAAGATTACATGGGGAGGGAAACCCCTGGGCTGCTGTCACCTCAGGGCATGGGCAGCAATGGCAGCAACCCCTGCCTGCAGGGCAGGAAGTGATGACATCTCAAACCAGGAACGCAGAGAGCTGGATAGGCCATGGCCCTTATATTGGGCAGGGGGGCATGACTCAGAGAGAAAGTAGTGATTAGCTGGGCCTGGTAAAATTGAAGATTCTTTCCTAACAGTCCTCCTGTGAAGGGGCTGCATGAGAACTGCCTTCTGATACCTTGTCCTCAATGATCTGAGTACCTCCCAGTAGGACCTGCCTCTTAAAATTCTACTACTTCTCCATTCTGGCAACCTAAGGACCAAGCTTTTAAGACATGAACTTTTGAGGGGGCACAAAGCAATGTACAAAATATAAGAAAGGTACAGCTTCTGTGAACTGAGAGGACTCTGACAGGCATGGAAAGACAGGCAGGAAGCTGGACCTGAGTCCAGGCACAGGTTGCCTGCTTTGCTCTCCCTAGCCCTGACCAATTTTTGTTGTCAGACAGCTTGAAATTTGGGGTCTCAAATTACCACCTGTTTCTTCCAGTAGTTCTAGGGCCATATCAAGCTCTTCCACTGCTGTTTTCTGCTAGGCAAGAAATGAGGCCTGCCTCGTCCCCCATACCCACTTCCCTCAGTGACCTCGGAACAGTCCAGTTGGTCTGGCATCTGGATTCTGTGCAGTAGGAAGCAAGGCCCTACTTCTGAAAGTCACTCAGCCTGTTACTCCTTGCCTTTTGTGGCTCAAAATAACTATTCTCAGAGGTTATTTCCTGCTTGGATTTTCTTTTCCCAGAGAGTGATACTTCATGCTTAATGTCATGCCTAAGAAAAAATCTCCACCCAAGGAAATGTCAGAAATGCAAGCTCGTGCAAGAGCGTCTCTCTTTCAGCTTGACTTCAGTGGTGCTCTCCCTTGCAGAGTTACAGGACCCCTTGAAAGACTCTCTCCATAGCTACTCTAGACCACACCAATGTGAGTGCCACATAGCTCCTCACCAGTTCTGGGAGACACTTGCTTTCCTGTGCAGACAGCTTTAAGGCAGAATCTCTGGCCAGAAACCTGGCCTTCAGAACCCAGCATGGATCTCGGTGCACGGGATCACTCTATCAATACTTGCCAAGTGAGCAAGGTAAAAACTTAGAATGTCTAGTAACAAACCTCCTCCAACCCCAGTCCCAACCTGCTTAGGTGTGATCATTTTAGGGAGGCCACCTCTAACTTTGGAATTTACTCTTTTCTCTGTATATGTAAACTTGTACATTTTTTAATGTGCATATTCCAGCTGGTTCTAGGGCCTCTACAGATACCAAAATCAGCAGATGCTTAAGTCTGTTATGTAATATGGGTAATATTTGCATATAACCCATGCACGTACTTCCATATAATTTAAATCACCTCTAAATTACTTATGATAGCTAAAATAATGTAAATTTGATGTAAATAGTTGTTATACTGTGCAGTTATGGAATAATGATGAGAAAAATGTCTGTATGTATTTAATAGAGTCACAGTTTTTTTCAAATATTTCTGGCCTATGATTGGTTGAATCCATGGATGGAAACCTATGGATATGGAGGACCCATTACATTCTACTTTGGGAGTAGCTCGGCTACTACCTGGTAGAGCTGTGGCTTCAGCCTGTTTATTCTGACTCCTTCTAATGTGGTATTTCCAGGCTTGGAAGATGACAGTGTTTCTACTGCCTTCCATCCAGGGGACAGGTGCTCCTCAAATGAAATGGGCCATCAGTGTGATCCAGAAAAAGTGCCAGATGGGCCTAGAGGAAATATAGATTATTATTACTATTATCTTTGTGACTACAATGCTTTTCTGCAAAATATCAGGGGAGGACTCAAAGAGAAGCTGGTGATGAGATGGGCCTGGTAAAATTAAAGACTTACAACCTTCACATGATCATCCGTAAAGGACCCTTCATGGTGACTGCGAAGCCAGACTTGGGTGATCATCCCATCTCTGTCCAAAGAAATTCACTAAGAAAACTACTCAGTACCTAGGCTGGGGCCAGATCTTGGAACAAAATATGTTCCCTCAACTAACTCAGTTTGCCCAGAGACATACCATCAGTTACATAACAGAGCATTGTGATGGCATGATGGTCACTATGCGTTCCTGTTGCTTGGAGGTCATTTATCGGCGTTGTGTTGTTTGCTATCTTGATATTTCTCTAGGAGATATTCCTAAGTTCGAGGGTGTTTATTGGGCAAGGTGTGCTGAAAAGAGCCTTTTTTCTACAGAAAGTTTTATTTTATTTTATTTTGATTTATAAAGAGAAAAACAATAAAAACAATGATATAAAATTTCAAACAAGATAGTAGGAGAGTAACAAGATTAGAACATTGCTTATCTCCAATAGAGTAGGAACTCAGCTCCTACAGTTGAGCCACAGCCAAGGAGAATTAAAGCTCTTGACCTTAATTGATCAACTATTGAAATCACAGCATGGGGTACTTCTGTACTTCATCTATTTATTTTGTTGTTGTTCTGTTTTGTTTAGTATTTGCCTCATTGGTGGGAATGGCATTCCTTCATTGAAGACATGTGTGAAGTGCTACTAGATGTCTATGCCATGGAGGGTCTAATTTGTGGGACAGACAACAGGAGCTCTTTTGGAAGAATTACAATGACATTCTTGTGTAATATTTATGCTAATGAATGCCTCAATTTATCACTTTAGGACTGATGGCTCAGGAGTGGTTATCACTACTTGAAAAGTGGTTGCTATGCCAGCCTCCTGGATGTGCCCTGACCCTTTCTGAAAAGTCAAGAGAGACAACAGACTGTCCCTTAACACACTGCTTTATTCCCACAGAAACTTGCACATGAAGCCATGATTACCCCTAGTTTACAGATGAGGAAATAAGAAACAGGAAATGGAAGCTCAGAAAGCTGAAGTGAGTTGCTTGAAGTCATACAGCTTGGCAGTTGTAGCTTAATTTGCCTGGTGGTTTGAAAATTGGTATCTTTTTCCTCTAAAATACATTTTCCCTCCTATGCATTAGAATTCTACTGATTACTTTTCAAGTTGGCTTGTTTTGCATGTGTGTGCATGCTTTCTTTGAAGGAGAGGCAAAGGATTGAGAATGAGATGGATCTAATTTTATATAGGAGATGGGGTGGCCAATCAAAATGCTCTCATTCCCCCACTAGGCATAGGGATGATTTCTGAAGATCCTTCAGGAACCCAGCTAGTAGGGCCTGGCAGGTAGAGTGGAAGCAGGTATTATGCACTGACCATGGTCCTGTGTGGTGTTATGGGCTGACTCTCCAAACTTGAGGAACAACCAATGTTATATAGTCTACAGAGAATGAAATAGATATAAAAATGTTAAATAAGTCATCTCATATCATTAGACAACCAAGAGACAGGGCTGGGATTTCAAATCACTGGCATTTCACTCCAGAATCCACACTTTTTCTAGTAAGTTAATATTATGGTTTGTGTCTGGATGTCCCCTCAAAGTGTCATACAGTCATGGGGCAGACTTATGACTGATTCGTGGTCCAAAGCTGGGATTATGGATTGAGTGCTACACATGCCCTGGGGTGGGCAGCTTGCATACAATGTAAGGGAGGGAAACAGGCTACTTGTGGCTGCTCTTCCTTTTTGCTTCTGTTTCTTTGCTGTTTTCCACCACCGTGAACTGTTGCCCTCTGCCATATGCCACTCTGTCTTGGAGCCAGCCAAATATGAACTGAAACCTCCACAAACTGCGAGCTGAATAAATCTTTCCTTCCTTAATTTTGGAGGTCAGGTATTTTGTCTCAGCAATGAGAGAAAAGTAACCAAGACAGTTTACCATGCCTCCCAGTTGGGCACAGGTGGGACAATAAAGACACATTCTGAGGAAGTGTGAATAAACAAGGGTGATGGTAAACAAAAATCTGTATTTGGCAAGAGCTAGCCTGTGAAGGAAGCTATCTATCCTGTGTGAGGGTGTGGCCATTTAGGGAAGGCATTTGATATTTAATATTAAGGGAGAGCCAAACTTCAGATTTGGAGAGGTGGAGGAAGAGACCCTCTTATTCTGTGGGTGGGGAATCAGGAATAGTGAGCTAAAGGTAGTGGGTCCCCTCTTTTTGAGACTCTCATGCACTCTGTACATAAAATAAAGAAGGTAAAACAACCATTAATGTTGTTCACCCTTCATGTTCTATGCTTGCCTTCCAATATCTTGAGACTGGTTGGCTTTTTGTTGTTTGGTTTGTTGGTTTTATTTTATGATGGTCTGCAATCAAACCAAGTCTGGCTATAAAAGAATATCCTTTCTATTTTGAAAAGTGTAACTGAAGAAAGGAATAGTTTATGTTCTGTTATCATTGATATTTTGGACAGTGATCACTATCTCGATTGTAGTTAATCCTGGCAGGGGGACATTTAATAGTGCTACACAGGCAAAAGCGTTACACAGCTTGGGTCATGGTACTGTTAGGGGAGGTTCAACAATGTTACACAGGCTGGGTCATGGCTCTGTGAAGAGGATGTTTAATAGTGTTGGCAGGATGTGTTTTGACTGCGATATAGGCTTCTGATAGCAAACAGGAAGTGAAACTTGTTAGTGAAAGAAGTTGAAAATTGTAAGCCCCAAGGCATGTGTTAGAGCTGTAAAATGCTGCTAAATTTGAGGTTACCTTAAAAACGAAAGGATTTCACAGGCTGGACTGAGAAGCTGCTACCAACTAGTGAGCAAATTTCATGAGTTAGAAATATGTTTCTTGAAGCTGGACGTGGATAGTCCAATGCATGTAGACCAAAGGAACAAAAGTCTCTGCAGCACTCATTCATTCAAAAGTATTTATTGAGATCCTTCTAGAGTGGGGATAAACATAATGGCCTTATTCTGCGGGCTGAAATGTGGGCCGGACATGAACGGCATCCTCTCCTGAGATGTTCTCTGGAGCAGTGCTTTCCAAGGGAGTTCTTGTTAAAATGTACGTTCTGATTCTAGAAAGCCAGAGTGGGCAGAGAGTCCATATCTGCTCAGTCTTTGAGGATGCTGATGCTGCCAGTCCCTGCCGCAAATGCCTGTAGGGAAGCGAATATCTATGGGCCACCATTCTTTCCTTTTGGTTTATCTATTTCAGTGTGGAATAATGTCAGTCAAGTCCTTCCTCCAGAGCCGAACTTTGCCCTACTCAGTAAGCCCGTGCATCCTGTGAGGAAGAAGGTAGAGATAAGAACCCTGGTTGGAGTAGTGAGAGACCTCCATGAGGTAAGGACTCTAAGCGTCATAGTGGAGACTCTTTCATCTAGAGAGCGTAGGAACAGGCCTTCTTCAGTCTGATACATTGATGTGGCTGGACGCTTGGTTCAAATTTATGACACTTGTACTGATTTATATTTTCAGGAACAGTCCCCCATCCATGCTTTATTCCTTCTGTCATAATATAAGCACATTTTTAAGGCTTTGAAGGTCTATATCATTATGTGCATATAAACATGTATGTCTGTGATAATTTCTGAGTCATCTTAGCAATATCGGGCCAAATTTAGTCTCAAACTCTTAGTTAGATACTGAATTTTAGCTCCCAAACTGTCAGCTGAGGGAGGCTGAGGGCCTGAGCTTGGCTTCCCACACTTGCTCCTTGAGTTCACTATAGCCAACATGCAAAAGCTCCCAGGATATCTTGTGTGGAGCAGCAGAGTGATCTCTCTCAATTAGAAATCCACTTAAGGTGACGGATATCTCACCTGTATGCTTAGTAAATGCTATAAAGCAAAGGCCTTCTAACCTCAGCGTGAGTGTGGGGAGAGAAGTGATGGAGTACAACGAGCTAACAGGAAAAGGATAACATGCTTGGAAGTTGGGGCTTGATGTAAGGAGCAAGCCCGTTTCGTGCAGCCAGCCTCCTGAAAGTTTCTGCTCCCAAAGTGGTCCAGGAGTGATGAAATTTCATCCCGGAGAAAGGGGATCATGCAGCCAGCAGAGGCTGATGAGTTTCTGAGATGAAAAATTCAGCCTAGGATAAATGTTATCTGCTCTAAATATGAAGTACAAAGACAGTAATTGTTTGACCATTGCAGGCCTTTAAGCAACTCATTTTTTGGTGCTTTCTTCATTCCTGCACCATTATCTCTGTGCTGCCCACCTGTTCCCTTGCCAAACGGGTGTGTAAACAAGTGAGTGACACTATTAGCCCGAGCTCACTGAGAAAGGAGAGGGAATTTATCCTGGGACAAGGAATAACAAGTGAAATAAATAAATAAAAGGCCCAAATTGTAAAAAGTGCTGTTTTATGAACTTTTTTTCTTCTCACAAAGTTTGAAGAAAGTAGACTTGGCCATAATTTAAGTGGTAGCAGAGCAAAAAGCACCATTAACTGATTTTTTCCAATGACTCTAATAACTATAGTGCATACACTTGCTGGAAACCACTGGACTCTTAATTAAAGGGACTTAGATCTTAGGATATCCATGTAATTAAGTCTTATAATTGCCATGCATTTGCCACCAGCACAGAATGACGTGTAACTTCCTGTATTTGTAGGCTTTCTAAAATGTTCCCAGCAATCCTACTTTTAAGATCTGCTCGTATGGATGTGGTTGCTGGAAATTGTATAGCAGATCCAGCTTTTCTCTTTCCTTCTAAAAGCAAATCTAATGAAACTGCTTAATGCTTCAGGATGCTTGAGCCATATGAAGTCATTTTTAGATAAGGAAAGATTCTGTAGCCCCAAGAAATAAAATAAATACTGGACACCTTTATTAACATGCTAAACTTGAGAAAGAGATAATGGTCTCTAAAAGAGACATACTGTTGGTTATCAAGCTGGGGACACCTTCATAATGACATGTTTGAAGTGATTGGCCAGTGGATGTTTGCTGTCATTTATCCCCAGCATCATGGAGCTGTGTTCGTTCATTTGTTCAGTGTTTTGGTGTATATGGAGACGTATTCCAAAGGCTGCAGTGACAACAGTTGACCACGATAGGGATAACAGAGGGGAATAGGGATAACAGAGGCACCTATCTATGTGGTTTTCATGTCTAATGAGTGCGCAAAACACTAAAGGGCCACATAAACAAAAGTAAGAAAATGACTGTAGTACTTTAAAAGATGATGACTTGGTGCAGTGAGCATGCGTACTGGTGGGAATGACTAGGTCACAGGAAGAACCGGGAACATTTCCGGAGAAATGAGAGTAAAACTTCTATGAGCTAAGGAGAATCCTTTAGCTCTGCTCATATATAAATGTTTGTCTCACCATTTTATGAATTCTTCAGTCCTCTGATCTTCAGTGAAGAGATGACTGTCCCCAGGTAATAGATGGGGACAATAAAGTACAAGAAGAAGAAAGGATGGGCAGGTGGAGCCTGGTTTCTGGTATGCCTGGGTGTGGCCTGGGCCGGCATATTGTGTGTCCTAGATATGACTCAGCCTTGTGAAGATGCCATTTGTTTTTGTTTACTTGTTTATAGCTTACATATTAAGTCTGCTGCTAGTTTCACAAGTGGTAAAACTCTGAGTCACTGAAATAAAATATTTTCAGCTGCTCCTGGGAGCTGGCCTTCTCCAGTCTCCACTCCCATGCCTGTGGCCGAATCTCACTCCAGCCCTGTTTTCTCTCCTGATTTTCTTTTTAAATATTTCTGGAATGGGGGCTTGGGGCCTCCTGAGGCAGCCCTTTGCCTTTGGGCAGTTGCATGTACTTCTTTAGAAGAAGCTGATGACTGTCTTACAGTGTCGTGTGTCTTTATAAAGCAAGTCTGCTCTGCAGATGAGGTGGAAGGAAATGCAGAGTTAGCAAACACGCAGATTTGAAGTTCTCCTTCCCTAAGGTCCTCAGTAGAGTGGGAGGACTGGGAAAATTCTGAAACTGAATAATGTAATGGAATAGGACACATGCAATTGGCTTTAAAATGTACTGTTTGGGTCGCTATGTCAAACATATCATAGATTGGTGACTGTTATGGTTTAGACATTGTGTCAACTTGGGAAATCTAGAGGTTTAGCTGAGTGACTCAGCAGGAAGCCAAGGTGCTTACTTTGTATACATCCTGATCCTGTGGAAGAGGAGGGCATAGAGGTTGTGTGAGAGGTACACGCCCCCTGGGTGGGGGTAAACCGTTTACAATGTAAGGGAAGGAAAGAGGCTGCTTGCAGCCATTCCTCTCTTTTGCTGGTTGCTTTTGCTCTGCTCTGCTGCCCTGAACAGCTTGCCCTCTGCCATGTGCCACTCTGCCTCAGAACCAGCCAAGTATGGACTAAAACCTCCACAAACTGTAAGCTAAATAAAGCTTTCCTTCCCTCATTTTGGGTGTTGGGTATTTTGTCTCAGTAACGAGAAAAAAGTAACCAAGACAGTGACTTAGACAACTTCTGTTTCCCTCAGTTCTTAAGGCTGAGAAGTTCAAGATCCAGGTGCTACCTGGCTGGGTTCTGGTGAAGGTCTGCTTCAGGATTTTCAGAGAGATGCCTTCTTCCAGGGTCCTCACATGGTAGAGAAAGCAGACAATGGAACCAAGTTTCTTCTTAAAATAACAAGAATCCCATCACAATGTGTCCACCCTCATTATTTAATCATTCCATAAAGGTCCCACTGCAAATACCATCTTTGGGTGTTAGAGTTTCAACCTATGAATTTGGATGTTGGAGAGAAGGTGCAAAACATCAGTGAACAGCACCCCCCTCCATCCACCAAGATTAAAACCAGACACAGAAGGAACAAGCAAGTGCCACCTTGGGTCACCTCCAAACAGATAACACACTTCCTTTCCCATACTGCAGTACTTTTTCACATGGTTTTTCTGTAGGTAAATAGATGAAAGAGGCCCTAGATGGTCCATAGGTGTGTCAGATCTATGTCTCCACCTATGTGTGAGTGGTGGCAGTAGCCTGGAGGTGAATAATTTCTTGCCTACTCTAGTAAGCCACCAGCCTCTTCAGCTTCTAGTATCGCTGGGTGTCCAGAGGTACAATGGGGGACCTTAAGATCTGACTGGCTTATTTTCTGAGGTGGTTATTATTGTAGAGTCTCTGTATATATCCACACAGTTTCACGCAGCTGTAGACAGGGTGTAAACCAGGCCTTGGCAGCCTGTCTGGGCGGTCCAGTGGGTGCCACAGACGGCAGATCCACACCCAGGAAGGATGATCAGCTCAGGAGGGCTGGGGGATTCATGCTGCAAAACCTCTGCTACTGAAAGAGGAATCCATTTGGTTTTTCACAGGGTGTGAGATGCATGAGAAAGATACTTCAGGAAGATATTCTTCCCCAAACAGGCACCTTGAAGCCAGATGCTTTCTCATATCACCTGGCAGTGTGCTTGGATCTCAAGGTACTAAAAAGTGAAATCTTACTGTTTTCAAGAGTGGTTGATTTTATGTGGAACTTATGAGGCCTTTAC
This sequence comes from Dinomys branickii, assembly GCA_004027595.1. Lineage (NCBI taxonomy): Eukaryota > Metazoa > Chordata > Mammalia > Rodentia > Dinomyidae > Dinomys > Dinomys branickii. The sequence continues at coordinate 24,116 of PVLD010001547.1, read as the reverse complement.
TAAGCTCTGCATGCAAAAATAGTGACATTTGATTGCCTGCTGTAAGCAATGTGGCAGATACACCTGGCACATGGGTTCAGTTGTGCCCATTTTGCAGATGAGAAGAGCCAGATAACTAGGAAGAAACCACCCAAGTAGGCCCTGGATGCATCTGCCAATGAAGGTCTTTGCTTTGTCATCATCAAGTTGACTCTGGAGGGGGCAGGGCTTTGTGCGAAGGTGTCAGGAGGGCAGTAGGAAGGGGATTCTCGAGTATAAACCTCAGCTGCACACGGGCTGGCATTTGTGCTGCTGGAGAGGTTTGGTGAAGGGGGAAGGGAGATGAGTAACAATCAAACAAACAAGAGAGGCTTCTTGGTGGCCAGAGTTGATTAGATGGGAAAGAAGGACTTTAGCAACTAGAAGATAGGTTTTCCTGGTGAGGTCCCCGAGTGGGCAGAAGGAAGCTCAAGAAGTCTCCAGAACAAGCTGAATGAGCCCCCTTAGTGCTTGCAGGTGGCCCATTCATACAGAAGTGGGTAATAAAGATGCTTTCCGAGCCAACACAGGTCTCCAGACTAGTGTTTGGCGCCCTTGACACTGTTGACATTCTGAACTGACAGCGGGGGATATTTTGTGCATTGCAGGATGTCTAGCAGCACCTCTAGCCTTTTCTCCAACTGTAACTGAAAATGTTTTTAAGCATTACCAAATGTCCCCTGAGGATTGGAATCACCCCTGCTTAAAATACTGCTTTAACTCAATATTCATGGTAATGTCAGCTGCTCCCTCCTTTATGCTGCTATAAAAACAGGCTAATGTTCTCAACACTGGGAGCTGGGGCCATGGAGTTTTGAAACCACATTTGTTCTAATCCTATACAAAAGTGTGCCTTACTGCCAAGGGGTAGATGGGCCAGGGCACCCTCTTGGATTCAGTTCCTGGGAGCTTTGATCTGTTTTCTTGTGCTTTGTTGCAGCCTGCAGCCTGGTTTGCTTATCCAAATAGGCAGCAGTGCCCTGTGCAACATGAGGGCAAATTGTTGAACTTTAATCCCTTTAGGCACGCTTTATTAATGCCGTTGCATATCACACTGTGAGCAGACTCATTCATCCTCCAACATTTCCCAGGCCTGTCTAGGTCCCAGGCATGACACTCAGTGCTGGGAATGGAGGAGACACCCGACTCCTGCTGTCCCGGACTTTATTTCACAGCTGGAGGCAGACACGCACAAAGAAGATAACAACCACCTCAGGAGCCGCAGATGCAAATAGCGCGCACCCTGGGAAGTACAGGGATGGGAGAAGGAGCTAGACAGAACAAGGCCTGTTTCAGAAATTGGTAGAAATATGCGGGGCTGGATTTGCAGTGAAGTCCATCACCCTTTCACTAGTGGCTGACTGCTGTAAGTTCCAGCGAATCATCCCCGGTACAGATTTTCGGAACAATAAAACCTTTAATGGGGACAGGAAAGCAGGATGATCTGAGTGCATCTGGAAAATTATGAACTCCCAGCTTGTCACCTGGGAATCAGCTGATGTCCCTATGGGTGTCTGCTTCTTTTTAGTGTTTTAAAAACTCACTTGAGCTGTACACACCAGGAGCGGGACCAAAGGGTTCTTGGGAACTGCATCTGGGATTTCCTCTTCCCAGTCTCTCACTAGCTACAGATCTGTCTTGTCTCCTTGCTGATTAGGCCTACAGGCTCTGCTTTTGGCCTCCCTTGTGGAAGGGCATACTCCCACATGTGTTTATCTCCCTGTGTTCCCTGTGCCTCTCTGTCTCTGTCTCTGTCCCTCTTTGTCTGTCTCTACTGTCTCTGTAGGATTCACCCATTCAGTTGTCTGAACATGCCTCGGCCTAAAGAGACTCCTGTCTTATGTTTATGTTTAGTTCTGCTTTTCTCCAGGAGCAAACTATGGCACCATCAATCTTTCTGTTCCACAATGGATTTCTCTCCTGCCTGGTTGCCTTAGATTTTGCATAGAGGCAGTTGCTGTCTGTCACAAGGGATTCCTTTCACATCTGTGTACCTACTGTGTACTCTGAACCTGTCTGGAGCTATGGAAGCCCTAGGGATCCAGGCCAAATGAAGCCACAGTTCCTGCCCTGAGAAAATTAGCCTCCTGACTTAGGATCTAGAAGGGGCCAGGATTTCCAGAACTAGGAAGCACCCAAGTAGTACAATGATAGAAGGCTGGAATTTGAGGTCAGAAAACCAAGCTAGAAATACAGGTGCTATGAGACCACAGGCAAGTCTCTTGTGTTCCTGGGATGAGAAGAAGTGTTCAAGATCCCTGACAGCCAGGGTAGGGGAAGATGTGCCTTCTGAGTCCAAAGGCAGCTGTGGTGGCCTCTCACTGCCACATCTTCGGACCACTGCGCAGATAGACTGTCTGTAGGGAGAGTGAGATCCCCGCTGGCTTCCCTTTTCCTCAGCACCAGAGATGTGGATTCAAATTCCAGTTTCATGATTCACTGATCATGCGATTTCACACAAGTAGATTTGTCTTGTTGGGATTCCACTTCCTCTCACAGAAAGTGGAGGTAATGGCTCCCTCAGGGATGAAGGAGGAGAGGAACGAGGATGATATATGAGGAGAGAAGCCGCGGTCTTGATCCTCAGAAAACATCAACATTTGTTTCTCCCTCCCTTCTCCTCTCCCTCCTTTCTTCTCTTCTCTCTCTTACTACGCCCTGAATAAATCATGTCCAGATCACGCAAGGACACACATCCTTTGTCTCCCTGTGAGAGCCCCTCCCCCTGTTTCATGTAATTGTCAGCAACAAAGTTGGAAAACCTGGATGTCTGAAGCAGCTCTCAGCAGTGAAACATCTGCACCAGACAAAACTCAAAAAGCCCTCAATCCCCAGTCATGAATACACTATAAAAACAATGTGGCAGAAATGAAAATTGTTCCATCATAATATTTCACAGTTCTTTTTGACAAAAGCCAAGCCGCCCTCATGAATACACATTTCGCAGCACCTTATGCATTATGCATCAGCTGATAGCAGAGGACCTGGGAATTGCCAGTCCCTAGTAAAGGGCCTCTGAAAGTGCCTGTTTTGTAAACAAATGGAGCCCAGGCCCAGTACTCAGGCTCTTTGGGTAATTTAAGACTATTCCTGCTGCCCAAGTAGTGACCAGCCCTTCTCAGGGCCATAAACAGAAATCTCTAGCAGTTGGAAGACGGAGAGGTGGTGTTTCAACATTTGTTCTTATAATGTCTAATTTCATAGTATCCAAGATGGATATTTGGAGAGTCCAGGACAATGCCTGTCACAGCCAGAGTCAAAGCCAAATGTCCCTGGAATGCCAAATGAGTTTGCCAAGGTTGACTTGCTGGCTGTGTGTAGTCAGGCAAATTAGTGAGCATGTCTGAGTCCTGAGGTCCTCGAACTAGATTGAGCCCTAGGGTGAACGATGCTGATAGGTGGCAGACACTAAGGAGATCTAGGCACAGGAATGTTGTCCTATCTCAGAATGTGTAGATGTGTTTGTTTGCCTGCGGGCCTTCAGTGTTCATTAAGGGAATCCTGTGTATCCAGAATGGGAGGACTGAGGCCAGACCTTTTAAGGAATGTGTTCAAGGTCATATTGTGAATGAGCAGCAGGTTGGGGGTGGCTGGAAGCTGGTCGTCTCTTTCCAGTACCTCCCACTGCCTCAATCATGGATTGGCAGTGACTGCAAAGACCAGATCTGATGATTTCAGTAAAGGGCAGACTGGGATTCTTCAAACAGCCCTGGAAAGCAGCATCATTCAGGGCCATTCTGTGTAATTTACAATCTGTCCTCGATGGTAGCCTTATTTTAAATGGTGACCCATATATGACAGATATTTACTCATGTACACTATCTCTGGTGCAATAATAAGATGGTGATTGATTCTTTGCTACGTGTGTTTATTTCATGAAAATATTCTGCTCCCATTAGGGTATACTGCAAAAAGATTTGAATTGAGGAACAGCAGTGAAGAATTCCAGGGTTGAGAATAGCCTGATCTTCTGGTCTTTGGAACTTAAATTCTTGCCTGTGGAATAAGGGATTCAGGAGCTGAGATCTCTGGAATGCCTCCTGGCAGAGACATCCCACCTTCTATGGAGCAGGGCAGTCAACAGGTGGAGGGTATAATGAAGCTAAAGCCCAGGGGAAGTGCTTCTTATTGAGCCATGCACCTGCCAGGCTTGGCTCCCTGTTGAGGGGAAGGGAAGACTCCACCTGGGGAAAGTGGGAAGCTCCTCATTACTGCTCTGGTGCCCAACGCTTCCAGCTGTAGGGCCCGCTTGCTGATTGGTGCAGTTTTACTAATGAAAACAGTAGCAGCAGAAGCCTGATTACAATGAGGCAACTTGTTATTTCTCACAGACACCTGGAAGAATTTGCTTAGGCGAAAGCTGCGTCCCCATCTTCCACTGACCCAGAGAACATATTGATAGTGGAAGGCAGAAGGAAAGGGAAGTTGAGATCTAGTCTGCTTTAACATGAGAGCCTGCCCCTGAGTCTCTAAGCCTCAAACATGAGTGTCTCAAGCTGCTGTCTTGTGTTAATTCCCCACTGCAGGAGACCCTAATTCAGTGTGTGTGTGTGTGTGTGTGTGTGTGTGTGTGTGTTGGGGTGAGTGTGTGCGTGCATGTGTATGTATACACATGTGGAAAGGACAGCAGTTTGTATTTCTAAGTTCATGGGTGATGCTGCTGGCTGAGGGGTTACGTCTGGGAAGACAGTGGTATGGCAAAAAACAGAGATACTATTACAGATGCTCCATTTTCATATCTCAGCATCTTTGAACTATTAAAAAGTATTCCCAAATACTTGTAAAAATAAACAATTTCAACTTCTACAACAACTGGCACAGCAGTAAGTAAAAAGGGTCCCTGAACACCACAAATAGTTCTTTACTTGGTTTCAAACCAAGAAATAATTTTCCCTAAATTATGAAAGTAAAATATTCAATTGAGAAGCTTTAGAAAGCCAGAAAAGGATAAAAATGAAAATAAAAATGGAAATGGATTTCACAAAGATGGCAGCTGTTTACCGCTCCCTTCCCTTCCTTTTGGCCTAATGAATATGTAAATATGCGCACCTAGGTCTTGTCATCAGTCTTGTGCAGTTTTCTTAAACTGAGGCCCTGGAGAGTATAAGTAGTGTTAGAACCAAAATTGCCACCACCACACACACAAAAAAAGGTGATGCAAAAGGCATGCAGTGGAGGCTGATTAGAGGTAAAAACTCTCAGGAAATGGTAAGGCAACCAGTCAGAAAGTCTTCAGCTGAAGGATTAAACTTGCGTAGGTATTCATTACACCAGTGGCATTTGGTCAGAGCAATTTGATGAACAATACACGGATTTTATTAGTTGTCTCTAGAGTGGTTGTTATAAAAGCTAGTTTGGCTCTGTTTGTTGAATGCACCCTGTGCACCATGATGCCCACTGCCACTTCTGGACACTGCAGAGAGTCTCCAACAGCAAGATGAACTTCCTGCCCCTTGAACTTGCACCTCTTGCCCTCCAGAGTCATGAGATAAATTGACATTAAAAAAAAAATAAATGTCTGTGACATTCAGCTATAAAAATGGAAAACAGGCCAGGATAGTTTTTATGGAATTCCTTCTCTTCTGCCAATCTTCCTATTCCCACTCTCAGCCTTTAAAAGGGTAGCTCCTGGAGGAGAAGCCATGAGAGCTGCAAGAGTTTTCCATGTACACAGCCTATTACATTGTGCAGACCTCGTATCACAGCATTCTCTGCTGTTGTTCGTCTTAGGTTTTCTACAATGAGCTGGCTTATTTTGAAAATTCAATCAGCAAGCTAGAAATTGTTATTTCACCTCTTTTAGCGCTTCAAGGCCAAGGCTACACTTTCTATGCCTTTGACCTACACCCTCTCAGGAGCAGAGAAGCATGGGTCTCAACTTACTTCCAAATGGCAGCTTCCTGGAGGGTAGGGCTGGGTTTTCACATACCTTGTGGGAAACAGGGGTCAGCAGATGTTCACCAGATACAGCAGCTGGCTTTTCCACATGTCCTCCTGCAGCAGACATGAAGAGTAAAATGTTAATAACATTTGAACCTGAGAAATCATAATACATTAAGGTCTATGGGTGTGTGGAGGAGGGGAGGCAATTCAAACTTTAGGAAATGACTTTGATGTGGGCACAAATCCACTGGAGGGATGTTGTTGGAAGATGTTCTTTCCCACTTGTTGATGGGTTTGCTCAGAATAAAAAAAAATCCTTTTTGGACATTTGCAAAATTTCCCATATTGATTGTACTAGGTCTACCTTCTGGATAAAGGCTACAGCCTGTACCTCTCTTGTTCACATGACTGAACATTCTTAAAATATTACTTTTATTGATCCCAGAGATAGTCTCTGGGACATGTGTATTCAGCATGCAGCTTTTGGATTTCTGCTGTGGGCATGTGGGCTGTGTCTCCAGTGGGTCCTATTTAACCGGCCTCTCTGCAGATCCAGGGCTCGCATTTGCTGAAAGCATGCGGTGTGTAGCGTTCTCCCAGCAACTCAGTTTCAAGCATTCAGATTCAAGAGCCAGTGTCATTGAGGAGTCCTGGGCTGTGTGCTGGTCTTTGATCTTTTGTTCTCTCTGCATTTTTATTGTCTCCACTTCACAGGCAGAAAGAATTGGAACTAAGGAGCTAGTGATGGGGCTCCCTAGCTCATGAGAACCTGAAAACTCATGTAACTCTCCCCACTTATTTAACATATGGAATAATGGGAATCCCCAAAAGGAAACCTTTCCCAATGAAAGTTTAATTCTATCAGTGTAGCCTAAGTTTATGTTGGCAGCCTTAACCTACTACTGGCTGATGTGGAACTTTGTAGTCCCGTAAGACGTTGGCATTTAAAAATTCCCCTTGCACTAGTTTTGTCAGGTTGTATGTCTCACCTTGGTATAGTTTATTTAAAAATAACTGAACGTAGAATTCTAGAAACATCTGTCTAGTTATTATTCTCTGTTCATTCTCAGTTTGTTGTTCTCGTTTGCTCAAGTTTTCATTTTCTGTTTTTGTTTTTCAAGCACTGGGGCTCAGATGAATTACTTGTCAGAATGTTTTTATCATGGGAGGAAAAAGTTTTTATTCTCATGAACTTTCAAGATTTCCACCCCGGCTTTCACACTGGGTGACTGTCATTCTGATTGTGAAGTGGGAGTTGTGACAAGTATTTGGCTGGGTTATTGCCGTAATTAGACATATTGTGCATGAAGTGCCCAGCATTGCATCTGACACATGGAAGGTACTTGAGGAATATTATTATTTATTAGGCAATATATTTGCATCTAACAGTGCCTTTCATGAAGAAAATAGGCCCAAAAATGGAGCTATTTCTGTAATCTCAATAAGCAGAAGAGGTGGCAGTCAAATTTGGGAAGCCAAGAGTTAAAGCCATAAGGTCACCAATGGATAGGGAATTTTAGAGGGCACCAGTAAATTACATGGAATCTTTGGGCAAGATTCCTAATCTCTTAAGGTTAGTGACCTTCTCTCTAAGATGAAGAAACACAGAAGGAGTACCTGGTGCAGCCATTTGATAGGAAATGTGAAGCTCTTTCTCCTCTTCCTCCTCCTCCTCCTCCTTCTCTTCTTTTTGACTTTGACTAAATGACTCCATACCAAGCATCCATGGTTCCCCAAGGTCTCTGTCTTTTTTGGTTTCAGCAAAGATCTCAGGCATCTTACTCAGTTGGATTGTTCTAATAAGGTATCATTGTCTGGGCGGCTTAAGCAAAAGACATACATTTGTAACATTTACAGTGACTAGAGAGTTCAAGATCCAGGTCCTGGCAATGGGCCACTTCCCTCTCCATGTGCCCTCAGGGTCTTCCTGGCTGCACACTCATATCATCTTTGTCTTCTTTCTTATAAAAACTCTACTTGCATCATGAGTATGCCACCCTGTTGAACTTACCTAATTCTAGTTATCTTCTAATAGCCCTGCCTCCAAACACTGTCACATTGTTAGCCAGAGTGTCAGTGTGTGAGTGTTAGCAGGACATAAACATTCAGCTCCTAAGAGCAGCTTTATTTCTGTGCAATCCAACTCACCTCACTGAAACTGTTCCAATTTCTAAATAAAGAGTGGTGGTGGCAGCATGGTCTGTAAACCATCCATTCCAACCACTGGGAAGGGGGCACAGGCCATGGTGCACCCTATTGTTTGGGCTGCCCTACCCTAGTACATACCATTCCTTCTGATGAGAACAACCACTTCCTTCCTCACTAACTCACCCTCTCCTTGAAGATGCAGTGTTGTCTCATGCAGGCACCTACCTCTACCTAAGCGCTTGCCAGACTATGCTGATCCCTGTCCTTTTTCCCTTGAGCTATGAGAACCTCTGTGAAAACACAGACCATATGTCTCATTTCACTTTTATTCTTCTATGTCTAGCAGTATGATTGGAACACAATAGAAGCTCAGTAGATGTCTGGGCCATGAATACAATAGTTACAAAGAAAGCGATGCAGTGGACAGAGTTGGCTACAACCACTGTTGAGAAAGACAGAAACATGCCAGCAGCAGATATGAGGAAGCAATTAAAACAGAGATGGAATTCCTCACAAATATTTAACTGAAAATCACTAACATAATGGTGTAAGAGGCCAAAGCAAGAGAAAGCATCCTATCAGGAGGGTGACAGCCAACCCTAATGCTCGGAATCCAGCTGGATTTCTTGCAAGGGTCTCATGTCTGTTTCAACATTTTATACATACATTCTGGTCCCAGCAGAGAAACCCTGTCTAATAGGACCAAACTGTCTCTCTACAAACCATGAAGCTAAGCATGAGCTCAAGAAGTTAACAATGATCTTAATTAACCCACAAAACTTTATATGTAGCCGGTACTTGGCCAGCCTTTTGATCCTAGACAGAAATCTTTTAAAGGCAGTTGAGAGAATGAAAAGACAAAATCTGACAAATGTTTTACTTTGGTGGATATAAAAGTTGGCGGGTTCGATAACTATAAGAGTAATGTATTTGCCAATAGCAATATTACATTAACTTAGGGAAACATCATTCTCTTAAATGTAAGCTGAATGAGTGGCCTGAAAATTGGCTTAAAGTTATGTGTATTCAGGGCCTATTGAGGTTGGAAAGGGTAGAATTAACATCCCTGTTTTGGAAGGAGCATGCTTTCTCCAAAAGAGCAATCTCTAAGTTTGTCTGAGTCAGAAACTTGTTGGAGAATCTAATGGAAACTGTAGCCTCTTCTACCATAATGCATATGACCTGTGCAAAGAGTCCTGGCAGTTTTCAAGGCACTCCTGGGTCTCTGAGATGCTCCTCTCTGGATTCCAATCATGAATCTAACTCCTGGGAAGCTGAAGGGTGTTTTGCATAGGGTTCCATCTGTGAATGTTAGGAGTCTTATCAGAATCATTCTTGAAACTTGAGATGTGCACACTTCCCATTTGCACATACCATTTGAAAGGAAGCCTTCCAGAGGGAGGGTTGTGCTGGAACTGAAATGTGGGCTGCTAGAACTGAATCCGATGATTCTCTTGCTCCCACCCTCCACCCTAACCCTGAGTAGAGGTGAATGGGTCAAAAAGAATGACAAAGAAATGGGTTTGGATCAGAGACCTGGATGCAAGTGGCTGCTTCTTTACTTAATCGTCCATTAGATGGATCAAGAAATATCCTCTATCAACCTCTATTCCCGCCCCTATAAATGACTGTTGGGAACACTGAGGGGACAGGCGTGCAGTTTTTGACAACTCATCTTTAATCCTCCATACTTTTCCTCAAAGTAAAAATGAAGGTAGAGATGAAGGGTTCACAATAGGGTCTGCTCGATAAGGAGATCCCACTCACTAGCTGTGCCATGGCACTTTTAAGGCCTGATGCAGAAGGGGTTGATGATAGGAATTTTCCACATCATTCCAAAGCATTTGAGATGTTGGGAGAATGTTGCATTTTTACAAATATGGTATAAGGGATTATACCACTTATGGAATACTCAAGGATTTATATATCTATTTTCATAGTGCAAGTTGTAAACAAGTGAAAATTGTGAGTGTAGATGGGAATATTTCACCATATGGAGACTTTGCCAGGTTTGGCTTCCAAGGGCAGTCTGAGTCATCATAAAAGCATACAAACGTGGGTGTTGCTGTGAATATCTTTTTTAAAATTGAAATTCAAGGATGAGCCAGGTGGGCAAGTGTTACAGCTCTCCAAGGTCTGATGCTAACAGTAGTTATCATATCTGTACAGAGATGCAGAAATTATAGTCTCTCAGCTACTCAGGTTTCCAGAGCCTCAGTCATAATCTCTGTCATGGGAATAATTTTCATTTCCCAGAACAGAGTTAGGGGCATAATTAGATGAGCTGTGAAAAATCCCTGTCACATGTTAGATGCCCAATGAATGGCACTTGTCTTGGTGTCAATGACAATGGTACTAGTACACTAAGTCAAATAAGATTTAGAGGACAAAGTAAATTTACAGCACATGTCACAACCTCAATACTTAAAATGGGGGACAGATCCAAGGGAGAGGAGCATCATGAGAAGGAGGACAAGTGAGAAGGAAATTGGTGTTAGACTAGAACCAAAAGTTCAGGCTAGGTGCAGTCCCTCCACTTCTGTCTGCCTCAGCTTTTCCCAGCTGCAAAAGACTGTCTCTTCACTTATGGTAACCTGTTCATCTAGGGCTTTCCTGGACAAACACAACAGCCAATTGGCCTAAAGACTCTTCAGTACCTGGCCAATCAGGGTGGCAGGTCACTCTACTCCCATGTACATTCTCTAACCCAGGAATACTAGCCAGTCTTGGGTAGATGGCTGTTAAGTGATTCTTTTTGTCCCCTTTCTAGACATCGTTATTTGCTCCTATAGATGAGGTGTGATAAACAATACAGCATATGTTTAAGTTTTTAAAAATATTACCATAAAAGACATTGCCATTAATCTTCCTCAAAATATACCACCTTGCTTTAAGCACATTCATTCCATCACTCTTGACACTTTCCAAAACAGTTCTGGAAGTGCTCTTCCATGAGTGTCTTTAGTTGTACTCGTTTGTCTACCTTGATGTCCTGAATTGGTTCAAAAAGTTTATCTTTCATGGTCATTTTGACTTTGTGGAGGAGGCAGAAGTTGCAAGGTGTCAGATTCGGTGAACAGGGTGGATAAAGACACACTAGTGTTTTTATGAGCCTGCCTTTCCACTGGGTCACACTCGGCAGCAGAATTCACCATTTTTTTCTCACACCTTGGAAAGATACTCAGTGAAAGAAGATTCCAGAATTGCTTTAGAAATTGGCAAGGATGATGAGATGAGTATGATCAAAGTTAGAGAGTATATGTTGAGGGGATTAGTCGCAATGTGTCCTTTACTGCATCACATTTTAAAAATTTATGCATTCACCATGTGTTTTGATCATATCTCATAGTCTGGGGCTTTCAAAAAGGATTTCACCTTTGGATTCAGCTCAGTGCTTTGGTTTTGTGGAAAGTGTAAGAACCATTGTCCAGTTTTCTGGATTGATAGCATGTAGTTAGGCCCTGGCATTCTGGCTCCTACTAGATGATCAAGAGTGCAGGCTGAATGGATGAATGGAAATCTTGCCCAGCATCCTAATTTGTTTGGTTAGAGCTCTGAGAGACTGCTTAAATGTAACAGTTTTCCTTGTATAACATCTAACCACACTGCCAGGGTCCTACTCTACTCTAAATAAGTCAGGTAGGACTCTATAATTTTTATTCTGATACATACTCGTTTTTAAAAATCTTTCAGAATATTCAGCCCACGACACCTATGCATAATCCACAACTCTAGAAATTTCCTTTTGGTCTCCTCTTGGCAAATTTGTAACCCTGTGTCATCCATCTCAAGTTAGGTGATAAATAGTGGCCAATAGGACAGTATCATACTTTAAGCATTTTCTGTATTTATATAGGCATCCATACTTGTAAAAGGCACATATATTCTTTGTTGGACAATGACAGCAAATGCTGTTGGGTAATCACAGCATTCTTCATAATACAGAATCATTGTGGCTCTGTAAGGTTTAGAAATATTAGGAGAGGACATGATGGCACTTTCTTTTGTTCTTTTAGAAAGGCTTGTTATATTGGAGTTAGTCTGACCACTAAGGTATGAACTCTCATGTTGAAAGCTGGACATAGTGTTCTTCTGCATGAATGCCAGGCAGCTATGTACTCCATGAATATCTATCTACATAGATTGTCACTGTGGTGAGAACACAAAACACAGGTTTTGACTGAGGCGCACCTGAATTTAGCTCTCAGTCATACAATCAACTAGAGATATTATTATATTATTGTCACTGCTGTCATCATTATTACAGTGGTGATGTCTTAGTTACTTTTATTGTCACTGGGACACAATGCTCAACACTTACAACTTCAAAGAGGAAAGATTTATTCTGGCACATAGTTTGTAGAGGTTTCAGCCTACAGTCAGCTGGCTCCAAGGCGAAGCAACATGGCAGAGGGAATGATGGAGGAGAAGCCACTCATGTCATGGCAGCAGGGAGCAGAAAGGGATCAAGAGAAGAGGAGGGATATACATCCTTCCATGCCTACTCTCAGTGAGCCACTTTGTCCCACCATGCCTTACCTCACGACACCACAGTTAGGCATAAATTCATCAGTGGACTGACTAATCCACTGAAGAGTATCACACATCCATGACCCAATAGGCTTTGGGGGGGGTCTAGATATAAGACATAAGAGGTGGAAATCAAAAGGAAGTTGTTCCTCATTGACTGTGGGCAAACCATCAAGGACCAGTGGGGCATTTCGCAGCTTGTTGGCTTGTGTCTAAGTCTTAAGGACTCAATTTGCTTTACTCATCCTCTCCTTGGGCTAACCACGTACTTCCCTTATTTTCATTTACTTCTATTGCTCAAAACATTCTCTTCTGTCTGGAGTGTCCCCTCTTGCTCCATATGCTTTGAAATTCAGCTCCTTGCATGGGGTTCAGTTTAGAGGTCATTTCTCCAGGGATCCTCCTACTATGTTCCCTGTGTGTCCATCAGGTGGCTTTATTTTCTCTCTAAGTATCATCTCACTGTTCAGACTGTAAGGTATTCATCAGCAGAGATTGTCTTACCTCCTTCTTGTCTCTCTTTTGCGCCAACTCTAGATTGATATTGTTTCTGAATTCTGTCGGTTTGCTAAGCAGAAAGATTTGCTGCCTGGTGTGGGTGTGCCTTCCCTTTCTGTAGTTTTATTGAAATTTCAAACACATTTCACATCCTGAGAAAAGGTACTTGTTTTAACACAGCCGCTGGGCAGAGGTCATTGCTTTAGATGAGGTTTCTTTTCTTTCTTTTTTAATGAACTTAATCTGTTTTAATATCTTTTCCAAAGCCGAACACATTAAATGACCCTGACTTGGCTGGAAGCTGTCTCTTGAGTGCTTTGGGAGGATTAGATGAGGTTCTTTTAGAGCCTCTTAGCATGAAGGGCTGGCTTTTACTTTCTTTAGGTTATCGGGATTGAGATTTGATCCTAATTAACAAAGGGGTTGGGTGTTGGGCTGTGAAGTTTTGCTCTTGGGGGAGAAACAGGGCTGGATGTTTCGGAGACAGGCTGGCGTTTTCTTCTGTCTCATCTCTTGTGGCCGAACATGGGGCTGATGCAGAGGTTGATAGGTTGGCTTTGGGAAAGCACAGGGAGCCCAGAAACAGGAGAAAGCCTTAGGGATGGAAAAGAACAAGATTGTCTAGGAGAATTGTCTCTGGCAGTTGAGTCTATCTTGGGCTGTGAGGGAGCCTGGTCTCACAGCACATGACGCAAATTAAAAGTCAGTAATGTCATTTTTAAACTCTTCATAGACCACAAAAAAGAGAACCAAAAGGGACAAATTAACTGGTGGTGACATAAGACTGGAAAATTGTACAACATAAAATCATGCTCTGCATCATATTCAAATTCCAAGCTCATTGCCTTCTAGGGACTCATGTGTCACCCTGAAGAAGGCCACAGGACAAGCAGGAGCTATTTCAGAGGGTCTTCACTGGGACCAAAGAGATCCCCTTGACCTGTATATGTTTCTTTTTTATTTCTGTGATATCATCTTTCCCCTGTGAACAAGGAATAAAAGGGAATCCTCATGCTTTTCCTCTTTCTCTCCATGGGCCAAATATAGTACTGGTGGTGAGTACTGCTTGAGAAGCTTGAGGAGGAAGCTGGCAGCAGGGACACCTCACCCTTCGTGTCAGGATAAATTGACTAAGTGGCCAAGGGTGACTGTGGTTGGTCTGGAATCAGGCAATTGGAAAATCCTTTCATCTATAATATACAGACCCAGAAGTGAGAAGCACATGCCATGTTATCCCACCTTGGGTCTCAGACAAGGAACACCTGCCACTGAGAAACCTCAGAGAAAAAGCAGAGAGGAGAATGTGTCCAAATATCACAAGGGAGTCTGTTCTTAAGGGTTGCCAATTGCATTGCTGGTGAAAGTCTGCATCTTTCTCAGAACACAGCATTAAAATATTCTGCTCAGCTGCTCTGTGCTCCAGAAATACAATAAATAGAAGCACTATTTTTAAAGGATCATTGGGCTTTATTAAGTAAAGAGAGGCTTCTCTGTAACATGGTTCTGAGGATTCACTGTCTAAGCAGTGGGCTTGGGTGTTGACATCCTAGCATAAGTTTTGAAAGTGTATATTAATAAGCCCAACTGTTTCTGGTGCTGCTACTCCTGAGCATCTTTTAGTGAGTCATTTGGACCTCTCCAGCCCTCACTTTTTATCTGTATAATGGGGATTAAAAATATATACTAGTTAATAGTGAGAATGAAATGCAATGGAATGGGCCTGCCACCAGAGCAAAGCGCTCCTCACTTCTTCCATCCATTAATTCACTTAATTAGTACCTACCCAGGCCTAAGTATTTATTTACTTGCTTATTTAGGTGCTGGGGATTAAATTCATGACTGTGCATATGGTAGGCAAGCACTCTACCACTGAGTTACACTGCCAGCCCAGCATAGGGCTTTAAAAGCACTGCTGCCAGAGGCTGCACTGGATGGCCATTGCTATGTTAACCTCTCTCTTGGTTTCTGTACATCATTAGGATCCACAATGAGACTCAACAGTTAAAACTCTACAAAGCTGAGGTTACACTACTTTGGTTTAATTTCTTATCCTTACATTATTGTAAACATACCACTCTTTCTTTTTTTTTTGGGTGGTACTGGGGATTGAACTCAGGACCCTGCGCTTGCTAGGCAGGCACTTATTCCACTGAGTTATATCCCCAGCCCGACATACCGCTCTTTCACAAGATTCAGAAATAGACAAAATGATCTTTCCATGAAGAGGAAGTAGAAGACCTTGACCAAGGGATGAAATACCACTGGACAGACCAAGTCAAATTCAAGATCTGCTGAGTACCTACTGCATTTAGGCAAATACCTTACATGCTCAAAGCCTTATGTCCACCAGGCACAAGGAAAGCTGTTGTGAGCATGAGGTAAATGGTACCTAGAATATTCCTGTGATTGGCACCCAGTGGAAGTGCACACAAGATAGTCTCTCAGCAGGAACAGATGCTATGGAGGTGGTAGCTGCAGTCTCCAGCTTGACCTTTGATTCTTTTTCTCACCCAGGGCCATCATTAACTATAGTACCATATCTCCATACAGGTCCCTGTCCTTCGGCATATTTATTACCAAAACTTTGTCTCCGGAGGGGTGTGGAAACATCTCTTGGTTCTTGATGAGTTGGATTGGCCAGGCTTCCTTTTCCAGGAGCGATAATAGGTCTCAAACCTCATTTGGCTTTGGGGCATCAAAGAGTTCATTCTTTGTGAGAGGAATTTTAAACTCTTAGAGTCCTTAAGCTTTTTTTTTTTTTTTAGAATGTAAAGTGTACTAGTCATCTGCTGGCTTATTATGTTTTTGCCAAACTAAAAAGTTTATATTAGTTTTCAGGTTAACATTTATGCCCAGCATCCCAGAAACCCTCTTTCTTCTCATACCTTCCACTTCCTTCTACTCCCCTACCCCACTGTACCTACTATACGTTTATTTTGCCTGCTTGTTCACTATATACATGGAATCCTGCAACCTGTACTCTTTCTTTCTAGTTTCTTCCACTTCCCTTCATGTGTGTGAGAACCATCCCTGTTGTGTGCAAATGTAAGTTGTTTCTTCTCGTGACTGTGTATTATTCCATCAGGGAAATATACCATAGCTCACCTGTCCATTCTTCTGAGGTTGGTCATGTGGCTTGTTTCTTTCACTATACATTGCTCTCATCCTTCTGTGATGCCTATGGAGCTTTGTTCTGACAGCTCAACCCCCCAGAATTACAGTATGGACACTTTGTGGAATTTTAGGGCCATTACAAAAGAGTAAGACCCTTCTGTATGAAATTATTTTCAGGCCTGCACATTCTTCAGGGACAGCTCTGTAAGGTAAGTGACAGTCTCCCTATCACACACATGGTCAAACTGTGGCAGGCAAAGTTCAGACATTTGCTAAAGGTCACAGTGCTAGTGAATGTCCCAACTGAGATTCTAATCCTACTTCCGTAAAGACTCCACCTTACTCTACCTCTTGGCAAGATTTGATGAAAAACTTACTTTAACCGAAAGTGAAGTGAAAATATTTTTATCCCAAACTGGCTAGAAGAGGGTTGGCTGGGTCACTACCCGCTCAGAAGGTCATTTTCTCTTTCCTTTTAAAACTTAGGCAATAGAGTTTATCGTCCATGGGGAATCAAAGTAGTGGGTGAGAATCAATCCAGACTGTAAAGCTGGAATCTTGATTTCCTGACTCATTAGCTGTGTGACCTTGAGCAAGTTACTGACTCTGTGCCTCAGTTTATTCATCCATGAAATGAAGGTAATAAAAGTTTCTACCTCACAAAACTTCTGGGGAGATTAAAGGAAGAATGTATGTAAAACACTTTTCATAGTATAAGGTACAGACTTGGTATTTTTTGGGTACTTACTATTATAATAAAATTCAAACCCTTTGGCAGGCCTGACATTCTCAGAGCCTGATGCTGTCATTTCAGCCAGCACTTTGAATCAAAGATCTTCACCAGCTCCTAAATAAACGTTACATGGCTGCTACCACTGCTTCTCTTTTTGGAGATGTCTATTAAAATTATGATCCAATTGTCAGAAACAAAATATTCTTAAGATGTCTTCAACCATACCCTCAAATTATATGACAGTGTCTGGCTTTAATACCCATCTAAATAGTTATACTGTTGACAGCTTTCGAGAGCGGTGTTGGCTCTTCCATTCCTCTCATTAACTTATGTAGCAACATCATAACTCTCTGGAAGGATTTTTTTTTTAAAAATAAGCACGCTGGCATATTCCATCTGAATTCATTTCATATAGCGTCTGTGTTGGAGCGTTTGCATATGAATGAGATTTTTTGACGTTTGCTCATTAACAGGGGAGTTTTGTGATGACATGCTTTAGAGTTCAGGTTCAAGAGCTTGAGGCGATCAACAGGGAAAAAAGGTTGGAGGCTCAATCCATTTGAGATTTCAGTGAAGTAGCCTGGAGTCTAATCTCATCTCAGGCAGGCTGTGGGAACAGCAGCCTCCTCTCTTACATTTAAGGATGTGATCCCAACCTTGCCCTCATGCTTCTCTCCGCAGACTCAGCATCCTAGCCACACTGCCATGGTTTTTCACACTTTCATACTTTCAAGGTTTTGTATGTAGAAACTACTTCCTTTACTTGACAGGGTTCTCTGGCAAGTCTTAGCAGTTCCACTAAATACCAATCTTTCTGAATCTTTGCTCAATGTCTATAGGCAAAGTTAGCCACTCCTTCCCAACCCAGCATCAGAAAGTCCTCTGTGGATTAGCTTGTGTCCCATGTTACACAATTGATGGTGGACTCTGAGGTGTAAAAAGCATTAAGCATGGTAGTAGGTGCTTAGTAGATGCCTACTAGGAGGATGGATGCAGAAAACTAGAGTAAGGTAGTCAAAGGCATGTTTGTGGCTTTTTTCTTCCAGAGACTGGCACGCTGCTGTCGCAATCTTTCCTAGAACATGTCAGCTACTGGTGGTCAGGCTCAGGCTTATCATGGGCCTGAGAGTTTCATTTGAATCAAGTGTTTCCCCAGATCTCAGGCTTCGGAGTAGGGCTGAGTCTGTCCTCACAGCCACCTGACAGCCCAGTGCATGTTGAGTGATCTCATTAGGGAACAACCACACTTGGAAGCAATTAGCATCAGTCCCCAGCTATAGCTCTTGTTATTGGCTCTTGAATTGGGAGGACATGGCTGTTGTAGATAAAGCCTTGGAATGACACAGTTCTAGCTGAAGGCACACCAGGCAGAGGCAAAAGTCAGCACCATCTGGAGATCTAAAGACCTACAATGACCTTTGTGGTCATCCTACATGTGCATTCAGAGAAATGGCTTGAGGTAGTATAGTAAAGAGGATAGATTGACTGTTTAACTTTCAGTACAATTTTAACCACCAGTGAGACCTGGACCAGCTATATCACCTTACACAAGTTTCCCAAACATTTTATAATTCAGTTTTCTTATCTGTGCAATAGGTACAATAAGAAGAACTTGTGGCATAGGGCTATTTTGTACTTTCTCATGGAGTAACCCTTATATGTGTCATAAAACTTAGGACACTTCAAAATACTGACTCCTTAGAGGTGAATAATTCCTAAGTATTAGTACAACTAATTCTACTTAATTCTCACCCAAATCCTGTAGTTATTGTCATCTTTCTTTAGAATATGTGAGAATCCTATATTTTAAAACAGGAATACAAAGTAAAAGTTGATTGAGATCTTGTAGTCTGTACCTTGCGTAATTAAATGTCATGACCAAGGCCATGACTTGGACACTTGCAATCACTCCAGCCTACATATATCTGGGCTTAGCTTCCATTGAAGTGGCAAGAGTTATCACCTGTGGATTATCACCTGTGACCAGCATCCATGGGTGTTGAAGACTACTGAGGTTTGCGTCCTCCCTCGAAAAGAATGATGTCAACAACAGGACTGGGGAATGACTGGATAACAGGGAAAAGACCAAAGTTTTGTGGTGCCCAGTTTTATTAGTTTCTTGTGGCTGCAGTAACAAGTGACTCCAAATTTAATAGCTTAAAACATTTTACAGTTTTAGCAGTCAAAATTTCAAAATCTGTTTCACTAGGTGAAATCAAGGTCCAGGAGTGTACTCCCTCTGGAGGCTCCAGGGGAGAATCTGTTCTACTTTTCCAGCTTTTGGAGATTTGCCTCTACCTTCTTTGCTTCCTGGCTCCTACCCCATCTTCAAAGCCAGCAGCATAATTCCTCACTGGGCCCCCACTTCACTGCCACCTCTGACTCTGAAGCCCAGTCTCTCTGCCTTCCTCTTATGAAGATGCATTACTTTCAGGGCACACCTTGATAATGCAAATTATTTCCTTTTTGAAGAGCTTTAATTGAATCACACCTGCAAATGTCTTTTGCCATTTAAGGTAACATTTATAGGGCCTAGGGATAAGGACATGGATAACTTTGGGGACCGCTGTTCTGCCTGCCATGCCGGGCAAGCATCTCTAGATGGAAATAGAGAGCTCTGACTGACCATTGTACTTGGGCTTTGGTAGTGGCCTTTCTCTACTATAGATCTGCAGCTCGATTCTTGGCCTGGTCTGGCCTGAGCCTTCACTTTTAACTTGGCATATGTGGGATAGGGGCAGAACAGAGAGACTACACAGGTTTATGTGACCCTTGTGTTTCTGGAGCAAAGTTGGCATTGTGACTGTGTATCTGTCAGTCACAGTATGGGCATCTGGCCCAGAGACACAGGCTTCCCCTGACAATATCACTTTGTCCTGAACCCCTAATTGAAGTCCACACAAGAGGACTTGAGTGGATTCACCAAAGGAAAAAACCATTTAGGTTGGCTACAGACACCTTGACTTGATCACATTCATTCATGGAAATTCCATTGATCTTTCCTGGCATTTGAAAAAGAGACGTGAGGGCCGTGGGCTATACATGCACCACTACAATCTGCACCAATTTTTGGGGCACAGACTCTCCTCACAGGGTAGAGTAAATTTACTGAAGCCTGCAATTTTGGTCTTGACATAGCAGCCTCTCCTTTCATTCTCTGAGAAATCAGGGATAAGTCTGCCTTTGTCTGTTGCTCAGGTTTCTGGAGTCACAGTGAACACAGCCCACAGCCTGTGGGAACCGTGTGGGCCCTTGTAGATGGTTCAGCTATGTAGCACTGGAGGTAGCTGGTCACTGATTTTGTTATTCTGAGACCACACGGAGGGCCTTAACTTGTTCACAGATAACTTCAGACAAACAACCCATGGGCAGAAAGTGCTTGCAGTTAGACATAGAAATGTGCTTCTCTTTCCACCTTTTGCACTTTTTCCTGAGTGAGGTCATGGGAGTAGGATGGGTAGGGTAAGTCCTTTGACACCACTATCAATTCTCACAAGAGGAAGGAAAGACAATGGAACATTTTACTTTTATTTTTTTCTGTTTCCCATAGAAAATGTTTGTGAATCTGTTCTGTTAACTTGAGCTGACATTCACTTCCCAAAGGTTGTCTTTTGAGACTCCCTCTGAAACCCCACTAGCCTCAGTTCTTATCTGCAAAGGAAAGCAGACTCTGTACAGCAAGGGGCCAGGGAAGCAGGTGTTTCTCTGCAATGTGGGCTGCCCTCGGTGTAAATGCCAGAAATCTGTATCTGCCCAAGTTAAACAGGAGCATGCTTGCCCTTGCTGTGTGGGTTGTGGGTGGGCAGTGAAGTGCACAGGTGAAATCACGGTGCCCCTGTTTCCGCTCAGTGAGGCATCTATCAGCTGTGAGGACTTCAGGTGAGAAGGCATTTATTCTGCTTACTGAAGTTGAAAGCCTGCCACGCACTGCCACAGGTTTCAGGCAAAGCTGAGCCACAGAAAGACTGAGAGATGAGATGACAGGGCCAGGTCAAATTGGCTTTTTAAACAAACACTGGCCACAGAGCCCAATATGAAGGTGTACTTGGGTTGAATTATTTAACATCTACCCCCAGCACAGTGGCAGTTTAGCATGTTCTTCTTTCTTCAAAGAGGCAGACAGGGGCTAATAGTTTGAGAAATTTGGCCATGGTCACTAATGTAGTTACATGGTTTGCAGAATGCCCAGTTGGCATTGGCAATCTCCTCGCTCACTTGCTCTGCCGTGATGCAGGTTACTCTGCTTCTCATGGCATTATTCAGTGCCTCTCTGGTTTCATATTAAGAGGTTTAGAGCAGGACACGTATATTTCCACCCAGACCCAATCATGCCTCATGCACATGAGGGGACTGAGCCCTTATCTGAGCAGTGACCATTCCCTTCTCACTGTTTCGGGAGTTTTCAAATCCTCTGGGAGAAGCCACCAGGAGCTGAGATTAGAGACCATAATAAGTTCAGTATGACTTACTGCGTATCAATCTGGAGACTTAATTGTACTGAAAGAAAGTTCTCCAAGGATGGTCCCTGATCCAGCAGCAGCTGGGACCTCGTTAGAGATGCAAATCCTCCAGCTCTGCCCAGACCTACTGAATTAGAAACTCAGAGCCTGGGGCTCAGCAATCTATATTTTAACAAGCCCTTGAGGTGGTTCTGATTCATGCTAACAGATTTCCTTCTGGAGCCTGTGCTCTGCCATTCTCAGCAAATGCTTTTGTCATTCTCAGCACAGGCTGGGCCTGGACAGGGAGAGGAGGCCCGGATGGAGCATCCCTCACAACTGCAGGCCTCAGAGCTCCTGAGTGGCAGTAGAAGGAGGACATCCTTTCTGGATGAGGCACACTTTTGCTGGGAGTGTTCTGCATCCTGTGAGGTGAACCCAAGTGCTTCTGGTTCTGGGCTTCTGGGTCACAGCACCCAGATCTTAGTTCCTTGCTCCCTCTCTGGTCCCTGTCTCTCCTCCCCCTCCTTCCATCTTGCTGCCTTAGGAAGAGTTGTCCAGACCTGAGATGTATGCGATTCCGATCATTAGCACCTTGTACTTGGGATCCTTGCCTTGTAAATCTCTTTGTTCTCCCCAAGTTCAGGCAAAGGGAGGGGCAGGAAGCTTGGAGGAGTCTCCTTTCAGCCTGCTGCCCACTCTAAGTAGAACAAAGCTGGAGAGTGGGGAAGGCGCTTTGATCCCAGACAATGAGCTGCTGGGTTAAGTGTTTGGAGGGACCAGACAGCTCTGGCACAAAACAGATCAGTTACTTCTCTTTATTCTTCTATTTTTTTTTTTTAAGACCTAATTCATGTACTGGAAACAACCAGGGAACAAAAAAGTATAAGGTTTTGAAGGAAGTTTTGTTTTTTTAGCTCTAAGTCTCAGCTATAACCTGAAACATGTGTGGGCTGGTGTCCCACACAGGCTCTCCTGGCTGTGCCCTGGGGCAGGAGGCTGCCCTGACATGTGGTCTGACTTTCTCAAGGGACTCGGAGGCCACAGTGTGGCAGCTGGGATTGGAAAATGCTGCAGTTAGAAGGGACCGTGGGAAATTTGCTTGTGTATTCAATCCAGCTGCAAGGCATAGGGAAATCTGAGTTTAAAAATAAACATATTAAAATAGACATTTCTGCATAGAGCTCCTACGAAGTTTGTTACATATCAACTCATGACACCTTTAGTATACCCTCTGGAGTCTCTGCTTATGTGGTCCAGTGGTCATTGTGATAAGACTCATGAGGTGAGCACTGTTGTAATCCCCACATTACAAATGATAGATACCAGTGCACAGAGAAGCTGCTATGTCACTGGGTTACAGGGCTAAGTGGCAGAAACGAGATACAATTTCAGGCAATCTGTTTCCAGACCTGTGTTTCTCACTGCAGCACTAGGTCTCTGCTCATAAAGATCCCAGTCCATCTGAAGGAGGGAGGGGATAGCCTAGGACAGTGGTGGTGAACCAATGGCACACATGCTGCAGCGGACACACAGAGCCCTCTGTTGGTCTGCAAGCCAAGTGGTTCCACTGAGACAGGCCACCCCAGCAATGCCCCAGCAGCCAAGCATTCAATTTTAATTGTAGCACTGGCACTTTGTGATAAATAAGTGGGTTTTGCGTTGCAGTGTGGGTACTCAGTCTCTAAAATGCTTACCAACACTGGCCTAGGGGAAACCCCATTCTTGGTGCTCAGGATGATGTCTCTAACCTTGTGCTGTTATTTATAAAGATAAACTCAGCACAGAGTGACAAAGGCTGACTGGCTGGGCATAGGGCGGTGGGACTCAGAGGAAGCAACCTGGAGCTCAGAGCTGCCAGTGACCAGGCAGAGGCAGCCTTTGCTCACTGAAGACAGGCGGTTTGACCTCAGCATCTGGAAACACTAAGGGAGAAAAGGGAGGAAGGCGTGTCAGGCCTGGAAATGTAATGTGCCCCGACATCAGAACTAGACTAGAGTGACAAAAATGAGAAGGCTTTGAGGATAATGTGGTGTCTCCGGGTTACAGCCCAGGCTTCTGTAGCCCCACTGTTCTAGCATCCTCTGGGTTTCTGCTGAGTCCCAGTGATGAGAGCAGAACCAGAGAGCCACAGTGCTGCAAAGGCCTCTGGCGGATGTATAAGGCTGAGTAAAGTTAGACCTGGAAAACAGAAGCCAGTCATGGGGGTTTGGGCCATTTGCCACCTTTGCATTTCTTACACCTTTATAACTACGGGCAGCTTGTGTTTTTAAGAATCCCCTGAATGCTTATTGACCAGCATAGCTCTGACCTTGCATCGTTTTGCTAATTAGCTTTCCACACTTTTTCCTCTCCCATCCTTGAGCCCAGGTCTTTCCACAGCCAGAGGTCAGTCAGTTCAGGTGCCACTTCCTGAGAAAGCCTCCGGTGCTCCTCTCAGGCCAGCACAGTTCCCTTCTTTTACTTCCCTGAGACAGTGATGGCCACTTGGTGGGTGATAATCCTGTGGGCAGGCAGGGTCCCTATTTATTTTATTTTTATTTATTTTTATTTATTTATTTTTTATTTTAGAAACATAAAAGTACAAAAACATATTGACAAACAGACACCCATTATCATAGAAAATAGTACAATCACAACTAATCTATAGACAAGGTGATATGGTCTCAACAGTTGTTGTTGCTTTATCCATTGATATCTTCGAATTGTAGATGTATGGACCCATATACAGACATGCAAATTTAGTCAGACAG